>JANXHW010000005.1:139117500-139467500 GCA_026170595.1 Plestiodon gilberti rubricaudatus
AGCGTTCCGAAGCTGCTTTTTTTTTTTCAGTCGGAGGGCTGTGTTTGCAGCCGCTGAACATAAATGCGCAGAAAACGTCGTGTTTTCTGGCCCTCCCGCCCACCCCGAGTTCTGGAAGGCATGAAATGAAGCCTTCCGGGAGTTCAGGGTGTGGGACGATGATGCGAAATATGTCATCGCCCCCATTCAGTGCGGGTTAGCAATGCAACTGGCAGTTCATAAGTTCAGAGGAAGGGAATTCCATAAAGTCGGTGCCACTACTGAGAAGGCCTTGATTCCTGTAGTGTATTGTACAGGAACTCTCTCTCCCCCCACTTCAAGTCTTCTTCCCATCCCCCCCTTTGTGTCTCTGCATACAATATCTTCCTTCTCTCTATCTTTCATATGGTCAGGAATAAAATGCAGTTCCAAATCTTGCAGTGATAACTCTCTGAACCTCTTTTCCTGTCCACCCGGGAGGAACGTCCAAGTTAAAGCAATGTTTCTCTAAGAATCCAGACTTGATCCTTAACAAAGGGGGTTATTTGTCCCCTTTGGTTGTCTGTTTAATGAGAGTTCCAACCTGTGGGATGCAGTGAGTACCCAGAAACCTCCATATTCTTTACATGTGGCCCCATTTTGGCAAGAACTGACCGTCCTAAACTTATCCATCCTTGAATGAGCGACATACAAAATATGGCAGAATATGACCGTGCTGATCAAATCACCATTTCCCTCTCTACTCCCACTCCCTTCTCAGAAATTGGAGGGAATTCAAGGACAAAATTACCAGAGAGCTGTGCCAAACCAATATAGATTGGGGGGGGGGTTTGTCTCTCCCCTCCCCCCTTTTGTGACATGAAGTGTTTCATTTGGTGAGATGTCGTGCTTGATTGGAGAAGCAGCACTTCCTTTGTTCCAGTGGTAGAAGCCATTTCTGGTCCTTACTCAGATACCACCTACAGTATTTTGGAATAGCCTCTCTGAGGTGAATTTTAATTCAGACTTCTGCCCGAGAGTTGATTCATATTCATCCTTATGGTGGTTTCTCTCCATGTGGAGAAGCTAGCAATGAGGATGGTGAGCATTCTTCATGCTGTTCTTGGAGTTGTGGGGGAGATGTATAGTGGCATAAAACATATTCTGTGATCCACATGGTGAACTATGAATCATGAATGCCTTGATGGAGAGTGATGCCATGGGGTGAAATGTTAAGAACGTTACCTTATATCTAGACTCAAATGTAAAGAAACATAGATTTGGAAACTGGAAGCAGGTTTGACCTTGCAACTTAATTATTAATACTTTCTAATTGTTTGAATTTGAGACAACTAATTCATAAACCCTAAGCTTGGGCTTAGATCCATTTCCCGTGCCACATTCTGTGAAAGTGTGTGTGTGTGTGTGTGTGTGTGTGTGTGTGTGTGTGTGTGTGTGTGTGTGTGTGTGTGAGAGAGAGAGAGAGAGAGAGAGATATTTCTGTTTCAGAAAGTGGATGAGATCATATTCCGACGTGTTAAGGCTGCAGGCTATCCACTCTGGAAAGGCATTACATAATCATATTTGTCAGACGACTACAACAAGTAATCATAAATTATACAAAGTGTTGCACAATTAGAATGACAAGCTTTTTCCACCAGACCAATCTGGGGACTAGAATACCAGAAACAGTTGTTGTATTGGTATCAGAAAAAAAATCTTGCTTTTTTTTCTTTTTAAACTACTGCCAAGCAATCCATGGTTTCATCAGCACTGACATATTTGATGATGCAGAGCATCTTACCAAAATCAGTCTTATCAATAGGATTGAAATTCATCTTGTCATTTTTTTGCTCTGAGTTCCTGGTTCTCAAAGTGTGTGTGTGTGGGGGGGGGGGGCTTCCCAAAAAGGCCCACAGGCTGAGCATACAGCCCTGTATTTTCTTTATTATATAAGGGTCAAACTAGACATGCATGCAAATGTGTACTTTTTACCCTGGATTTTGTATCTTTTTAAGCAAACAGTATGGAGGGGGAGAGAGAAAGTGAGAGAATACGTGCAGGAAATGGTCTGAAACTGTGCCTATAGCATGCTAGTTGTGTGTTTTGTTTTAAGCTTCTATTGGCTTTTAATAGAAACTGTTTAATATAGTCTATGGAGGGGCTCATAATTGGGCTACAAACCATGATAGGAGCTAAATATTAAGACACACCCTGCTGTGGTTTTGAGTAACTGGGTGCATGGAACAGGGAGGGCAGAATGGGGAGATGGGGCATAGAGGGGGAAGATTGAGGCTGGGAAGGGGCAGTATCGGTGGCAGCAGCACTGCCAATATCCTGTCCCACTTCCTGATCTCGAGCCACCTTCCTGGGTCCACTTGGACTTTCACCAGCAAAGTAGCTGGTACAGATTTGAGAAGACCCACGCACCAAGGGAACAAATGTTCCCTTACGTGGAGGAGACCTCCAGGGCCTGCAACTCCCCTTCGGGATACAGCACATGCCCCATTGACACAGTTGCATTGGTGCAGGGGGAGTTAGGTAGGATTGGGATGCCCATGTAGCAGTAATAATGAAGTCACTCCCATTGCTACCTGGCAATCACTGATCAGCTTGGTAATAATGCCTCCACAGTACTTGTGCAAGAAAAGCACCAATCAATGTGCATCAACATGATGATGTCACAGAATTCGACTCATGCATATCTCTCCCACACAAAATTCCACAAGCAGAACACTCTAGTTTAGACTAAGGCAATGATTTCCAACTGCTGTACCATGGCACATTGGTGTGCTGTGAATGGTCCGCAGGTGTGCCACGGGAGTTTGAGGGAGGGTCATTTACTAGTAGGGCCATTGGGGGAGTTTGAGGGAGGGAAGAATGAGGGAGGGCAGAACCTATGTTGTCCTTCAGCCAGCTGATGTTCAGATCGGGTGTGTTATTCCGTGTAAGCTTGTGCTAATACATTTTGTTCGTTATTTCTATATCATAATACTCATTTTTTCAATAAAATATATCTTTTAAAAAACTGATGGTGTGTCCTGACAATCTTTGTGCCTTATCAGTGTGCCACGAGATAAAAAAGGTTTAAAGTCGCTGCTCTAAGTAGACTATAGAACCTCTCCTATTATATCCTCCCCTAGAACACTGGTCAGGAGGCTTACATGAAGGAACTATAGGGTTCCCTGGAGAGTCCTCCTGGGATGCCAACGTTTCCACATAGACGATGCTAAAAATTCTGCACACCCCATGTTCGTACTTGTATCGATCTGTAAGGAAGAGGTAGTTTACAGGTATCGGGGGTGGTCAGAAGGATATTGAGCTATTAGGACCCCTCATCTTTGCTAGTGCTCCAGTGGCAAGACCATGGGTCAGATTCAGACCCTCTGTTTTCATAGGGAACTGTTGCTGGAGAACCAACTTACAGTGAATTCCCCGTTATGAGCACATCTGAAGGGAGAAAAAGACCACTGTAGATTTCCCCCTCTGCTAAATATCACAAGAAAAAGTAGTGCTGAAACTGTCATAGTTTTATCCAAACAATATCAGTTGTAGAGGGAGCATTGACAGCATCGCATAGAAGCGCATTTTGTGTTGGCTAAACTTTTCTGTTTGGCCAGACGTTTTGTTCTTGCTAAACGTTTGTGACTTTAGTAGTTCATTTTCAGTAGGGGTTCATTTTTCAGCAGTCACCCACACATAAAAATGGCTACGTTTCTTCATCAGAAGATTCTCAACTTGAAAGTTATAAAGGAATGATTTAACGATTAAGACAATTTGCTACTACGACATGGTTTCATATACAGTATTCGGTTGTTATGCTTTAATTTACTGTATTTCTTCAATTCTAAGACACATGTTTTTTCCCAATTAAGCATTTAGAAAAATAGGGTGCGTCTTAGAATCGAAGGTCTCCAAAAAGCACCCCAGAATGCTATCTTCTTACTTACTGGGGCTTGGGGGAGCTTCAGGGAGACCTGCGCGACCCTCTGCAGGCCTCCCCGATCTTCAGTTTAGCAAAAAACAGTGATTTTCCGGTTTTCGCGAAAACCAGGCCTCCCTGAAGCTCCCCCCAAGCCCAGGTAACGAAGGAAATGGCACTTTCTGGTGGGGCCAGAAATGCTATGCAAAGACAATGCACTGTCATCCTCAGCTGCAGGAGACATGCTGGGGCGAGTTGGTGCTGAGCGGGTAGATTCAATGAAGGGAGGCGAGTCTTACAATCGATGGAGTTTTTTTTTCCCCTGCCGGTGGTACTGAAAGTAAAGGTGTGCCTTAGAATCGATGGCGCCTTAGACTCGAAGAAATACGGTAAATGACTTCTCCTTATGGACTTCCCATTTAGATAATGCATATCTTTGTATCGACTTTAGATACAACAGATTACCCTCTTTCCATTGCTGCTGATTGATTTAACAATGTAAACAAACACTTCACACAAATAGTGATCTGGATCACGACACGTATTATTACAACAAAACTCTATTTAATTGAAACTAATGAGTGTCGTTTGTGGTGTCTTGATCAGATCACTTGTTCAGGTTAAGCAGAGACAGTACTATATATGTACAATGTGTTCTACGCAGGGAGTGAAGAAATTGCAAGTTTCCCCAACATTTTCATCTCTAATAATAGAGTCGGACAATTACAATTTCAGGACTCCTATAACCTTTATTGCTCTAGTGGCTTTCTAAATATTTTCATTATGTGATAGAAAATGTCTTTCTGCTCAGTATACCATACAAATCTGACCATGAAGTAACTTCCTTGGGAAAGTGAAAAGTGTTGGTTTGTGCTTTTATTGCCCTATTTATGGAGAGATTGTTAAACTAAACATTACCCTGTAACCTCATGAATAAATCATTGAATCAGTCACTGTAGTTAGAAAATGTGTGATTTGGAGGGGGTGGGTGGGTTCTAATATTTGAATTTCTTTTGTGACTGAAATGCATAATTAGTGAATGGCAAAGCAAATAATGTAATCAGACCTGCTTGGTGGTCCATGAGAGAGCATGTGTGTCGATACTCCAGTTTACTAGAATAATCTGCCTGCTTTCACTTTAATTTTAGGATTTTTTTCAGTCTAGAGAGAATTTTTAAAATGCAATGGATGAATGCACAGGACAACAATGGATGTGGAAGATGGAAATACTCCACAACTCCTGGGCGAATGAAATGTTTTACCCAGCTCCAAAGACTACATTGGGCAGCCCAATCCTACCCAACTCCTCTTGCTGTGCCAACGGGGTGCACGCTGCATCCCGTGGGGGAGTTTCAGGCCACAGAGGTCTCCTCTGGGTAAGAGGACATTTGTTCCCTTGCCCGGTGTTAAGTCCTCACTGTCCCGCTGGGTCTACTCAAATCTGTTCCAGCTGCTATGCTGGCACAAGTGCAAGGGAACCTGCTAAGGCAGACCGAGACTGGAAAGGGGGATAGGATATTGGCGGCACTATTGCCGCTGATACCGCCCCCTTCCTGGCCTCAATCTGTCCCCATTCCAATCCCAGGTAGACAGGGGGCAGGTGGACAACTCAGTACAGAGGTGCAGTTTTTAGCAGCATCCCCATGTCCCTTATAACGTTCCAGCCTAATGGCACAATCCTATGTTCTCTCCACCAGCGCAGACCATCGCAAAACTGCCATGAAGCAGTTTGCGCCAGTACGACAGAAAGCAGCGCCAGCGGGAAGGCCTGCACCTTCTCGCCAGTGCCAGTGCCAGTGCGTACACACGCCGGTACAGGTAAGTGCTGCGCAGAACAGCGGAGGAGCGGGGAAGGGCGAGTGGAGGGCATGGAGTGGATGGAATAGGACAGATGGGGTGGTGGTGGGGCGGATCAGGCCTGGCAGGATTGTGAACCTTCAAGACTGTAAAAAGTGAATGCATATGGGTGGCACGATGATACTAATAATCATTAGTGCAAAAATGTTAAACCTAGTTCCTGAAAATGGTTAAAAGCTTGATTTTTTGTGGTACATTTTGCCAAGCTCTACAGAGCCAGATGTTGATACTAGACAATACAAATACTGTTAAGTTTTCTAAACAGGGAACAGACATATCAGCTTGTATAAGAGGAAAAAGTGAATGTGTCTGATGTGCCTTGAAAGATGTGTAAACATCTTCATGCAAATTGGGTCATCCTGGGATCCTTATTGAAAAGCAGTGAGAACAGAAGGGATATGCAAGCCAACGAAAGGATGGCACAGTGCTTTGACAATTTCTACCTGCTCCTCAGAGATCATACAAATGATTTCTCTCCATGTCTGACGTGCCAAGTAGAATTCCCTATTCATCCCAACCACTTCCTGCATTGTTTCACATCAAATCCAATTCTACATTGGAGTGCTTTATGTCTTGTAACATACTTTTATTGGGGATTGCTTCCAGGCACTTGAAATATGCAACACAAAAAAGATATTAACATGAGAGAGATCTCAACAACATTATTTTGTTGCTGCTGCTTATTGTACTGAAATCAGATGCCACATTATGGAGGCTTTAACATTCAGGATTTAGCCATTTCAGTTGACGCAACTGTTAACTATTTTTGCCTTTTTGCTTTTATCGGTGTCAAGAGAGCTAATTTTTTATATCAGAAAGGCTCTATGATGGTGACTTTTATCCAACCCTTTCATACAGTGGATGTTTCTAAATGTGCCCTCATAGGTTGAGTTCTGTGATTTGCGATGTCTTGGAAACCCACTGAAAGCAGAAACTCTCTAGTCTAGCACATGCTAATTTTCAGATTTGTGCTGATCATTGTTTCTCAACACCTCCTCTTGCAAAGACCAATTTAATGTTTACTATGCCTACTATGAAACGTTAATGTGTGAAGCAGCCATTGAGAGAGAGAGAGAGAGAATGAATGAATGAAGTTGGCAAGAATCAGAGTTACTGTTTATAATATCTGATGTGCCATGAGAGGAAATAGCCTACTTACAGTCCAATCCTAACCAACTTTCCAGTGCCAGTGCAGCTGCAATGCAACCCCAAGGCAAGGAGGCCTCCGTGACTGCTCCCCCACCACAGGATGCAGCTGGTACCCCACTGGCATGGCTGCATCAGTGCTGGAAAGTTAGTTAGGATTGGGCTGTTAGCCAACTCCCAGGCAAGATGGGGCTGCTCAGGCTTGCAAGTAAGTGCATAAGCTTGAGTGCTAGTGTGACATCATATCCCATGGATCATGCTAACATCACCACTGCCATACCAACATACAGTATGATGTTATTGTGCTAGCAATAACCCGACCGACGTGGCTCACTATCTGCCCCCAAAGCAATTTCATAGGTGATGTGTTACTGGAGATGAGTCATAGCCTAATGTTTAGGAGGGAGAGTGGGTGGATGAAGGCTTCCCAATGACTCATTGATGCACCATTACTAGGTAATCTTTAACCAAGAGCCAGTTACATGGGTGCAATTTATGAATGTGAGTAATAACAGTAAGTATAATGAAATTCCAAATAACAAATGTTATTGCAAAATGGACTCAGTTGTCTTACCTAGCATAATACTGCAGCGGAGTCAGACACAAATAAATGTATGTACAATTGCAGTCAGAGGCCCAGTTCTCACTTATGGTCCGATTCTACCTAACTCTGTGCGCGGTGATGCAGTGATGGCGACACAGTTTCTTCTGTATCCCACGGGGATGTTTTGGCTGCTGGAGGTTTCCTTGGGGTATGGGGACATTTGCCCCCTTACCCCAGGGTAAGCTGCAGCAGCCACTATGGGTTAACTCGGATCTGCACTAGTTCTATAGCTGGTGCAAGTCCAGGTTGACCCGTGCAGGTCGATCAGGCCCAGGAAGGGGATGTGGATTTGGTGTGCACCGCCGCTGCCAAACCCGCCCCCCTCCCGGGCCCGATCTGCCCATCTCTTCCCCATTCTGCCCTCCCCCACCCTGTACGACCCCCTTCCCGTCCTCCCCCTGCCCCATTCCACTTACTGTACTGGGCTTACCTGCTCCAGCCGGACTTCCAAGGTGAAATCTCAGGTCATAGGCCAGCTTATGCACCAAACAGGCACCAAGGTGACATGTCTAGAGTCCAAGCAAAACCTGACTATTCAGGCCATATGAAAGCTTTAGCCATGCTGCCAAATTCTGCAACCAACTACAGCTTCTGATCAGTCTTCGAAAGCTGCCTCTATGATTTATAGAAGTCAGACTTTGAGGTAATGAAGGAAAACATCTTGCCCCATAAGCCTGAATTCTAAAAGAAAGTTTTGCAACCTTCTCCCTAGATGAAGATCGTGAAAAACATTCTTTTCTACTTCTGTAATCTGTTTCCCTCTGATTCCTTCCTGCTTTCCACATCCCAAAATCCCTTCTCATCTTCTGCAGGTAGACATTTCCACTTGGGGCCACTTCCTGAGTAATATCCTTTTCTCTCTTCGTAAGATTTTGGCTACCAATCATTGTCCAAACCCCATTCACACTTAAAAAAGAAAGCCGTGTTGCTTTTGTAAGAGAAGCAAATGAAACATTCCATATGTAATTCATACTATGTGCCAACATTCCACACTCCGTCTGCGAGCCGAGCACAAGGTAAGGCTTTTCCTGGGGGAAAAAAATGCATGAAGAATGTGACACCTCAGGAATATTCTTCCATTAGGAGGTAGTAATCAAGAAGTCTGCCTAGAAGAGTTCATGGTCAGTTATTGTTGCAAGGACAATATATTCTGGGGGAGTAAAATCAGGCTGATGACTTTTAACAGGTCAAACAACTGATTGCATTTTGCAGCCCAGTTTTTCCCTGTCATTAGTTACAAGACTGTGTGGTTTAAAAGTCCGTTAGTTATCTATGAATGAAGATAACCTTGCATTAATCATAATGCGAAGCTGAGGGCTGTCTCAGTTTGACTTATTGTCACATTCTATGGTCAAAACAGAGTCAGAAATACCTCTTTAACCTTTGCTACTTCCCACCTTTTCGCAAGACCTAAATGTAGAGACATTTTAAACAACAGGCATGAAAGAGTAGGAACAGTTGCCGTAGGAGAGAAGCGTCATAACTTATGCAAGACTCAATTTTACTCTGCCTACCAAGTGAGTGTATACGGACTTTTTTTTTAAAGCAAAAATACTGAAGATTATCCAGAGATATGACTTGTGCGTAATAAAATAGTATATAGTAAATCCATCAGATGTCACACGGGCAGCCCAATCCTGCGTAGGATGCACCAGCTGGCCTAAACAGCCATCCGCTGCAACCTACGCAGAATGCAGCCTGTGCCGGCAGAGCCAGGGCACACCTCAGGGAGAAAGGGACGTTAGGCAGACTCCATGATAGCCAAAGAGACACCTGGAACCCAACTTACGCAATGTGTACTTGAAATTTAGCAACTTCAGATGGTTAACAGAGGCATTGCTACGGTAGGGGCGGTATTGTAAGTTGCGCCCCATCCTAGTCCCCGTTTACAAGCTGGAATGAGGAGGTCCCGCCCCCTCGCCATTGCGGCCATTCCGACGGCACGGAATGGCTCCGACAGCGAGGGGGCGGGGCCTCCTTGTTCCAGCTTGTAAACGGGGACTAGGATGGGGCGCAACTTACAGTACTGCCCCTACCATAAAAACGCCTCTGATGGTTAACCCTTTCACACATCTCTCCTTTAGAACTGCAATGGACAAAATGGAATTGCATAATGTAAAGAACATCAGATGAATGAAGAACACCAAGAGATAGACTGGTCTGGGAGAGGACACCAGTCAAAAAGTGATCATTGTTGTACAAAAGTAGATCAATTTGATTTGAGTGATAAAAGCCACTGAAACCAAGAATGGCCTAATTCTGTTTACCTAAGGCAGTGGTTCCCAAACTGGGAGGCGCGGCTCGGAAACCAGCCAGGGGAGCCGCAGAGTGCCACAGAATCCTCTCGGGAAACAGTGCAATGCCAATTGGCAGGCATCTACATAATGTAATGGGGAGCCATGGCCAATGGTCACCAATGGTCAAGGGAGCTGCAGGTCAATACGTTTGGGAAACACTGGCTTAAGAAATCATACTTGTCAGATCTGATTTTAAAATAAGTACTGTTTTTGTTGAAATATGTTCACTATAACATTTATTTATTTTAAAAAAATTATACCCCGCCTTTTCCTATGCCGAAGGCAAATGCCCAAGGTGGCTTACAACAAAGATTAAAATACATAATTTAAAATACATAAAATAAGTTTAAACAATACATAACCATACATAAACAAGTTTAAAAAACAATAAAATCCACTGGGGGGTGACAGTATGGAGCAGAGAAGCAGCATGGCAGAGTATCTTGAGACACAGGAGGCAGACCACAACCCATCACCCAAACGCTAGATGAAACAAAAACATTTTGATCCCTCACCGAAAAGTCATGAGGGAGGGGGTAGTTCTCAGATCCCCTGGCAGGGAGTTCCACAATTGTGGCGCCACAACAGAGAAGGCTTTCCCACGTGTTGCCTCTCCCCTAACTTGCGATAGGGGTGGCACTCGCAGGAGAGCCCCCTCAGGTGACCTAAGAGAGCGGGCCGGAATGTATGGGAGAAGGTGGTCCCTCAGATATCCTGAACCCAAACCGTGTAGGGCTTTAAAGGTCATTACCAGCACCTTGAATTGGGCTTGGAAATTAATGGGCAGCCAGTGCAGCCGCTGAAGCAGCGGTTCAACAGAGTCAAACCGCCTAGCTCCAGCAACCACCCGGGCTGCCGCATTCTGCACTAATTGCAGCATCCGAACCATCTTCAAGGGCAGCCCCATGTAGAGAGTGTTACAGTAATCCAGTCTTTAAGTCACTAAGGTGTGGACCACCGTGGTCAGGTCCGATCGACTCAAGTACGGCCGCAGCTGGCGCACCCCTGGCCACAGCCGCCACCTGGCCTTCCAGGGAGAGTTGTGAATCCAGAAGTACTCCCAAGCTGCGCACCCGTTCCTGCAGGGGGAGTGCAACCTCATTCAGAACGGGCAGATGACTCAGTACCTGCATCAAAGCTTTCTTGACCAGTAGGACCTCTGTCTTTTCTGGATTCAATCTCAACCTATTAACCCTCATCCAGCCCCCAACCGCCTCCAGACAGCGCTCCAGGACTTCCACAGCCTCCCTGGAGCGAGATGGCAAGGAGAGATAGAGCTGGGTGTCATCAGCATATTGGTGACACCCAACTCCAATCCCCGGATGATCTCTCCCAACCGTTTCATGTAGATGTTAAAAAGCATGGGAGACAGAATAGAACCCTGTGGCACCCCACACTGTAAAGGGCAGGGCGCCAAACAGGCGTCTCCCAGCATCACCATCTGAGACCTGTCAGCCAAGTAGGAACGGAACCACTGCAATGCAGTGCCCCTACTCCCAACTCGGCCAGCTGACCCAGAAGGATACCATGGTCGATGGTATCGAAAGCCGCCGAGAGGTCCAAAAGGACCAGCAGGGATGCACTCCCCCTCCTCGGCGAAGATCATCCAACAGGGCGACCAAGGCTGTCTCCGTCTCAAAGCCCAGCCTGAAGCAAGACTGAAAAGGGTCCAGATACTCGGTTTCATCTAGTATCCCCTGGAGCTGAGACGCCACCACCCGCTCAATCACCTTACCCAAAAAAAGGCAGATTGGAAACTGGCCGATAGTTATTTAAATTGGAGGAATCCAAAGATGGTTTTTTCAGGAGGGGGCGCACAATTGCGGTCTTCAAGATGCTAGGCATCAGTCCCTCCCGCAAAGATGAATTCACAATGGGTTCCACCCAATCAGCCAGCCCAACCCGTGCAGATCGTATTAGCCAAGCTGGGCAAGGGTCAAGCGGGCAGGAAGACGATCTCAAACTACAGAGGACCCTATCCACATCCTCAGGCTGTATAAGGTGAAAAGAATCCATAAATGATGGAATTGACAGATGCCGTAGGGCATCTGAGAGCTTTGTTCTACTGGACACAATAAAAAAATTAGACACAAGGTGTTTGAAGTTTATTGATAACTTCATGCAATTCTGACCCACTTTATCTGAACATCTTAAAATTCAATTTTACTTGTAAAAGGTGCTCTCCTATTATCCTTCCATATGAGCTACAAAAGGTTGGCAAATCCATAGATGTTCATGGCCACTCAAGCAGAAATGAAATATTTAACTACAAGGGTGCCTTGCGTTTGGAAAGTTATTTGCTGACATTTAATTCTCGATCCTTTTGGTCCATACAAAATGATTTGCACATGGAAAATGTAAGTAAATGTTTTACAAATTGACTTTTTGAATATTTTGTGAATGTTACTAATAGATTTGATTAAAGGTGTTTTCTGCTTCATGATGTTTTATATGTTGGACTTTTTATCAAGTAAAACCATGTTGTGAAGACTAACCCTCTTAAAGGATTCTTTAGTTTGCCTCAACAAAAACAATAAGAGGATATAGGTGTACCTTTTTCCAGTAATACATATGAAAGCTTGTGTATATTAATTATGGCTATTAATTTAACTTGGGCAAAGGCATTAATTAGAGCATTGTTTTTATGAAGCAACCTTGTCCAACTGCTCTAAAAAAAATAAATCTAACCAATCTTTCTGATTTTGCCGTTGAGAGAGAAAAAAATTGGTACACATTTCATTGGCTGAAATGCAGTCTCATGTCATTCTAAACCACATTAAGAATCAGTTGAAGTTAAGGAGTGGGTGTTGAACTGTCAGGCTTTAGAAAGAGGAGAAAAACTTGAGACAAGGTTTTGGAACTTACAAATTCAGATGGAAAGATTTAATCAGCCACTTTCCATGTGCTTCACTGACTACGTGAAATTCTGTCTGTCATACACAGATACAGCGGTGAATGTCTGATATGTGTTTCCTAGCTCCGCCTAATTGGAGCACTCCAGCTACCAGCATCAGAATAGGCAATTAGTAAACTGGACAACAACCAGATTTGGATCCAGATTGTTTGATCAGGAGATCATGTCATTGTACCATGTGAATAATCTATAGTATAGATAAATAGTTCCTGCAATATTATGCGTTATCATCACTTTATGTTTAAAGCAGCCTTACATATGGTTTTTAAATTGTAAATTAAGAATTTACTTGATCTCTTGCTAAGAGACACTGAAGTCATTACAGTCTGGATAAAGTGCACACAGTATTTTGCATTGAGGAGAAATTGTTCTCACAAAAATACCTAAAGGATAAGATTGTTTCAGAATTTCTCCTGAGGAATCCCCATCAAAATAACTGCCCAATCCTGTTTAACTCTTGCACCATTGTAACAGTAGATCCCCTGGTGTAAGAGCACTTATGCCAGTGTAACTTGCCGTACTCTGACGGACGCAGGCCGGACACCTGCTTAACCCCCCTCGAACACCTAACATGCGCTATTCAGATGCGGAATGGATGCCGCTACAACTCCACCAGTGCAGAGGTCATTCTGGGGGCATCCTGTGCCGGCGGAGTTGCGCCAGCATCCGTTCCGCATCTGAACTGCGCATGTGAGGTGTTCGAGGGGGGTTAAGCAGGGTTAAGCAGGTGTCCGTCCTGCGTCCGTCGGCGTACGGCAAGTTATACAGGCATAAGTACTCTTACACCAGGGGATCTACTGTTACACCAGTGCAAGAGTTACACAGGATTGCGCCCTAAATGACAGTTGTGCAAAAGGACTGCAACTAAGTTATTGGGCAGTTCCCATTCATTTCAATGGGATTTTAAAAGGATAACTTCTCAATGAATGTTTCCCAATGGGTCCTGAAAAATAAGAGTCCCGTCTTTCCTGGGCAGCTATTGCAAGATTAGATCCTCCCCCCATTTTTTTCCCAGTGGCAGGGTCAAGAGAGAGCAAGAGAGAGCGCAATAGAGTCTTATAGTGCCTTTCTAAAAATTATTAATTTGAAATTTTCTACTTTGAAAAGAGTTTTCAGATCTTATTGTAAAATTAATTACAAAATTATTTGAACTGTTGGTAGAGAGCAAAAGCTCTGAACATCAACTAATTAGCTTGCACTGAGGGGGCTGCAGTGCACACAGCTCATAGCTTAAACTTTAAGCCTAAAGAGTAGCATGACTGTGGAACACTTAACCCCATGAAGGGCATAAAACAACCAGGATAGAATGCAATTATCATCCCTCTTTGATTGATTGGCCCTTCACAAGTTAGCACCACCCAATCAGCATAGCTGATAAAATAAGTGTTTATTTCTGTATTTATATACCACCTTTCTTATCCTCAGATTGCTCTTCAGATGTTATTCAAATACAGTATGTTGAAAAACTGTGTAAAACAGTTCGATCCTCAGACTGATCCTGGATTTTTGTTGGCTGAGTTACTTGAGAATCACAGTCTGGAAGATTTCCTTTTTTTAATGTGTCCCTGGTTGTAACATGGTGAATATATATTCTGACCAAACAGATTATAACTTTTTTTTTTTTCATATTGAGGGGCAGAAGTGAGTTGAATATATTTCTTTAATATCTTGCCCATCACCAGAACCCAGTAATGCCAGATGGCTGCATTTTATAGCCAACATTTTAAAAGAAGAAAAGAAAAGGAAAGTATTTTAATGACAGTTTAATCACGCATGAGAGTCTTTTGGATTAGAAGAAATGTCTAAGGCACCAATCACCTGCAAACAGTGAATTACCTCGTGAGGAAGGGTGCCAGAAACAACCAGCCATTGTGCAGGCTTTCCTGGAATTATGAGTTGGGCCTTTGACACAGTAGAAATGGAAGGAGCGATGAAAGCTGCACACAATGAAGGCATAGAAGGGACATATATACTACATAATAACCCACAAATACATCTACATTATTTGAACAGCAAATGTCTTTAAGCTTAGCTTGACAAGTCAAGTGAAGAGATCAAACTGAGGAAGTGTTAGGCGAGCAGATAAGGTTTCATTAAAATACATCCACTCCTGCCAGGACAAATGTTTAGAAATGTTGAAGACAACTGTACAAGCATTGTAACAGTTGAATCACCTTCAGGCTTGCAGATGGACATTTTAATCATGGGTACAAATCCTGGGGCCCATTCCCAGAGATTAGGATCCATGCAGAATAGGGGCAGGACCCATCTGTCAAACCCATGGGACCACAGCACCCTTTTAATCCCAATGGATTGAATGAGAGTACCGTAACCCCATATGCTATTCTCTTTGTAGCAAGTGTTATAAAATATTGTAACTGGAAGGCACAAGACCTCAGTGATCCTGTCCTACTTGTCAGCAGTATGTTGCTGCTGTAGCGGAAGGATACAGTGGCATATCCGGAAGATTAGGAACCCAGTGTGGCTTGGCGATTGGGCGCCAGGGCAGTGTCATGACATCACGTGGTATCATGATGTCACTTCCAGATCCCACTTCTGGGTCCCATGTACTCCTCTTGGGGTTTTTGGCAGCTTTGCTCCAATTGGAGCAAAGCCGGACCCTCCCACTTCCAGGTCTTGGTGTTTTAGCGGCTTTGCTCCGATTGGAGCGAGTTCAGTTGAGCGGCTGGCCAAAAGACATGGGGCAGCTGCTGCTGCATCTATCTCTTATTGTTTTCAGTGGCTTTGCTCCAATTTGAGCAAAGCCACCAAAAACACCAAGAGAAGCGGCAGTCCCCCAGTGAGCACCCCCCAGTACTGCTGCCCGGGGTGGGCCGCCCCAGCCACTTCATGATAACTACGCCACTGGCAGGATGCAAGGCAGTTGATGTCTCTCAATCTACATGGATTTCTAGCTGCTAGTCTACCTGCTAGGTTGTATTCTATTCATGAAGCCTTTGAGACCACTCCAGTGTAAGGGCCAAACTACACATTATGCCTGGTGTGTTTTGTTTACTTGCATACCTAGTGAACTGAGAGGACCAAAGATTGCATCCTCCCCTGTGCCCTATTTTTATTGGAGAAAAGCTTCCATTGTAAGACAATGGAAGTTTTATCTCCAATAAATAAATAAATAGCACATGAGCAGGCCAGAGCTCACGATCAGGCTTGCAAGCACAACAGGGTCAAAGTACGGTACTAACACCTCATCAACCACTCTGCCACATTTTTGCCATGTTTTGTGGGGCCTCCCACAAAGCTGGCCCATCCATGAAGCCTACTGATGCTATTGCCTCAGGCAGCAGATTGGCAGGGGGTACTTACCTCCATCTGCCCACTCATGTCCACCGCTCCTCCGCTTTCTTGGACTGTTAAAGAAAGAGGGGGACAGAGTGGAAGATGACATTGGAGGAGGGAAGAGAAGCATTTCCAAAGCACTAGTCTACCCCCCCCCTCTTCTTCATACTTTTTCTTCCACTCTGTTCCCTCGTTCCTTTTTCATTCCAGGGAGTGGGAGTAGCAGAGGCTGGAACATCATGAAGTAAGGGGGGGGGCAGCATTTGGCCCGTCCTCAGACTGCAGGAGCTCTTGGGCCAGCCCTAGACCCCATATACTCTTTATGAAAGACGACAAAGATATACCGGGCCACATTAAGCAGTCAACATGCAGTTTGACCCTTAGTGACTTATAGATGGCTGTCTTTAAAATCTTATGAAGACGTTTTACTACGTTTAGGTTGAAAAATGACAACTTGGAAATCATCCCACTAAAACAGTTCATGTTAAACAGATAATGTTGCTTTGATAAATATTTTCTATAACTCTATTAAGACTTTTATATAAGCATGTAGAAGGGAGAAGGAAATTCACCATTCGCTCACTATAGTGTCTGAAGGAGCCTCTGCACATACACCTTTACACTGGGGGGGGCCTCTCTAACACCATTGGGAATGTTGAAAAAGCACAACCCTATTTGATGGAGAGGGCCCACTACATATACAGGTGGGCCCCCATATCCACTGATTCGCTATCCACGGTTTCAGTTATCCACGGATCGTGGGGACCCCCCCAGGCTTTTACTTTTTTCCCAGTAAGCTTTGTTTCTTCCTTAAAGAAACAGGAGAAGCAGCCTGTGGTTAACAGAAACCTTGCAGAGACTCTCTAGGACTTAGTCTTGTTCTACTTGCCTGTTTCTATGTTTGTTTTAAGGAAGAAACAAAGCTTGCTGAAAGAAAAATAAGAGCTGGGAGGGCAAGCATGCCTGCCTGCAGGGGAGGCAGGGTGGGAGGGCCCTCAGGAAACCATGGAGGGGGTGTTCGCTCTAATCCACGGTTTCAAGTATCCACGGAGGGGCCTGGAACATATCCCCAGCGGATATGGGGGCCCATCTGTATAAAGTATTCGTATATGTGGTGGCTCTTTCAGACATTAACACAAACATGGAGTTTGGACACAAGCAATCCTGCTCTCAGAGACGTCAAGCGCCCTGCCGGCGCCCGGACACGTGGGGGCGGGGCCTGCGCGCGTCATGTCAACACGCCCCCCCGCCCGTTCTGCTCTCATTTCGGAGCCAATCGGGCTCCAGGGAGGGCGGGAGGGCCGATCCGCCGCCTGGCCTCGCTTCGGTGAGTTCACCCGCCCTCCTGCCCGAGCGTCTGGGGCTCCTGCTCCATGCGCTCCACGCTGCCTGCTCTCCACACACTCATAAGAAGTCTGCACAGGGGTGCTGTCTTTTTCCCTTATAAGAGTTCGGTTTCGAAAATCACATCAAGAAAGTTTATGAAGGTGAAACAAATTATTGACCTAAACAACCCAAGACATAACTAATTTGATGATACAGTATATCCATTTTCCAGTGAGTACTAAAAAGCAGTCTTGAGGATTGTGAGGCCAGTTTCAAAGAACTCCTTCAGTGAATCATCTTTAAGGATGAGGAGGAACTCATGGGCAAAGTCATATTATATATTTGGAAGCCCGGGGGGGGGGGAGTGTGTGGGAAAAGGTTGCCAATTCAATTAATTGGTTACTTTGCCTGCTTACTTATGATGACGCTTTCAAACTATTTCTAGCAAAATAATTTTAACATACTCATCCAGTGCAAAAGGAGCTGGCAAAAAAAATGATTTTTTAAAAAAGTGTTTGCCTTTACTTCTGAGAATAAATATCAAGATTCCTGCCTTTAGAAAATGTTTAGGCTAAAAATGTATGCAAAATAAATTTATTCATGCACGGTTCGAAGCATCCAGTGTAATATTTAAATTGGGTTGTTGGTTTCTGTACATGCTGTGTGGATCCATGGAATATATATGCTGTAGTGGTGGACTAATGCCATATGTGTAGAAAACAGGGATCTGACTTAAATACAATACTGACTATATGGAACTCAGAGCCCAATCCTATCCAAATTTCCAGTGCTGATGCAACCATGCCAACAGGGCGTGCACTGCATCTTGCAGTAGGGGGGGCAATCATAGAGGCTTCCTCAGGGTAAGGGAATATTTGTTCCCTTATATCAGGACTGCATTGCAGCTGCATCGGCGCTGGAAAGTTGAATAGGACTGGGCCCTCAGTAGGGGGAAAGATTATTTGATGCATCCAACATCACTTTTACATCAGGCCTTCTTACATACTAGAACCAAGCCATGAGTCAAGTCTTCATCTTGTAAACCAGACCTCTTACACTCTATAGCATCAGGTCATAAATCTGTCCTTCCTGGATGATACGCTGTGGACCCCATATTATTATTATGAATAAAGAATATTTATATACCACTTTTCAACAGGAGTAGTTCATTGAGCAGTTTACACAGTAAAATAAATTGTACAATATATGCAATCAATATAGTACACGAGCAGTACAGTCTTTGGAAGCAAATCCATTATGTTCAATCTGGAGTTTAATCCCAGGTAAGCGTGCAAAGAATTGCAGCCTAAGGTATCACACCAATGTTTGAGGAACCACAATTGGACACAGCAGAACTTACCTATGAGTAAACATAAACGACTACACTGCACGACTGCAATCCAAAACACACATGGGAGACAGTGTGCCTACAACTTTAAAGGCTAAACCATTGTAGAGAAGAGGGAATTTGGGCAGGTGCAGTTTGTTGCACCCTTCCATGATGAGCTGCACCTGCCCAAATTCCCTCTTCTCTACAATGGTTTAGCCTTTAAAGTTGTAGGCACTCTGTCCCCCTTTGGATATGGTAAGCCTAACTATAAGTAAAAACTATTTCCAAGTCAATGGATCTAAAATTGGACTGTAAGAGAACAAGGCCAAAAGCAATTGTCTGTGGCACATCCGAGTTTGTTTTTCATTTGTGAACTTTCATTTGTGTTGAGTTTGTGAACTCAACACCCCCCACCCCCCCAAAAAAAAATCTGGTTTGTGAGAAAAGACTGAAGAAGTAATCAGCACCAGAGGGAATGGCAAGAATCAGACAGTAGTTGGTTGTCGGGTGCACCTGGGTTGTCAGTAATCAGCACCTAGCAATTTGCATTGTACTCGCTATTGTACAGCATTTATATACAGTAATTTATTTCTTCAGACATTAGTATTAATCATCATCATATAAATAAGATGCATCTTTTAATGACACAGAGCTAGAGAAACAAGCTAGGTCGGTGTGACAAATCTGCAATCATTATTAGGAAGGCATTTATTTTTATAGAGACCTGGCAGGAGATGCTAGTTCATTTGTCAATTTAAGTTTAATTGCACTGAAACCTAGAAGTGGGCCTTAACTTAAGTTGGAAAACAGGATCAGCCCACAAACGCCAACCCATTGAAAAAGTTTTGGATACAAAAAGTTGAATTGCATCACCTGGTCTCATCTCATAACCACCACCACCCAAGACATTAATTACACCTTCTTTTAAACGTAAATATAAGTCAAACAAATGACTTTAACAAATGCAATTAATACCTTCATCTTTGTATACAACAAAGTCATTCAAAGAAATGATGCTTTTTCAAGCCTGCTGGTTTAAGGAGAACGTGAATAGCTTTCACCACAGGAACTCACTGAGGCAGCAAAACTCTGGAGTGTTGCACGTTTCATGGAAATTACAGGTTCGTGGAACAGAATCTTTTCTGCTCACTTCAGAAGCAATTAACTAGTTGCTATACACCTGGAGCTTGTTAATTCTGGGAGAGGCCTTAAAGCTACAGTTCACATTTCACCGTAGTCTGGTAAGAAATCAAATAAAAGGGTGATTAAAAAAGTCAGGTAATGCTTATTCCATATTTCTGGCAAAGAAAAATATTCTATAGAAGCTGCTTGCTTCCTTTGGCTAGAAAAATCCAATTTCCATCCTGAAGACTTCACATCATGTGAGTATTTTATTTTCCCTAAGAAAAATCTTTAAAATGGGAGAAAATGGTACAGTGCGTATCTGAAATGATTTAATGTACATATAATACTTCACAATTTACAGGCTGTGCAACTTTGGGTGCTTCTAAGATCTATCAGAAAGACATTTGGAGGGGTGGGTTTTTTGGTCTGTTTCTTTGTTTTGTTCCCCCCCCCTTTAAAAGTAAAATACATTTATTTAAAGGTCATTGAAGTTTGAGTTCTCAAAAACAAAATACAGGTGTCCCCCGCTTACTCGATGGGTTAGGGACCGGAGCACTGTCGAAAGCCGGAAACGGTCAAAAAGCAGAACCCAGTCTATCTTTAGCTTGTAAATGCAAAATGGCCACCGAAAAATGTCAATACAACTTGCAAATGCATGCAAAAGCCTAAATAACAAACTATATATACCAAATATAAATAAGTAAATATTATAAGCATGAATATGCACTGTATGAATACTGTACTGTATGATAAGCCCAACAGACTGCACGAAAAGATAGCGATGAGTCAATTGAGAGAGAAAAAGCAGCGCCTGGTAAGTTGTGCAAACATGACACGATAGGTTGGAAGAGCAGAGCATGCATCAAATGAATGACTTTTGGTTATAATTGAAACACCTCGAAAGAGCGGACCATCAAAAAGTGGATGGTTGAAATGCAAGGGATACCTGTAGAAACCAAATACACCACTAGTCCCACCCAACCTCTCCTTAGGGTGCAATCCCGTCAAACTTTAAAATGGCGGAGCAAGCGCTCCACTGTTCCAAGCCATTGCAAACGTGCTGTAAAGCACGTTCGCAGCGACTTTCAAGTAAGGGTGGCTGGCGCGGAGGCTGGCCACCCTCACTCAGTCGCTGGATCATCCCCGCGGCCGCCGGAGAAGGTATGTGCAGCGCCGGCGGGGGTGGTCTGGGCGGTGAGGGAGGGGATCCATTGGCCAAGCCGGCCCAGGGGGGCGGGGATGACGGCCTCCATATCCCCGTCCCCTTCCCGGAGAGTCCTCAACAACTCCCTTCCTGAGGAGTCCTCACCAGAGTCCTCAACAACATGGTGCTGGCACTGGGTTCACTAGTAATACTGAAATAGTAATACCATTTTATACTATTTCATAAGTAATACTTTTTCAGAAGTAATACTGAAATTGATATGGATTTGATTTTAACTCTTTCTCCTTAGAAGATTCCAAAAATGTAAACATTGGAAACCATACATCATAGAAATGATGGGATTCACCTTCACTTCTATTCTCTCACATTTGAGATGTAACCTTAGATATGATTACTGACGACGGCCATATCTCAGTGGCGTAGGAAGGGGGTGGGGGTGGTCCACACCCGGGTGACAGGCAGGGGGGACAAATTTGAGCACATTTCGGCGGCAAAATCGGCCTTTCGGCGGTAAAAATTTAAGCGTCTGTGAAAGTTTCTAAAAATAATGCTTGATTACTGTTCTTGCTGTGTTGCTGCATCTGCTTTGCCAGCTTATCTGTTTGTATCTTATATTGAGCCAGTCCCTAAATGCTGGAGGGGTGGTTGGCTTCCTCTTCACATTTTTGTCAACAGTTTCCTTTACAACAAAGTCTCATTGGGCCTGTTCGGATGTTACTTTCTTGTTCCTGAGATTCTACTTGAAGGGAGAACAGGATCAGGTGTTGGGCTTGTGTACTCTCTCTCCACTCCGCTCTCTCCTTACTAGAATTGCCAGATGAAATGCATATGTTACAGTAAAACGCAAAATGTGTCAACTAGTAAACAAGCAAACCTTCCAAGCCTCTCAAAAGTTTCCAGTTCCAACTAGAATGGATGTTAAGCTCCAGAGCATTCTCGAAGATTCTCATTCTGACTAGACAGAACTAGAAAGCTCTGTATCAAAATGTCCAGTGCTTTTGCATTCTGATTAGTCAGAACTCCAAAGATACTTCGGAGCTTCTTGTTCTGACTGGTTAGAATGGGACTCTCCAAAGACACTTGGCATTTTCTGTTTTTTTACTAGTTGGAACGTGTAGAGATGGATTCCACATACAAAACCCTGAGATTTCTGTTTAGGGCTTGGTGATGTTACAAGCCTCCCAACTCTTGAAAAATGGGAGGATAGAATCCGGTAGTGGGATGAAGCCCACCAGCAAAGAAACAGAGCCCGATGGTGCCCTCAACCTGAGATTAACCTTTGCTGCCTATATGCTGAGAAAAAAGTAGACAGCAGAAGAAATACGGTCAGTTCTGACAAAGCATCTATCCTATATCTTACATAGAAAAAGATGCACCTGACATTTCATAAAATTATCCTTACTGCTTGTCAGGATGGTATACATGACTGAGCTGTGCTAGGGGTGGGAGTACAGTACTCCCCCTGCAATAGTTGGTTTGTCTTAGTGGACACTGTCTTGGCCCACAATTCAGGCAAAAATAACACTTGACTTACTGCTCCAGCTGCAAAAGCCAGAGGGAACGGAAAAGAGCAAGAACTGACACTCAAGTGTAAATTTAGTCTAGTGTAAGTCTATGCTTGAGAAAAGCATAGAAACGAGACCTACGGAGCCTTCTGAGGAATAAAGAGAATTGAATTGCCTATTATCAATCAAACATTTTATGCATTCCACTCCGTGATTTTTAAGAACCATAGTGTATAGTTAAATGTTTAAAGAAATATAGTATGAATCCCATATCCATGGAGGGTAGGTTCCTGCCCCCCCACGGATACCAGGAATCCATGGATAGGAGGAATGCTATCACCCACAGCTCCCCACACCCATTACCATTGTTAGGAGTCTGGCGCCAAGCAAGCACATCTCTTCCTTAAACAAAACACGATAAGCCAGTATGCTGGCTTAATAGCCCAGAGCAGGCAAGCAGGCTGCATACTAGAGAGGCTCCCTAAAGGTAATGGGCATGGGGGGGGGGGATAAGTGAATCCACGGATAGCAGATCCGCGGATTTGGTAGCCCCCTGTATACAAATTGCCTTCTTAACCAATTTCATAAAATATAACCAAATAGAGCTGAGTATCACTCAGCATCTTCTCTGAAAACATATATTAACAGTATAGGTTAGCAGCTTCCTCCAATCTTTTTCACAAAGCTTTTTGAGCTTTTTTTAAAAAAATGTTAAAAGAACTTCTCTTCATTTTCGCCTGCAATTTTGGTCTCACATCAGGAAAGAAAAGGATATGGTCTTTAGCTTTGAAGATTATTGCTTTCATTTTGTGTGCTGCACACAATGTTTTGCCATGATCTTCCACATCAAATAGAGAGCAAAATTGTTTTAGTGCTTGGAGTGGGCGCAGCCTCTTTGGGGTCCGAAGTGAACACTGATACACAATTTCAATATAAATGTATTATCCTTCAATATTAAGCTTAACTCCTCAGCAACCCATTTGTTCTTTTATTTGTCCTGGAAAGTTGTCAAAGGAGCCGGCAACTTTGTACACCACCCGGACCTGCTTGGAGAAAGGGTGGAATAATAATAATAATATCATAGAACCACTGAATGGCCGCCCGAAGCCGTCGAAATAGTGCCGTAAGGCACATTTGTGACGACTCGAGAGCAGGAAGGGCCGGCACAAGGCCGGCCTCCCCTGCTCCGCCGACCGAGTGCCCGAAGGACCTCCCAGGTAAGGATCCAGCGGGCGAGGGGGCGGATCAGGGGCAAAGGGAGGGTGGCCATAGGCCCAGTCGCTCCGGGAGGGGGAGGGGGACAGCTTTGGCTGAATCCTGTCCCCTGCCACGCAGCTGGGCCATTACACGGCCTCCTCCAACTTCCATCAGCGATTTCGCTGGCGGTATTCTGAGGAGGCTGATAGACCCGAGCGCCAGTTACACCTGGGGAAGGGGACGAGTGTCCCCTTCCCCGAGTAGACTTTCCGCCGCGCGGGAGCCTGCCCACGGTAGAGCACGGGATCCGGTGGGCGGCCTGGGTCGCCTGCCCGATCCTTAGGCAGGATAGGGCTGTCAGCTCCATAAGCAACAATCAAAGCACATCTTAAAGTTTCTTGCTGCTCAGAAGTTGTTGTGAAAAATATATGCAAGCTACTGGTATTCAGTCAGCAGCACCTAGCCAAAGTCATATGTCTCTGATTTCCTCCTCTCTGGTCAGCATATTCAGTGGTCATGGCGCCCCTCTGCCTGACTTATTACTCTTACTGCTCTATTAGTAAGCTAATATTTCACTTTTCATCAACTATCTTCTTGAACATGCCTAATTCTTCCATACTGAGAAAGGAAAAATGTAATTTAATATTATTTTAATAACTATCAATAGACATCTCTATTGACTTCTCAAATGAAGAACACATTTGTCCCCATGTCCCCATGGGTAAGCCCCAGCAGCTGCAATGGGTCAACTCAGACCTGCGCCAGCAATATTGCTGGAAAAAGTCCACATTGATCCATGCAGGTTGATCAGGCCTGGGAAGGGGGCTGGGATTTGGCATGTGCTGCCCCCACCAAACCTGTCCCCTCCCAGGCTGCCTCCACCAACCTGTCCCCTCCCACTCTCCCCATACTGTCACTGCCCCATTTTGCACATCTTTCCCCATTCTGCCCACACTGCCCCATTCAACCCCTTCTCCACCTCCCTCCAACCCCCTGTGCGGGCTCAGAAGCGTCACTAGGATGCGCGTCACCCTAAAGCAGGGGGGCGCGCGTCACCCTAGTGATGCTCTGACATTCGGCACGGCCAAAGGCCGATTTTGAGGGGGGGCAACCCTTCCCCGGGTGCCCCCCGCCCCACGTCGCCCCACGTTGCGTCCGGCCAGGCCGGTACTCCAGGGCCTTCTGAAAGAAGGCCCATCCACTGCGTCAATATGGGTATTTTTACGATTTTCGCGCATGTGCAGAGACCGTTTTGAGGGCAAGGGCCTGCCCTCTTACGCTCAAAACGGTCTGCGCATGCGCAAAAATTGTAAAAATATCCGTATTGACGCACTGGGCCTTCTTTCAGAAGGCCCTGGAGCGCCGGCGGGGACGGACGCTCCGAGGCTTGCCCGCCCCCCCGCCACGCTCCAGCGACGCCACTGTGTGGGCTGACCTGCTCTGGTGGGCCTCCTGACATCCGCCGGCACACATGGGAAAGTGCTGGCCTTCCAGCCAGCGTGCTGACAGCTTGCACTGCCGCAAAGTGCTTTATGGCACTTTTGCGACAGCCAGCACCGGTGGAACATGTGTTTTGCTGGCACTTCCTTTGATTAGGATTGGTCCGTAAGATGTGTTGCCAAAGACTTCATGGAAAAGCCAGGTTTTAAAAAGAGATTTGAATGAAATGAGTGAAGAACTATTCAAAAGTAGATCCGCAAAACATAAGTGTACTGTTTGGCAAGATTTGTATTAAACAATAAAAGCTGCATCCCCTTAAAAAAATGGAAAAAGACAAAAATAGGTTGCTTGTCCCAGGAAATCAAATGAATCTAAATCTTCAGGATATCTCCGAGTGCAATTTACAAGCACTTACTCTGGAGTACTCCTACTGAAATCCCAATGAAGTCAGTAGTGTGATTGCTCTATGATTATTCTGGAGTAATAGATTGTGAATTGCAGCACCAATGAGGAGGTAGCACATATTCATCATTTCAAATATCTACCAACCTTTCTCCCTGTCTGAATTGCTAGAGTGTCAGGAAATACCTATGCTCTGGTTTTCTTTTCACTTGGCAGTTCCAATTACTTCTCTTCTGTTCTGCTACCTTGACAGGAATTGCACTGAACAATTCAGTTTTACAACAAAGATTCCTATGATAACAGAAAACATGTTCATTTTGATCTGGTGATTTTCCAGAAAGTATTTGAATATATTTCTGTTCATTTGCGGTTCTTAATGGTCATAATAATCATGGATAGATTTCACTAGTCTCTCATTTCTTTTATCTCTAGTCAAGCGTTGCTTCTCGCAAACCTGTCACAATAACTGATATGGCTTCCTTGTGTCTTCATTGTGAGATGGAGTTCTGTTGTTGTAACTGTTGTCGGGATTCTAAGCCTCTTTAATGACTGATTTCTTCTAAAGAATAAATATCTGTTGGCATGCCCTTAGGATTTTATTCAGCCATCTGCCCATGGTAGGTAACTGTTCCTAAATATTTTAGCATCACACAACTTTTAATTAGGATATTGAAATATTAACGCTCCAAATTACCAAGTTATCCAAGTTATCCAAGTTATCATCATAACCTTATTTGCTGGTAAAATCATTGCAGTCTTTACAAAAGTTTTGACAAGCCATCAGGATTATGTTTTTCCAGGTGTACTATTATATATAGCAACAAAAACACAACTAATTTCAAGGAAATATTGCTTTATTGCAAGGCTATAAACTATACATATTTTTACTAACCAGTGCAGTTGTGGTGATATATTCAGAGGCTTAAACAAACATATTCTGCTGTGTAAAATTTATTGTACACTCATGTGTTGAATATAACTACATTGCAGCACCAATGTCTGGGGAAATATGCAATGTGATATTTTAGAATGTATTCAGGTATGAGTACAAGATTAGCCTTGGCCATATAAATTTCAACATGTGCTACATGTTTAGGCTCATATTTGGGTGTATTCTAAGGCTAGGATCCAACGACCTACTTTACGAATAGTATCCTACTCATTGTCCTGCTTTTCTGAGGAGGTCTTCACTGAGGTGACTGTGCTGCCTCTTGCTGTGGCGCATGCACATGGGATATGGACTTCTTGGTGGCGTCCCCAGGCTTTAGAACTGCCTTCCACATAAAACATGAAATGCTCTCTCCTTTGCTGGTGAGAAGGGTCTAGTAACCTACCTTTCCTGTCAGGCATTTGAGACATGATTGTTGATGTCCCTGTTATGTTTAGGTTTACCATATTTTGAGGTGCCCAAACATCCCCGCCCATTCTTTTCCCCCTCCAGATTTTTTTAAAAAAATATTTTTATTTCTAGGTTTTTTTTGTTCTTTTTTTTGAGGTTGCAAAAAAAAAAAAAGTGTGCTACTGCCTCATGTGCCCTCACGAGATTTGGGCACCACCATCTTGGATCTCATGAGATTTCATGAGATCCAAGATGGCCGACAGGAAAACTTTTTACCTTTTTAAAATCGTTGGTGAAGTAGCGGCGGCGGCAGCAGCCCCGGAAAACCGGGACTGCCCTGGTTCCCGGGACCAGGCCCTGGAAACTGGGGCAGTCCCGGTTTCTCCGGGATGGATGGTAAGCCTAGCTATGTTTGTTTGGGTTTTTTTGGGGGGGGGGTTGATGCGTCTGTTGAAACTGTTTATAACTTGATTTTGCCCAGTTTTTAACTAGTCGTCATCAGTGGCGTCACTAGGGCGCGCGCCGCCCCATAGCGGGGCGCGCGCATCACCCAAGTGATGCCTCCCCCCTATACCCCCCTCTTACAAATCTTTGGTGTGGCCATAGGCCGCGTCGCGATTGTTTGGGGGGAGGCGCCTGATGAGGCGCCGCTCCGGGCGCCCCCTTAATTGTTGCAGCCGGCTCGGGGACATCTTCCCCAGCCGGCTGTCCGGGGCCTTCTGAGGAAGGCCTGCTGCGCGAACGTTATTTATAACTTTTTTTAGCGCATGTGCAGCCCTTTTCCCTCAGCGACGGTCTGCGCATGTGCAAAAAACGTTAAGCCGGCTCCGGGGACGTCTTCGGGGGTGACGCGCGCAGGAGAGGTGACGAGTCACGCGCATGCATGCGTCACCCCTTGCGTGCGTCACCCCGTAGTAGCCTGCTACCGTCACTTGACGGTAGCGACGCCATTGGTCGTCATTGTTTATAACTGCCCAATCCTACCTAACATTCCCCGCATCGATGTAGTGCCGCCAGCACGGGCTATGCTGCATCCTGCAAGGAAATACAGGAGGTGGGAGGTCTTCTTAAAGAAAGGAGACATTCATCCCTTTACCCCAGGGAAGGTTTTAGCCCCTATAATGGGTATACTCAGACCTGCGCCTGCCATTTGGCTGGCGTATGTCCGCGTTTATCCATGTCAGTGGATTGGACCCAAGAAGGGGGTTAGGATACAGCATGCACCAGGGCTGTCGATCCTGTCCCCCTCCCAGGCCCAATGTGCCCACCCCTGCCCCCCACTGCTCAGCATTGCCTTTACCTGCAGCAGCGTGCGTTGCTCCCTGCACTGGCACCAGCACTGGTGGGACAGTGCAGGCCTTCCTGCCGGTGCTGGTTTCTTGCACGCAATCACAATGTGCTTTATGGCATGTTTGCGACGGCTAGCACTGGCACAGCACATGCTACGCTGGCACTGGTGCCGGTTAGGATTGTGCCATCAGTTTTGTAAAAATTGGTTGTGTTGCTATGTTATAGGAATATGTTTTATCTCCTTTTGGAAGCTGATTTGAGGCTATGGGAGAAAGGCAGGAGAGAAATTGAAAAATAAACAGTAAAATAAAATAAATGGTTCATCCCCATTTTAATTAACGAGACTTCAGTTAGTTACAGTTAACTAGTTCCATTGATTTTAGTGGGGTTTGATCATGACTAATAGCCCAATTGTAACCAGGATTGGGCCTATCCTGGATTGGGCTGTTGGGCAAAGTGGTTTATGACAGTGGAAGAGTCTTCTGCTGTCATAAAATGGCTGCTGATGGTGCTTCCAGCACTCTGTCCCAGCACTTGGCGGCTATTCTGCGAGCACTGGTGCAAGAGGTAGAAGTACCACAGCTTCAGTGCCAGACCCCATTGTGCCCACTGGACATAGTAAATCAGCAGTGGGGGCTGGGGGTGGGCAGGGTGGGGAAGAGGAGAGGAACCGAGGCGGGGTGGGTGGATCTGGTGGCAATGGTGCATGCTGGATCTTATACCCTCCATTTCAAACCTCCTCGCTCCTTTCTCTCCTTGGACATACACCATCAAACGAGGTAGCGTATGTCCAAGGAGCCCTATAGGGAGCCCCAGGGTGTATACGTAAGTATAAATGTTTTGTACTTACCTCCCGTTTGCCCTTATGTTTGCCCCCCCCCACTGCTGGATGCAGCATGCACCTTTTTGGTGCAACTGCATTGGTGCTGCTGGCAGAGATAGGATTGGGACCTAAACTGATTTGGATACAACCATAGGTGGACGTGCCCATTGGACTTTTTGACTTTTTGGTTTTTTTTAATAAATAGCAGAACCTTATGCCATATCAAACTGCTTCTGCAATCCCAGACACACACAATTTCAAAAGTGCTTTGGCATGTGGCATGAGAGGATGCTGTCTAAGACAGAAGTCCAACATGGATGCATGGAAGTAGTTGCATAAAAATTCTTTGGACTTTTTTTCCTGCACGCAATTTCTTCTGAATAAACACAAAGTTGTGGGTGAGACCTTTGGATAGCAGACTGTTTTGATTCATATGGATATGAATGGCCAAGACTCTCTTTGGTCGTTAGCTATAAATAGTTTGGTGAAGACTACACCCTACTCCTGGCATGCATTATTACTGTATCTGTTTCTTAGCCAAAATCCTAAATTTTCTGTTCAATAACTGGTTGCAGCTGTTGCTGAAGAAGTATCTCTCCTATTTTTCTCAGAGACATTACCAGTATCATATTGCTTGGTTTGCATATCTGCAATCTTGAAGGAAAAAAAAATTCTTCTGCAGTGATTGGGACTGTGGTCCTCACACCTCCAGGATCGTCTGACAGAACTCTATGAAATTACTGCAAAAGTATTGTAAAGTAAATTGTTTGTGGGTTTCACCCAATTAGAACTTTTTTCCCTGAGAAAATGGACAGAAAGTAGAACCTGTTATTGTGCTATGGAAAGAGGTGTTATAGCTAATGGTGGTAGAATTACATTTTGCATAATCTATCATATTATAATTCTGGCATTCTATGGATAGGAAGTAAGTTTTAATGCTTATTTGGCTGTTTGGCAGACATTTTATCCTAATACTGATTCTGCTGAGTACAGTATGTAAATAACATAATTTCCCCAGGATTATTACTACAACTCAGGAATGTAGTATTCATATGGAATGTAATACTCCCAATGGAACTGGGCTGTAACAGTGAAAGTTCTGACAGAAGTACAGTATACATTTTATCTGCCTGCATGCATGTATGCTATGCACACTCTTGGGCAGAGGCGTCGCTGGAGGGTGGGCGGTACTGTAAGTTCCGCACCATTCTAATCCCCGTTTACTCCCTGGTACAAGGTGGCCCTGCCCCTTGCAGTCAGAGCCATTCCGTGTAGCGATGGCAATGAGCAGAAGACTCCCTGCCCATTGCATTCGCTGCACGGAATGGCTCTGATGGCAAGGGGGCGTGGCCACCTCATACCTGGGAGTAAACGGGAATTAGAATGGTGCGGAACTTACAGTACCGTCCACCCTCCAGCGACGCCTCTGCCCTTGGGCCTTACTCATTCATTCTTTCTTCAGTGTATCAACATTATTAAAGTACACCTATGATAGTCAATGCCAGAGCAAGGAGCAGTGCCCGCTGGAGCAGATAAGGTTTGCATGGAGCAGGGGCAAGGGGCGGAATGGGGCATGGGCAATGATGGGGGGAGGAGAGAGAGAGAGAGAGAGAGAGAGAGAGAGAAATGGGATGAGAGCAAAAAAGAGAGGAGGATGGATCTAGATGGATATAAGGTAAAGGTATCCCCTGACGATTAAGTCCAGTCATGTCCGACTCTAGGATGTGGTGCTCATCCCCATTTCAAAGCTGAAGAGCCAGCGTTGTCCGAAGACGCCTCCGTGGTCATGTGGCCGGCATGACTCTCCTTGCCGCAACGCGTAGCATGCAGCTGGAACATGGAGTGCTGTTTACCTTCCCGCAAGCGGTACCTACTTATCTACTCGCATTGACATGCTTTGGAACTGCTAGGTTGGCAGGAGCTGGCCAAGCAACGAGCGCTCACCCCATCGCGGGAATCGAACTGCCGACCTTTCGATCGACAGCTTATGGTTCAGCGGTTTAACCCGCTGCGGTAAAGGTTAAAATGGTATCTGGGCTACTGACTGGCCATTCTTTTTTTAGACAGATTATTGGCAAATCTCACCCAAGAGTCTCATTTAATGTACCTTAATGGTCAGTATATGTTAAATTGAATTCTTCAGTGGAGAGGAGGCCTATGTGGAGAGAGAATACAGACAATACATTCTTCTAACATTTTGGTGAAGGAAACACGGTGGTGACTTAGGGCCCAATCCTATCCAGGGCCAGCCTGCATGATGCAGGGACGCTGACACAACAACCACTGCTGCATCCCATGGGCTGGACAGGGACCAGGCTAGCCAGGAGAGTTAAGTAAAAATTTTACTTTGTCGCTCCCTGGTCCTCAATGGGCCTACACAGCTTTACGCCAGCTATTTTGCTGCCATAAATCTGTTGGGCCACAGGGGGCTTGTTGGGCCTGGGATGGGCCATAGGATCCTGTGAATGCCACTGCCTCTGAAATCTGTCCCCGATCTACCAGATCGTATCTGCACTGATGGCTGGTCTGCAGCTTTCCGCTTCCGGTGTAGGGCTTACTGGCTGCCGCACCATCAGTGGGCGAGCCACGGACCGTTGGAGTGACTGCAGCAATGGCAGTCCATGTGATGCACTGGCAGATTGTGAGATCCACCAGTGTATCACGTGGATAGGATTGGAAAAGCAAATGAGCAGAAAGGGGGTTCGGTTTTGTTTTTGTGTTCTGTTTTTGCCTTCAGAATACAGTAAATGGAGCAGGTCTCTCAGGAATGGACTGTGGAGAAAGACTTTGGATTCCTCTCCTCTCCCCCATCGAAGTTCAGAAGGACGCTGCTCAAATATTTACTGGGAGATATTCGCAACACTTACAACTGTCCTCTCAACTCTGTCTATCAGTCTTTCAATGAAGGGGTTGGCACAGATCTGCAGTTTTTTCTTGGATTCAGTCTGTCTCTACCAGGAGCTTTTTCAGGGCATGAACAGTGTGGCTGGCTGGCTGGCTGGGGTTAAGAGGAGCGGCTAACCAGAGCCCTGGGCTGGCTTTGGCTAACCCTGGCAAAAAATGCCCAGGAGTCTGTTCCTAAGCCCTGGGTGAGGGGATTGTCAGGCTCTCTCCTTGGCCTTCTACCTGTGGGGCTTATGCCCAGCTTCTTCTGCCAGCAGGGTAGAGGGCAATGGTGCCTTGGTCAGAGTCCCCCCTGAAGCTGACTGGGTCCAAGGCCCCCTTTTTTTCCTCCATAGTCTCTTCTGTGTCCTTCTCCTTCTCTTGCTCTACTTTCCACTTCTCCTTTCCCCATCTGGAGCTTTAGCTACCTCTTTCAACCCCATCATCCTTTCCCACCTCTTTTCTCCTTTCATTGCCCTGGCTCTGGTTTCTTCCTCTTCCTCTTGTACTCTCCCCCTTTCTCCTGTCCCTATCCCTGTCTCTTGCTTTTTCCTCCCTTAAATCCTCCCACTCCTCTGTCTCTGCCCTGCCTCCATCAATGTCAGCTGAGGAGCTGACAGTGTCTTTCCCCTGAGCCTTTGATGACATCATCACCCAGCCAGTGGTCAGGGAGTGCTCCACTGTAAGAGCTCTGCATGGCCAGGACACTGCATGCACTGGGCATCAGAGCCCACAGCATTCCAAGCCCAGGGAGCCACCACAGAGAAGGCCATTTTTCACATGTCTTTCAATCACATCTCCTTAGGCCATGGCATGAGGAGCAAGGCTTCCTTTGAAGATCTTAATGGGAAAGTAGTTCCATATGGCAGCAGATGGTTCTTGAGGTGTCATGGGCCTCAGTCAAATATGGGAAACAGGTGATCCATTCTTTCTCTCTGTCCTTAGGGCCAAAGCTAATCATAGTCAACGCTCACATGTATTGGTTTATTGGGCAGAAGGAATTCAACCATGGACCTCTGGAATAATAATAATAATAATAATAATAATAATAATAATAATATAATATCATCATCATCATATTTGGATCTTAATACTGAAATAAAGGTTAAGTTATGTACTTCCCTAAGCCAAAAAAGCAAACCAAAAACCATGCATAAATCATGGTGATAAATGTAACATGCATTGATTATTGGAAAAATAAATGCTGTCTTAAATGTATGTCTTCATTTTTGTGGATTTGACTTTTTGAAAAATAATGATTATTTTCATGGCATAAGGCAACAAATAATCTGCTTGGCAACACAACCTCTTGGAAAAACAGAGTGTCATATTGTCAATTAGTTATCACATATAGAAACCACCACTGAGATCGGAGAACTGGTACACTAATTACCATCCAAGGATATTGGAGAAGGCAGTCCTAGTTCTAAAGAGCTTAGTGTTGAAATAGAAACGGCAAACATTAGGTGGGAGAAAAGATTACTTTTTCCATATTATCATAAGAGAAGGAAGGTGCTTTGCCCTGGCAGTCTTAAGAGACTTGGCAAACATTCTACAAGACTCGTATAATGCAAACCTGGAAAACTGAACCTGGCTGACTTGAGCCTCTCAGACTAGGGCTGTTACTATGATACAGTTCTTTCTCCTTGATCTATCTGCTCCCAATGACTAATGAGGACTGCATCATAGATGCATCTTTCCCCTTTGCAAACCTGTCAAGACTCCTGCTATTTGAGTTCCATTGGTCCCCTGTGAATACCTGGACCACTAGAAAATTAGGATTCTCCCCCCCCCCAAAAAAAAACACCACAACTCTGGGCATGTGTATTGTTTTTTTTTATAATTACCTAACACAATTTGTAGGCATTTACAGCAGTAGACCCTCCCCCCCAAAAGCAGAGAGAAATCTGAAATGGTTAAAGGGTTTAAGTGACATTTACACAGTGTAGTCAGTACTATTTGCAATTCATCTGTAATCCTGTTAAAGGAGTAATAGCAGTTGACGCAGGTTGCAGATGCTGCAGGTAATAGGAGCAAGGATCAGTCATTCATAGTGTGCTATTCTAGGTCTGGCTGGGATCCTTCAGACTCTAAGCCAAATGTTAAACACACTCTAAATGAATGACAAAATACTCAACTACTCTTCTGGCAGTCTTTGTTAACAGTGAAGAGCCTTTGCTACTGTGAAGCTTTCATGTCATCCAAACATCTACTTTCCAGCTTGAATGTGTTGCTTAGGGCCAAACGGCATGTAACATTTAATGCGCTGTTAAGAGGCACGCTCAAGAATGGCAACCTCTCTCTCTTTCTTTTTAAATAAAATGCAGCTCTGGAGCCTCCTGTCCAGATTGGGCCTACAATGTGCAGGATTAACCCTTTCCCCGATACTGCTTTCCTGCTGAAAATTGCCCTCCGAAAGCTATTTGCTACTTCGCAGGCACACAGTAGCTTCAAGGCAGGCTTACCAGATCCTCGCCGGGACGGGAGCACTCTACCCTTAAGGGGGAGGGGCGTGGGGGGTCAGAATGTGATCCCACGCCCCTCCCCCTTAAGGGTAGACTGCTCCCGTCCCGGCGAGGATCTGGTAAGCCTGCTTCAAGGGGATGATCAGCTGCAAACCAGTGCAGGGGGAAAGGGTTAATCCCTCTTCCCTATGCACCACAGTTTTAGCTGTGCGGGGGGGGGGGATCCAGATTGTTACTTTTATTTTGTTAAAGAAAAGCCGTGGCTAGTCTTAAGCACACCTCTTAACAACACATTGAGCCTAACATGTAGCTTGGTGAATTTCTCTAATAGTTGTACAACTATATGCCAAGCTGCCCAATTCTATCCCCACTACCTTCTGTCATGCATCCTCATTGGCAGAGCGTGAGTTGCATCCAGTGAGGTAGGGGTGTGTGTGTGTGTGTGTGTGTGTGTGTGTGAGAGAGAGAGAGAGAGAGAGAGAGAGAGAGAGATTGGACAGCCAGCAGGAGGTATTTTTGACTTTCCCTCAGTAGGCTGCCCAATCACCAGTGGGCCTCCTTGGACCTCTGCCAATCATTTTGTTGGCATAAGTCCAAGGAGAGGAAAGGGGCAGGGTGGCCTGGGAAAGAGAGGATAGGAAACCGGCCCTGCCCTTCCCCTCCTTGTCCACGACATGCTCTGCTGCTAACTTGCCAGCACCAATGTAGGCTTCTGGAGCCACTGCTTCATGCGCCGTGCTACTGCCCATTTGTGGCAGTGGCCCAAAATCTCACAATGGGTGGCCCAGCTTTCGCACCACCGTAAAGAGTCTTGCACTGCTGGAACGCCAGTTCCGGCAGCGAAAAGCCCCGATAGGATCGTGACCTAAGTTGTACAACTAATAGTTTTACAGCTGAGGATATTTGCCCTGGCAGTCTGATCCTAGCCTATGTTGCAGCAAGCAGAGACATGCAGCTGGACAGCTCTGTCCTACTTGCTTCTTAAAATATGGCAGAATCCCCTTTTTATAACTCTGAGTCAGAGGTGTCACTAGGGTTTGCGTCACCCGATGCAAGAACTCATTGTGTCACCCCAGTGATGTCGCTAGGGTTGGTGTCATTAACTTTATGGTGTCACCCCCATTCATTTATTTTAATATATAACAGTACAGGTCACCCAACAAATCAGTAACCAACAAAAAAACAGTGGCCAACTTGATGACACTCGCACAACTGAAAAAGAGTTCTAGTATTAGTTCTGATACATAGAAATGAAAGCTGTCTCATACTAACACCTTATCAGTGGCAATGCTAAGGCCTGGGGGCCCAGGGCCTCTGGGGGGTGCCATGGGTGGTGCCATTTTTAATAATAATAAATTATTATTATTTATTGAATTATTTATTGAATTTATATCCTACCTTTCTCTCCCATAGGGGGACCCATTTTTTTAGGGTGTGTATTTATTTATTTTAAAAAATTATACCCCGCCTTTTCCTATCCCGAAGGCAAATGCCCAAGATGGCTTACAACAGAAATTAAAATACATAATTTAAAATAATACATAAAATAAGTTTAAACAATACATAACCGTACATAAACAAATTTAAAAACAATAAAATCCACTGGGGGGGACAGTATGGAGCAGAGAAGCAGCAAAGCAGAGCATCTTGAGACACAGGAGGCAGACCACAACCCATCAGTGTACTGTACTGTAAGGGTCTAAGGGGATGAAATGTTACATTTCTGTGAATGTTTTGAGATTATTATTAATTAATTAATTAATAATTATTATCATAGTTAATATTGTACATAATGAGTTTCTTGGAACACAAGGGGGGATGCAAAACATTGCATGGTCACCTTGTGCACCGGACCCTAGCTCCTCCTCTGCACCTTATTGGCTCCATGCTATGTCATAACAATACCTCATTGGCTCTTATTGGTCAGTTTTGAGTTAAGGAAATCCACTTTTTGTTACTTAAGGCAGTTTTCTTTTTCCGGATATCTGGCCATAACGTTTAATAGAATATAGATAATTCAAAATGGTTTGCTTCATTACATTCTGCATTAAATTACCTTTCCAAAGATATACTGTATAACCTAACAGTCGTACTCATAAATACAAGGTTTCCACAATTTTAGCCACTAGTGCGCGCTCTCTCTCTCTCTCTCTCTCTCTCTCTCTCTCTCTCTCTCTCTCTCTCTCTCTCTCTCTCTCTCTCTCTCTCTCTCACACACACACACACACACACACACACACACACACACACACACACACACACACACACCCTGAGAGTGTCACCCAGTGCAGTCTGCACCCCCCTAGCCAGGATGGTGTAGTGGTTTGGGAGTCAGACTTAGACCTGGAAGATCCAGGTTCAAATCCCCGCTCAGCCACGAAGCTTCCTGGGTGACCTTGGGCCAGTCACTATCTCTCAGCCGCACCTACCTCACAGGGTTGTTGTGAGGACAAAAAGGAGGGGAGGAAATATGTACACCACTCTGAGCTCCTTGGAGGAAGGGTGGTATAAAAATGTGAAAAATAAATAAATAAATTAAATTAAATAGTGATGCCACTGCTCCAAGTCAGTGCTAGGAGCTATGACCTTTAAAGTTTTGTATGGCCTGGAATCAAGTTATGTGAAGGACTGCCTACACCTGTTTGAATCTACCTGAGCCCTAAGATCAGCATATTGAACCCTACTCTTTGGCTCATCACTTACGCAGACACAATTGGCAGGAACCGGAGATAGGGCCTTTTCTGTGGTAACACCACAGAAATGGAGCGCCCTGCCTGGGGAATTATATTAGGTCCCTACACTTGCTGTTTCTAAACAGGCACTTAAGATATTTTTATTCTGCCTGGCCCTTAACATATTTTTGTTTTTAATGGAAAGTAAGTGCTAAATAAATGTGTGATAGTGGTGGTAGCGGCAGCAAAATATATACAAATGGTGAATCACTGATCCTGTGGATGCTGTCCTGCTCTTACACTGTTTACACAATTAATGAGTTTGGATTAACGACCTTGAAAAAAGCAGAAACTCTGTGTTTATACATTTAGTAAGCGAATCAGAGGTTGAAGCAGGGTTGGCATCAGGAGTTGGTACTAGCCAAGCACCCATGCCTATCAGAGGGTCCATTTGGCCTGAATTGTCAACACTGGTGGCAGTGGAAGCACTGAATGTGGGGGGAGGCCCAGTGCTTGGCTTTGCCCCCAGGGATGCCAGCTAGCTTGGGCAAAGATGACCATATAGACCCCAAGACCACAATGACATGCAATCATTCCAAGGTGATCATCAAAGGATTACAGATAAAGCCCCATGGAACTTCTTGTTGACATGCACTTTTGTTTCAGGGTAACAACCGTTGAACGTTGATTATGTAAACTAGCCCTGCATTGCATGCGGTTGTTCATTTAGAATTCAGTGGACTTATGCATGCATAATTAAGTGCATAATTGCAGCCATAATGAAAATAAATCAGACAGTTTTCTGGATGCTGTACCATTATAGCATCACAAAACATGATGCAATTCTTCTGTTGAAAGGAAATTGGGCTGGAGTTACAGGCAGATGTATCAGTCCAAGAATTAACAGCGCAATCCTGTCTACATTTAGACTGGTGGAGCAATCGCTCCACCGGTCTAGAGTGTAACAAACGTGCTGTAAAGCACGTTTGCGGCACCCTGGGAGTAAGCAGCATCGACGCCGAGGCTGGTGCCGCTCTCCCCAGCCCAGAATTGGAGCTGTGCGCGCCGGGGAAGGTGAGTTCCCCACCGGGCAGTGGAGGGGCACGGGGAGGGTAGAACAGGACATTCCAGGGGGGTGGGATTGGTCGTCTGGGCCTGGGCTGGGGGGGGGAGGGATCATCAGAGGCCTCCTCCGCCGTATCCTATTCCCCTTTCCTGGCCTGGCCGGCGTTACATGGCCAGCTCAAATGTGCAACAGCAAAATAGCTGGCACGCATTCAAGTAGTCCCATGGGGTGGCTGGGGCTCTACTCAGGGTAAAGGGCAAACATCCCTTTACTCTGAGGAGGCCTCTGGCTGCGCTGGTGCAGGCCCCATCCTGCACAGGATGCGGCAGTTGCCTTATTTGTGCCTTTGCGTCCTGCTAGACAAAATTGGGCTGTTAAGAGTATTTGGTCCCACTAAGAGTTAGTTTGTATATGCAGAAGAACAGCTGAATTAATAATAATAATAATAATAATAATAATATACAGTATTTATATACCGCCTTTCTTGGTCATTGGATTTCTCCTCCGACTTTAATCCAAGGCAGTGTACATGGGCAGGCTGTCCTAACCCCCCTTGGGGTTTTTTACAATATATATAAATGTCCAATCTTTCATGAACGGCTACTTTCCAGGTGGTATCCTTTTTAAAGTCTGACAATTTTGCTGGCTGGCGCCTCTCACACTCAACCGATGCAGCTGGAAGCTCTTATCTCTCCTCCTGGAGGCTTTCACAGCTTTTTGCCGGCGGCGTGTCTCGAACTTATCAAGTTCACCGGTCTTCGGGCTTTGAAGGCAGCATCTCTCCCAACTGAGCCAGACTCTTCTGCACATTACATTCATGTGACAGTCTTCTAGATCAGGGGCACGGGCGTCACTGGAGCGTGGCGGAGGGGGCGGGCCGCCTGGGGGGGTGACGCGCACCATTTTTTTTACAATTTTCGTGCATGCGCAGACCGTTTTGAGGGCATTTTGAGTCTGGCTCTGCGCGAAAATTGTAAAAAAATACCCGTATTAACGCGCTGCTTGGGCCTTCTTTCAGAAGGCCCTGGAGCGTCGACGGGGTCGGATGCTCCGAGGCCAGCTCCTGGGCCGGCCTCGGAGCGTCCGGAGGGTGACGCGGGGGGGGGGGGAGCCGGGTCGCCTCCCCGCGCCGTGATGACAGAGCGTCACTAGGGTGACACGCGCCCCCCGCCCCAGGGTGACGTATGTCCTAGTGACGCTACTGATCAGAGGTGGCCAAACTTGCTTAATGTAAGAGCCACATATGATAAACTTCAGATGTTTGAGAGCCGCAGTATTTAAGAAGCATTTAAATTCTTAAATATATTTACTCACCATGAACATTAAACTTATATTTTAATCCAGTGGACTCTCAGTTTATACCTGGTAAATAATTATAAAGCTTGAAAATGTCTTATTTCCCTTTTATATTAAATTGTGATGCAAAAAGGAGCTCAACCAACATATTTCCAAGAGCCGCACATTATACATCAAAGAGCAGCAGTTTGGCCACCCCTGTTCTAGATCTCGCCTACCTACATTCACATAAAGGAAGGTGCAAATTAATACGTATTATATTATTGTACATGCAATTGCTGCCTAATTGCAAGATCCCTTTTTGGAGCTACCCCCGTTGTAGCAATTGTGTGTAATTGTGGCAGGCTGGCCCAAGATCTCCCGAGGTCTGAGCTTCTGCATCACGTGTGCCCCTCCATTACCTGGCACAGTGCCAACCACCACCTCTGCTACGCCACCATCTACTGCTCCCTGGATTTGAAAAGGAAGAGAGGAATAGAGCAGAAGAGGAAGTATGGTGTGGAGAGAAGAGCCCAATCTCTTCTCCTCCACACATCCTCGTCCGTTCTATTTCCCTCTTCAGATACAGGAAACTGGAAGAGGAGGAGGAGGAGTGGAGAAAGGAGCAAACAGGTAAAGGTGGGCACTCCTTCCATCACTTGAAGCACTAGTACCAATCCTCTGCCGTATCCTGAATTAGAAACTTGCATATTTCTGAAACCCATTATTTCCTCCATGTAGGCAAATGCTAACTTAAGAACACTCATGCCTACAGATTTCAGGTCACCACATTGTGAACTGGCCTGAAACTGTATTCACTCGCTTGTTTTATATATTCTTGCACCCCCATTGTGTATTCCAGTCCTGCCTAATACATATTGCCATAAAAGCTTTGTGCATATGTCAGAAGGAACAAATATCCTTTTTTCCCCTCCCATTCAAGTGGTGAAAACACCACTTAATTTTCAGATAAATAATGAAATGTGGTCATGAAACTGTATTGATTTCAGCCTAAAATACAACCTGTGCTTATAATTACATAGAAAGACATTGGAAACAATGAGCCTATTTATATCAAAAGGCACCCTGTGACATACCAACATGTTAAAATAAAGCATATTAATTGTTCGAGTTATGAAACTGGAGTTGCCTTGAAGCCTTCATAAAAATGGTTGATTGCTCACAGGTGACTGAACTGCCCCTGAAGAGGCGTTAGATGTAAATCCATGATGTAAGTTGTGAGAGTGGCGTGCAACTTTCAGTGTTATATATTTTGCAATATGTTGGCATCCTGATGTTGTTTCAGTTGCTGGTCGCAATTTGTCGCCAGATGGTTGGCTACCTAAATCTTTTGGGTTTTGTGCGCAACCCTGTTTGGAAAAAAAAAAAGTGGTTTGTGCCTCTTCTCTTCCAAGAATGGGTTGGGAGGAACTGTCCAGCTGCTGGATTCTATCTCACACCCACTGCAGGTCAGACACCTTTATTCACAGACCGCAATGCCCCTTTACATTCTTGCACTGGTGCGCCGGCTGCACATGGTGCTGTCAGCTGCTTTTGATCACACAAACTGCACCATGTGTAGTTTGACAAGAGCTGGTTGTGGTCAAATATGGCCAGAGAACTGCTGTATAGAAAACACTTCCCAACTAATGGCTGAAATATGTGTTAAGTGTGCTGGGATGGTTCCAAAGGCAAACGACCATGGATGAATAGATCGTTTGTTGTGCACCATGATCTTTTTTCTTTGGCTTTGTCAGGATAAGTCAATATCTTTCTAATTGGGTGTCCTTTTTGGACTTTCCCAGGCGTTAGCATTAAGGAAAGTTCACCTCTTGGAACACACAGACTGGGTAGTCAGAAACCTTTTCTTTCTCTGTAACAAGTTTATTGCTTCAGGAGGTATTCAGAAGGCTCAGCAGTATTGTTATGTGTTTTATGTGGCACACATAAATGTAAAAGGAGCTGTCGGCCTTGTGCAACAGTGAAATAGCACTGCTATCCCCCAAATGGAACAAACCAATTTGCCTGTCCTTAACAAGGAACAGCTGCCTTGAAAAAAAGAGTGTTGTGGGATTGTTGGACAAATGTAGACTGGTACATAATTAGCCACAGCATTTCTGATTTTCCTATTACATCGTTCTACCTCTTTGCAAAGTAAATATCCAGATTGAGACCTGTGTCCAGATTAATATAAAGCTATCCTGTTCCAGTTTGTATCGGTAAGCTGCCAATAAGGGTCAAAGTTGTTCCAGGTAAGGACTCACTGGGTGCCAGAGCATCGAATGAACCAGGCAAGGACTCAGCAGACACTGGAAGGAAGGAAGGAAGGAAGGAAGGAAGGAAGGAAGGAAGGAAGGAAGGAAGGAAGGAACTGCCAAATGGCAATGCTCACAGGTGTCCTTTGGCATCACCCTTCTGTGGTGCACATCAGGAAATGTGCATCAGCATTAGCAAAAGTTGCTCATATGCATCCTTTCCCACAGCCTCAGCTGTCTGGTTTACATAGGAGCTCAGGTGGGTGAAGAGGGAGAGGAATTAGCTAGGGTGCGAGAGGAGCTCCTTGCATTAAAAGTGAAAAGATTGTGCCATGGCAACGAAGGATCTTTTTCACTATTTCACTTCTTTTTCACTATTTCACTTCTTTTTCACTATTTCATCGGCAAAGTGGCTTGGTGAATGGGAGCTATCTCCATTTGGAGTCTGAATCTTCCCCAGGTCCACTGTGACGAAGTTTGCTACCTACTTCTCAGACAAGACAGTGTATTTGTCTCAGCTTTGCAAATTACAGATTAGCCACATGTTCTGAAATATTAGCATCTTGGAAAGGACACACCATTGAATTCATCGTTGGCAAATGTTCCCTTACCCAGAGACTTCCAGGAATGCTGCCTCACAGGATGCAGCATGCGCTCTGGTAGTGTGGCTGCATTGACGGGGGAGAGTTAGAAAGGATGGGGCTGCTCATCTAGTATTCTAACTTTTCTTATAGTGTAATCATATGCATGTCTACTCAGAAGTAAGTTCCATTCTGCTCAATGGGGCCTACTCCCAGGAAACTGTGTATAGGATTGCAGCCTTAATAGGATAACAGCCCATTCCAACCCAAGTGCTAAGCAGCCCAAGTCAGACCTAAAGTCAGCCTAAGTCGTTTAGGTCGAAGTTAGGTCTGGAATGCAACCATTTAGGGCGAAGTTAGGTCAAAGTTAGGTTGAAGTTACGACCAACGGACTAAGAACAGCCCATTCCAACCCAAGGGCTAAGCAGCACAAGTCAGACCTAAAGTTGACCTAAAAGTGGGCGGAACATGGGCGGACCGTGGGTGTAACAGGGGCGGCAACCAATTAACATTGGATTCCAGACCCTGGCAAGCACAGACACGCCCCCTCCAACACAAATGCTGACACAAAATTTAGGTCAACCAAAAAGGTGGACCCAAATTCAAGGAGACCCATAGGAACCATTTTACCTTACCTAAGCCAGCCCTCTCCTGAAAATTTCTAACACCCTACTCCTGACTTAGGTCAGAGTTAGGACGGAGTTGGGCCTGCTAGGTCTGGAAACTGACAGAGTTATGCCTAAGATAGGGAGCCTATCAGCACCCAGCCTCTTTCCCACAAAAGCCCAGCCCCAGGCCCCCAGTCACTCTCTCTCTCTCTGAGCACGTGGCGTGGGGTTCTGTCCCTCACAGCCACAAAGTGGGACTTTGTCGGTGGAGGGCAAAATTCACAAACACCCCACTTCTCTCTTCTCCTCTCTGCCTCCCTCTAGGGCAGAGAGGGCTGTTCTGGCTGTGGCCAACCTGTTTACAGCTGTGCCTGGGCAGCTGCCTCCATGCTAACCCATGTCTTTCTCCCAGCCCCTCTTCCCCCCCCCCACAGGCAACAACACCAGCAGGTAAGAGCAGGTAAGAGCAGGGTTTGTGCTGACATGTGGTCTGACTGCTGCCTCTTTGCATTTAGAAATATAGGAAGGATACATGCCTCTCTACCAATGTGTTGTCTCATAGATGTCTGCATAGCCTGCCATGATATGCCTCTCTACCAATGTCTTGTCTCATAGCTGCCTGCATAGCCTGCCATGAGATGCCTCTTTACCAATGTGTTGTCTCATAGCTGCCTGCTATGATATATAGGATACATGCCTCTTTACCACTGTTGTGTCTGATTGCTGCCTGTAGTCATGTGAGCACACAATGCCACAAGTGTGGAACTGTTAGCCTTATGTAGACACCAGCTGTTCCCCCCCCTTTTCTCCACAGGGTCTACTGACAGGTCGGTATTGCTAGGTTTCCCATGGTTGTGACCCCCAAGTTGTGTTGTCTCTCTCTTTGACCCTTTCCCCTTACAGGATCATGCTCTCCTTACACCCAGGTAAGCAGCTCAGACCATGCTATGTGTGTCACACCTATCAGCTGTGTTTTATTTCTCTCCCTGCAGGCTTTTGCAACGGACACACTGGCTTGTCTTGTCGTCAATGGTGACTGCTTCCACATACCAGCTGACATGTAATTCCCCCTTGTTTTTTGTCTCCCCAGGAACGTCCACTATCACCTACCTTCCTGGGAGGACCCCTGGGCCTGCAGTCTGGTTGCCCCACTGTCGTCTGCCTCGATGCTGCCAGAGGTCAGGGAGCCAGCTCTGCAACCCTCCTCAGCTGCCGGCGCTGCTGCTGCTTCACCTCCCTGGCTGTTGTTCTTGCTGCCCCTCCCCTTTCTATGGAGCAGGCTGTGGTTTCACAGGGGAAGAGCCTGCATGTCCAGGTCCATAGGGCAGGTGTGCTGCTGCTGCTTTCTGATTGGCTGCTGTGACTACCCCTGGCAGCCTCGCCTGGCCATCTCTGCTAACGTTCCAGAACAATAAAGATGCCCCTCGGGCAGAGCCCTAGTGAAACATATGTGCCCAGTGTTTACACAAGCATTGCCCCACACACATACAGACAGCCCCCAGCACTGAAGCCCCTACATGAGTCCCACCCAGGGACTGCCACGGCCTTCCCTGGGAGAACCCAGCAGGGGCGCTGTGCGACCCCCATGGCACAGAGGGGAGGGGGAGTCAGGGGGGCCTCTCAGGCAGGCAAACAGTGACAGCCAGGGCGTCCGCCCGTAATGCAGGCGCCTCCGTCGAAGGTCCGCCTGTAATGCAGGTGCCTCCGTCGAAGGTCCGCCCGTAATGAAGGCGCTTCCGTCGAAGGTCCGCCTGTAATGCAGGCGCCTCCGTCGAAGGTCCGCCTGTAATGCAGCCACTTCCGCCCAAAGTCTGTCTGCATAAGAGGCGCCTGTTTATGCATCACCTTCATCTGCGGAGCGCCCCCTGTGTCCCTATCGGTCTCTGCAGACCCCTCTCTCGGAATCTGTCTCCCACCAGCCTTGTCTGTCTGTCTGTCTCTGACCCACCCATGCCCCTCCCCAGCACCCCCTGTCTGCCTGCCTGTGTGTCTGCCTCTCCTCCCACTCCCTGATGATGGCTGCTGGCCACCCCCCACCCTGCTAGAGCGCCTGCCGTGAGGCGCCGTCGTCGCCCCATCTGGGGGTGTGATGAGCTGTGTGAGCCCTTCACGCTCGCAGCAGACAAGCCCAAGGCATCTCTTGGTCTTGGCCGGGGCACAGAGCAGCAGGCACGCCGGGATGCCTTCTTTGTGGGCATTGCCCCGGCCTTGGAGGCCCAGGGCTTCAGGCTGCGCACGGGCGAGTCATGTCAGAGGCAGTTCCAGTCCTTATGAGACCCCCCTTGTGTGTGGCGTTCCCACCCCCTCCCCTTCCCTTCCCTCCCCCGCTCACCCCCCAGTGCAGCCTCAACGTGGCTTGGGGGTGGCATCGCCTTCTGCAGGAGGGAGGGGACGGCCACTCTCCCCTGCAGCAGGTGGCTGATGCACAGGGTGCCCTATGGCGGCTGGGCTCAGGCACCTCGCTCACCTGCCCTGCGCCCACCACATGACTGGCGCAACCCCCCTGCCTGCGGTCAGCCCCTTTGCGACCGGGCTGCGACAGACCCTGTGGCAGCTGCCATGGATGGACGCTGACACATGCAGACAGAGGCCTGCACATGCCTGAGCCAGACACGGATCCTGGAGAAGAGCCTGCCTGCCTGGGAGGTAAGTGTTGCCTGGATCCTGGGGTGGTGCTGGGCCACAGAAACTGCAGCCTGCCTAACTCAGGCATAACTCTGACCTACCTCAGGCATAACTTCTGCCTAACTTAGGCTGCACTTAGGCCACACTTATGCCTGACTTGGAGAGGAGTTGGGTTGGAATGGGCTGTAAATTTCCCATAGCGTGCCCAGGCACTGAGATCTGCCACTGTGACCTTGCTCTTTGGCCCCCCGCTGGCAGAGATCAATTGGATGAGTACTAGGGAATGGGGCTTTTTGGTGGTAACCCCAAAATCATAAAATTCCATTCCTAGGGAGATCCAAATGACTATATCACTGTGCAAAAAGAAGTTCAAAACATTTTTATTTTGTGAAGCCTTCTCCCTCTAAATTACGTTTTTAGTTATCTATGTTTTATCAGTCAGTTTCTATTTGTATTGCCTACTGCATTTTTACCTGGTTCTACGCCAGCGTTTTATTGTAAATGTTTCAAGGCTGACTTACACCAAATCCGTTGGCGTCCGGGGAGGGGGTCGCAAGCGTAGGGAATGAAACGCCCCGCCCTGAGACGCTGCCCTGGCTCCACCAGATATCTTGCCCTTCAAGTGTCCCTGCATGTCCCTCCTGATTGGTCGCACATGTGTGCTCCGATTGGCTGAAACTCCTCATCTCCTCCCATTGGTGAATGCGTCGCTCTACGTCCCTCCCACATGGTCAGACATCGACATGGTCCACGACCGAGTGCGTCGGAACTCGAGAGAGCGCAGCTCTCCCGCGTTCCATTGCGGTTGATTAAAAAGGAAGCCACACCGCTCCGCATGTGCCTGGGACACGCTGGAATTCGTGCGGTGTAGATTAGCCTTTATTTGTGCGTCACTTTGAGCTTTAATTAAAAGTGGGATATAAATGTATTAAGCAAATGAATAAATTGACACAAGCATTTGGGCCCCCCTTTTAATATCCTGTTAATTTGGATATCATTGGATAATGTTATTTGCCAAATAATCACTCTGCAATCAAACTGTTTTATTTCTAAATGAGACCAGAAAGACTGATATCCTCTGGAAAAGATTTTAACTAGGCTTTCTTGAGTGAAACCAATAGGAAGTGTCAAGACACAGGTGTACCATAATAAAAATGTTCAAATATCCCAATAAACTGAAATATTCTTTTGTTTTGTTTATGAAACCAGCTTCTGCCTTGTTGGTTCACAGGCATTAATGTTCATGGGGCTGGAATATTTGAGCAATAAACAGCTTCTGCAATTATCAAATGCCGGAGCTCTACTCCAGCATTTAATCACCCTCAAACGCTGTAAATTGCCTCATATATTTCTCCACCATGAGCATTATCCCTTAATCAAACTGGATTAATAAGTTTTAGAGATATTACACATTTATATATGGACTCTGCTAGATCACGAGAATGATAAGCTGGATGCAGTGGGAATGTAAATATCGGGGTGGGTTGGTGGTGGTATATATTTATTTATTTGTTGAAAGACATGCCCAACCGTATCCTGGAGGCTTGTACAACTACATTAATATAATCCACCTGCTGTGTATGTCCGGCTTCTAAGGGCTCCTTGCTTTGGCCTTTATCTAGAACTAGAAGCAGCAAGTTCTCATGCCTCTCCTCCCAGTTCATGTCTGAAAGGGAGAATATACTGTACACATTTCCTGACTTTGGACAATAACGGAAAGGAATAACGGAGAAATAACAAGTGAGTTACACTGTCTCCTTCTCCTCTGTTGACGAATGCCCAGAGTGACTCACTATAGTTTTGCCGGGGGAAGGTGTTGCAAACGTGCCGTAAGGCACGTTTGCAGCACCAGGTGAGTAAGCGTTGCCACTCATTCACCCCGCGGCCACAGCCACCACTGGTGGACTCAGGTAGTTTTGCGGCACCCCCACTCACCCGGCCAAATGGCAGCAGGTCTTGCAGTGCCTGGTGTGGAGCACATCCTCCTGGACGTAGATGGTGGTGATGCGATGACATCATGTCACTGCTAACTGCTTCCGGGAGGCCTGATTTCCAGGCCAATTGGACGCAGGGACGGACAGGCCAAACTCGTGCTTGCAGTGCCAGGTTCTGCATGGAGGCTTGCCTCCATGTGGGGTGCCGGCTGCGGGCAGCTTGCCCTCCGCTGCAGTGCAGGGGGGGGGGCTGGCCGTGGGGCCTGATTCAGCCGAATAGGCTGAATTGGCTTAAAGCCGGCCCTGACTCTTAGGATGTAGTGTACAGCTGTATACGCCTAGGCTCCCCATGCAAACATCATGCCAAAGGCATGGATATCATGGGACAGGGCCAATAGGCACGGCAACATCAGGGGACAGGGCTAGTAGGTGTGATCCCACTTCTCTTTCTACACATTCCTGTACGGAGGGGGGGGGGGAGATTGTCTGACATCTCCGTTGCTCTAGCCCACCACTCCCCTCTCCTCAGACTTCATCTTCCACTTTCACCCCACTCTCTTCTTTTCAAATCCAGAGGGCAAGACTAGGATGACCAGTGTGGTTGTGTAGGTGGACAGAGGCTGGGGCTCTCCCTGCCAGTCCCCATGGATGACTGCCGTGGTTAGCCTTACGAAGAAGCCAGCCTTAAGAGCGTCCCGCATAATGTGTACTGTGCTCCCGAAGTACTGTAGTATACAGGTGGGCCCCCATATCCACGGATTCGCTATCCACGGTTTCAGTTATCCACAGATTGTGGTGACCTCCCCCCCAGGCTTTTACTTTTTTCCCAGTAAGCTTCATTTCTTCATTAAACAAACAGGAGAAGCAGCCTCTGGCTGCTTATTGCAGGCAAGTAGAACAAGACTAAGTCCTAGAGAGGCTCTGCAAGGTTAACAGAAACCTTGCAGAGCCTCTCTAGGACTTAGTCTCGTTCTACTTGCCTGCAAAGGAGGCTGCTTCTCTGTTTGTTTTAAGGAAGAAACAAAGTTTGCTGAAAGAAAAATAAGAGCTGGGGGGGGCGCACATGCCTGCCCGCAGGGGAGGCAGGGCGGGGGCCCCTCAGGAAACCATGGAGGGGGTGTTCGCTCTTATCCGTGGTTTCAAGTATCCACGGAGGGGCCTGGAACATATCCCCAGCGGATATGGGGGGCGTACTGTACCTTCATATATCAAGAAAACAAGTCGTCTGAGCTCTGACAAGTGAAACTAAACAAAGTATTTAGTGACTGAGCCAGACGACTCAATGGATGGCACATGTTCATACGAGGCCTGAATATATTAAAATTCATAAACAAATACAAATGTTGAATAACCTTTTGTTCTCTACTGTCCACTACTATGCACTCTGAGGAATGTCAAATATATTGGTTAGAATGTTCTCTGTTCTCAGAGAATGCTAATAACAATGACCATTCCTTTTAGTATCAAGCTGTCTGTTGCCCAATTTCTTCTCATAAAATGTTGTGGAGGAAAAAAAAAAGATTATGACTACCATTCGTGACTGCCGCAGGGCTTTTCTTACAATACTTTGGATTTTTTTTCCCTTTGGATTTATGACTTATAAAGAATCAGTTCTGAGGTTGACCCAGGGTCTTGAAAGAGGTGGGAAAAAGGCAAAACTCGCCCCCCCCTTTCTAATTTCTATATCTGGATTTCAGAAACAAGGTATGCGACTTGAATTTCTAATTTGAATTACCTCCATTCTTACTAATCAACATGGGAAGATGAAAAGGGGGAGGTATTTCAAAGGGGGTGGAGTCAATGGGCTGCAGCCTAAGAGCTTTATTCACTAATCCATGGACCAAGTTCTATTGGTGCAAGGAGGGATTTGTGCTGACAACCCCCTCCCCTTGCCACTGCAATCCCCTGCACCCTTCTTCTGAAATCTGCTCAAGTCCCCTCCCTCAGGAGATTTTTCGGGAGGAAAGGTGGAGGAGGATAGAGAAGGTGGGAGAGATCAACAAAAATTGCCCCTCCCACATTACGCAAAAGCATTTAGGATACAACCTCATGTAAATTGCGTTTTCATTCACTTTTTAAATGAGCAATTCCTTATACTCCTTATTTTCTTTCTGAAATATATGAGGTTCCTTTCAGTGGTGTTGCTTGTGCGCCCTGGGGGCGATGATGTGTTTTGCGTCATTGCCCCACCCCATGCACTCCCAGAAGGCTTCATTTGAAGCCTTCTAGGATCTAGGGTGGGTGAGCAAGTCCATGAAAAGCGCTTGGTGCAAAAATTCTCCACTGCTGCCAACGCAGCCAACGCAGGATCAAAAAGCTGCCGTCACAGCTTCTCCTCACGAGGAGACCGCAGCTGTCACCCGGGGCACAGTACGCCCTCCGCCTGGCTATGCTACTGGTTCTTTTATATGATTAAGGTTCTTATTATTTTGTACTTCATACTTAAAGGTAAAGGTGTCCCTTGACATGTCCAGTTGTGTCCGACTCTAGGGTGCGGTGCTCATCCAAAGCCGAAGAGCCAGCGCTGTCTGAAGACACTTCCATGGTCATGTGGCCAGCATGACAATACGGAACGCTATTTACCTTCCTGCAAGCAGTACCTATTTATCTGCTTGCATTAACATGCTTTCGAATTGCTAGGTTGGCAGGAGCTGGGCCAATCGACGAGAGCTCACCCCATTATGTGGATTCGAACTGACAACCTTTCAATCGACAGCTCATGGTTCAGTGGTTTAACCCTCTGCGCCACATCTTAATACTTAGATGTAGATAATTTGGCAGGATACACAAAGGTTATCAATAGTTTATAATGCATCATCCCTTAGTAAAAGTGGTCAACATACGTCAATATTTTCTATAAGTTTATGGTTTCTCCCTTTTCAATGTTTATTTCTTTTTTGAAATAAAAGTGCCTCCTCTTGCCCCTGCTAACTGGGCAAGAGGCACTTTTTCAATTGGTGCCCCTCTTATATTTAGCAGGGGGAGAGTAACTGCCCCCCTTTCACTCCAGCACAGTGTCTTTTCTGGTGGCTGTTTGCTGGTGTTCTTCTGCATCTTTTTTAGATTGTGAACCCTTTTGGGACAAGGAACCGTTTAATCATTTGATTTTGTCTGTAAACCGCGTTGTGAACTTTTTGTTGAAAAGCGGTATATAAATACTGTTAATAATAATAATGAATAATATAAAGCAGTCAAATATCTAGGAAAGAAAAGGGGTGTATGAAAAAGTTGAGCTTTGGGAAGTGATTTAGAAGACAAAAAGAAAAGAAGCACAGCAGTGTAGAGAGAAAAAGAGCAAAGAACAACTTGATGGAAGATACGCTCCTGCCCCTGCAACAGAGATGAGCCACGTATGTGCCAGAATATCTTGGAAGCTACTTGGAAGAAGGGGAAGATAGTATAATAGTATTTAATCAATCAATCAATCAATCAATCAATCAATCAATCAATCAATCAATCAATCAATCAATCAATAAGAACAAGAAGTCGCCAGTGAAGTATCTTGGCATCATTGAATTACTCAGCTAAATATGACATCAAAGGTTATGGTGACATGGCTGGAAATTTAAAAGGGGAAGGCAGATGTTCTCCAGACAATGGTCCAACTCAGGGAGCTGCCTTTAGTGCTGCAGGTGGAATGGCAAACAGTTAAATGTGTCTTCCTGGATAGAAACAGCCATCAAAGCTGTTGCTCTTATGGAGATAAATAGGGTTGCCAGGTCAGATGAATCCCAAACCCTGAGATTTCTGGGATGGGGCCTGTGATGTCACAAGACTGCCAGCCCTTGAGCATAGGGGAGAATATCTATAGTGGGACATGACTCAGCAGTAAAGTGGTGGCCCAGTGGCAGCCCCCAAATAGTCTGAGATTAATGTTTGTTGCCTGCCTACCATTGGAAAGAAAAAAAGAGCTGGAGAACAGGGTCATGGGGGGGGGGGAACCGAGATAAAGATGGGAGAAAAGTTCAGGCTGAAAACATGTGAGTGACTGAGGTAACGCGGATTAATTATCTATACATTCATACTTTAGTTCAGGGATCTCCAAACTACAGCCTGCAAGCCACAGCCGGCCAGCGGGACGATTTCATCCGGGCCACAGAAGGTCGGCCAGTGTGGCCCACAGCAGCCTCTAGCCCATTCACAGGGCTCCCTCCTACTCGATGGAGTGGGAGACTGCGGTGGCCGGCGAGAGGCTCCTCACTGGCCACTCGTGCAGGAATGATGTGGCTGGAAGGGGCAGGGGCCGCTGGCCCTAAAGGCTTATTCATTAAACCCATCCAACTCTCATCCAGAAAACTTTGTAAGACTCAGACTCTGTGTTTAGTTCAAGCACTAAAGTGTAAAAACGTAAGCCCTGCTGGATCAGGCCACAGGCCCATCTAATCCAGCTTCCTGTATCTCACAGTGGCCCACTAGATGCCGCAGGCAGCACTCAAGATCAGAATGGGTCAAAAATGTGGGTCATGATATTTTAATGGAACAATGGGAAAGATTATGGTCAAGAGGAATGAAATTTATATTAAGTGTTAATCTGATTGGAAAATTTTTTAAATGGTATTTGATTCTAGATACAATTGCTAAAATATACAAATCTACTACGAACATACGCTGGAAATGTGGAAAGAAGGGACTTTCTACCACATGTGGTGGACTTCTGAGAAAGCAAAAGAATATTGGACCTCAAATACATCTCCAGTTTCAGAAGATTTTGAAGGTGAATCTACAAATGAAACCAGAGACTTTCCTGTTGGGTTTGTTGGACTGGCAATTAGAAAAGACTTATGGAATTTTATTTTTATATCTAACAACAGCTGCGAGGTTTTTGTATGCACAAAACTGGAAATCTATGAAGATACCTTTGTTGGAGGAGTGGTGGTTGAAAGTTTTGGAATTGGCAGAAATTGACAAACTGACCATGTTAGTGAAAGAGAAAACTGTAGATACCTTTGTGAAGAATTGGAAACCGTTTATAGATTATTATTTTTTTACATGTAAGGGAAAATAAGAATGATTTAATGATATGTGGCATCGTTGAGTAGGATGATTTGCTTTTAGATTTAAATAATAAGAAATTGAGGTCATTTTTAATTAAGGGTAGTATTAGGTTAGTTGATGTACGAAGAATAATAGATTACTCTGCAATTAGGCAAGGTACACATAAATCCAGATCTTTTCTGTCACTCTGTACTTTTCTTCCTTTTTATGTATTGTTGTTGTTCAGTCGTTAAGTCGTGTCCGACCCTTCGTGATCCCATGAACCATATCCCGCCAGGCCTTCCTGTCCAATAAAAAATAACTTAAAAAAAGACAACAAGATACTCGTATGTTGTTGCCACTTCCTTGCATCTGGCATACAGAGATAATAATTTGTGTTTCACAAAAAAAGAGAGAAAGAAACAATTTGCATCCCGGAGTAACTGTAAACTCCAAATGTCAAACAAAATGGCTGCTAGAAAAACAGAACTCTGACTACGGTATCAAAGATGGCCCAAACTTGAGCTTAAGCTCATACAGCAAAGTTCCAATCTCATTATGCTGCCGCTTGATTATTAAGTAATTTTAAATGCATGTGAAAGAACAAGTGGGTTTCAGTCACACTATTTCAAAATATTGAGGTTAAAAACAATCATTTATCCTGTACATTATATCTGAAAAAATCCGCAGAATGGTAAGTGGCTGTTTGTATAACTTGACATAACATTGCTTCCCTAGCTTCATAACATCAGATAACGTTACATAAAATTAGACTTTAAAATCACAACTTTTAGAATGTTTATATTTTAAAATGGTAGGAATAAAATATATTGAAAATGAAGAAGGAGAGAGATGAGGGAATTTGTACAATATAATAACCGGATCCACTGAACTATAATGGAAACAATTTCTTTTATATAGTCAGAATGCTAAAAGTTTGATGATTTCTTCCTCTGTAACGCTGATAAATAGCGGTGCCAGCAACGTGATGATTCTGTTGGGTAGGATTACCTCTCATTAGGTACCTTTCTGAATCTAGTTGCTATATTATAATCTTTTAATTCTCCAGACAGTGAAGCGTATTTACTTACAGGTTTATAAACGTTTGATTCTGGGGATTTTGGCACGTTGCCATTAATTACATGAGTTCATTTTAGAATGTACTTCATCTAGTGCCTCTGAAGTGATATCAAGATTATTAAATGCTTTCAGATGAAGTATGTTTCACTGTTCACAAATCACAATTTCTCCTTTGCTCCTTGCTTGCTTCATGGCTCAGAGCAGCTTTGAACGTGATGATGCTGTAGTAGAGTGAACGGGAAGTATAAATGATCCTCCTAGGAAGTAGAGATGCACAAGTGTTCGTTTGGATGTGATCCTATTGTGGAGGAACAGGAAGCGCGAAGGATTTGTGATCATCTTCATTCAGCAAACACTGTCACATTCGTAGCCATAGTCTTGTATCCATTGGAAGAATGATTTGCTATTTACACATAAAGTTTGCTGTCCTAGCTGACTTCTATGGGCGAAAGCAAATACTGGTGCCATTTCTTTACCACTGGAATATCTGAAAACAAACAGAAACATGTTTTTTCAGACAGCACAAAATCATTATTAATTACATTGGACAACACGAAATTGGCCCTGAAATGGAAAGAGCTTATCTTTACTAATTTTGATGTGCTGAAAATGAAAATGACAATAAAATCTGTCGATTGGCTCTAGTTTAGGAGAAGCAGTCTGCAGTGCATACATAGTGCATACATAGTGTATACATGGGATGGAGAGAGTGGATAGAGAGAAGTTCTTTTCCCTGTCACACAACACTAGAACTAGGGGACATCCACTAAAATTGAGTGAAGGGAGTATTAAAACAGACAAAAGAAAATATTTCTTTACCCAGCGTGTAATTCATCCGTGGAACTCCTTGCCACAGGATGTGGTGATGGTACCTGGCCTGGATGCCTTTAAAAGGGGATTGGACCGATTTATGGAGGAAAAGTCCATCACAGCTTACAAGCCATGATGGGGATAAGCAACCTCCTGGTTGTAGGAGTAGGTTTCTTCTGTGCCAGGTGCAAGGGAGTGGTGACTGGACACAGGTATCTTGTTGTCTTGTGTCCTCCCTGAGGCATCTGGTGGGGCCACTGTGTGATACAGGAAGCTGGACTAGATGGGCCTTTGGCCTGATCCAGCAGGGCTCTTCTTATGTTCATAGGTGCTGTAAGTGCCGTCATTTAGTAGTACATGTCTATGGAACTATCTATTGCTGATCTCTCACAAACTGTAGCCAGTTTTGCATTTTCATTGTCATATTTGTCTTCAGCACCTCAAAATCTATAAAAATGACTAATTTAATCTTGGGAACATGACCTTTGTTAACATTTGTTTTCCAGTGTTATTTTTAAAGCACCTATTTAAAAAGCAGGGCACCTGCCCACATGTTTATAATCTAATAGACATACAATCTCTGCTGGGGTTGCTTACTCGCCGGGTGTCAAACGTGCCTTTATGGCACGTTTGCGACACCTGGCCGCCGGCGGAGCCATCACTCCACCGGTGTATAGTTGCGCTGGATTGCGTCGAAATAGTTGCAGGTCCAAGCTGTGTCATTGGAGGGGGCTTCCATTATCTAGAAGTCAATACATTTTCAGGATATATTTTTTTAACTTGGATTTCTCTTTTTTTCAAATGATCACACAGATTTGTATGTAAAACCCTCACTTATACAAAAAAAAAGAAAGAAAAAAGAGGGTGTTCCACCTGTAACATGTCTCTTCAACTCAAGTTGTTGTGTGGCTGAGTGGATCAACCTAATCCAATACTTACTGTCATGGTGTCCAGAGCAGAGCCAAAGAATAGTGGCAGGAAGTAATAGTGGAATGGAATAAGTGGAACCTGAACTGTAGGTCTCTCCTGTGGCTAGTGTAGGATAGGGAAAAGTGGCTGCAGCTCTTCTTGCCTGCATTCCTTGCTGCCACTGATTCCCAGCTCCCTTTCTTTGCTCCGCTCATGCCATTTGTCCTGGCCCTATGCTGTTGCTGCTGTCATCTTTCCAAACCAGCCAGGAAACAAGTGACCAGACTGCTGCCGATGCCTCCTACTTATCCCTGCTTGCTGGTCCATTCTCACGGTGTAATCCTGGGTAACTGTGCGCCGGAGAGCGCGCCGTCCCCCGGCGCAGGGTGTTGTAAACACGCCGTAAAGCGAGTTTACAGCACCCGGCAAGCAAGGGCCACCGGCGCATAGACCCTTACCCGGGCTCCTGCCCAGCCCCGCGCCCACCAGAGCAGGTAAGTCCTACCCCGCGTGGGGCAGGGGTGGGCGGACTGGGTGGTGAGGGAGGGCAGCCATTGGCCGCCCCAGGGCCTGCAGAGGGCGGGGATATCAGCAGCGAGATCCATCATATCCCAAGCCTTCTCCAGGCCTGGCGTGACCTTACATGGCCGGTGCAAATGTACGTGAGCTCTGGCCTGCCACCGCTTACACCAGGGGAAGGGGACGATTGTCCCCTTCTCCTGAGTTGTTCCTGGGCTGCCCTGGGGCAGCTCGGGAACTCGATAGGATACGACAGCCGGCCCTTTAGGCCGGGCGCCGTATCTTACACAGGATTGGGCTGTCACTCAGGTCTGCCTACCTGAATCTACCCACCCAAGCTGATGCTACTTGTGAGGTTGGCAGAGGCAGGTGGTTACCACTGGCTTTGTAAGGTTGTGCTGCATCCTGACCAGAGCACAAGAACCCTACTTTACTACTCACTCTGTAAACTACTACTGTATGGACTACTGTAAACACATTCGCTCATCACTACTGGGTTCCCACTTGAAGGTGCGGAATGACCATTTCTGGAACTTCATAAAGTTCTCCAATTTCCTGACTTGATATTATTTGGGAGTCCAATTTTAGAAACCAGTTCTTTCAAATCCTGTATATTGTCAAAGAGTATATGAATTATGCAGAAGATGTTATAAAATATTTCATGGAAGAAATAATGGTACATTGAAATCTTACAGTGTGCAGTTGATTCTCCCCTCCCCCCCTTTTGAATTGCTCAGGCAGTACAAAACTCAACCCCACAAAATGGCCGAAGCATAAAGTAAAGGATGAGTGAACAGTTTCTCTCTGTGTGTATAACCACCAATTTTTTTAATAATTTTTTTAACTGTGGATTCAATATTATGGATTCATAATATGCACACGCATTCTGCTTTTAATACATATTCACAGCTTACATGTTAATAGTTTCAAAGGAGCTGTTACAAGATATGCTCTGAATATGTATTAGGAATAGTACACAATAATGTAACTAAGACCATTCTGTATTATGAATCCATAATGCAGAATGAGTAGCCTTCTATAATAGCTTAGAAGAAACTATTATGATGTATGTTATAAACGTATATTAAGAAAAGCATATCTAAAGATTTAGTCAGAATTTTTGTGGGTCCCATTATCTGATGTTCTCATAGACTAGTATAATATATGGGTATTTTATTTGAAATATTTTGGATATACGGTATTACTTTTTACATTTTGGTACGAGATAGAAAGGGCTTCTTGTGTGTGGAAATCATTTTTTTGTGTTCTGCAACTGCACTTTTACAGTCCCCCCAGCTCTTACCTGCCACCGATGGGAGCTAGTGACAAGTTATTAGTTTAACACTATTGAGCAAATGCAATGCAATGCAATTTTATGAGCGCTTACAACTCTATACAAATACATGTAAAATATAGATTTCAAGTAACACTGGGTTGAAACAGCCACTTGTTTACCAAAATGAAAAGAATACCATAATCTGGAAAATCTCATTTTTCCTCTCAGTTGTACTTTACCTATTATATGTACAAATAACATCTAAAATTACTGTAATTGAAATACACTAGTGCGATAAAATTGTTTCCATTTATTCAGTTTGTTTACTCTGTGCATCTGATAGCACTTTTTGTACGACTGATATTACTGTTTGCTGATGGTGATTGGTACTTTCTCATACACTTCCTTCTCTACTAGCAATTTCATGCTGTTGCCATTCAATCTACTTTGCTGGAAATCTACTTATAAATAAAGGTTATTCAGAAACTCCCTGAACATGTTTCTAAAGGGTTTTAAAACACACACCATATTATGTAATCTTTGATGGTGCTGTTTAGATAGCTGAGCATTATTTGTGCTTAGAAATAGAATTCATACTAAAATTCTACTGTAGATTTCCATCATGCCTTGTATAGTATAGTATAGGAACCTTTATTGGCATAAAAACATACAAAAGAAACAGACAAACATAACATATAACACTTAACACATAATATTTATATTACAAACATCTAAAAAACTACAAGCACAACAAAATTACAGCTTAAACACATCATGCCTTGTAAAGTTTGGTTCTGGGAGAAAAAAAGATATTGTGGTACAGATATATCTGCTGCAGGATAATTCTATTTACCACGGCTGAATTTTCAATATTATGAGCATATGTACTAGTTGATGCTTTGTTTTGATGACATGTCAAATCGTTTGCTTCTTTTTCTTCCCCTTTTTACACAAGATGAATACCATGTGATCTCAGTGGGACTTATTTCCTAGAAAATGTGGTTAGGATTGTAGCTATAATTCCAGTCCCCAAGAACTGTTTTAAACTAATGGGAGTAAATCTGAGATTTTCGTTTTAAGTTTGGGGGAAAGTTAGACTGCAATCCTGTGCACACTTACATGGGAGTAAGTCCCACTGACTTCAATGGGGCTTACTTTTGAGTAGACATGCATAGGACAGCAATGGAAATTAAGTTCGTATCCTCTGCTCATATCACTAAACATGTCCTGCTTAGTCTGAGAATTGCAATGGACCTAGCTGGGTTCTTTTCTTTTAAGTCAGAGACCAGCAGGTGACCAGCAGCAAAAGGGACATCAGACTCTTGTAGTATAGTAGTACACTTCATTTCATAGTAGTACAAAAGAGGGAATTTTGGGAATTTGTTGTTACGGCTGATGTGTGCCCCCCCCCCCCAGTATCTTAGTCATGTGGGGACTAATTCCAGATTGTGACTTCGAATGGAGAGGAGGCTTTCACCCAGGGGTGATGTCAGGTTTTGGTCAAGTTGGGCATTGGTGAAAGACCTAAACCCATTAGAGGGTCCACCCACCTGGGCTGACCCCTGAACTACAGCTGTGATGGTAGCTCCACTTCTTCCCATGCATCATTTCCATCAGCAAATAGGGGTGGGACATAGCAATGGCTCCCTCCTACTGTCCAAGGGTGAGAGTGGAAGAAACTGCTGCTACCAAAGGCCCCCCCAAAAAATGTTTTCACTCAATGGGGAAGGTGAGAGGAGACATTACTTGCAGCCCTTTCCCACCAATAATAAACTTGGAGGCACACAGGGGCCTAACATGGTGCAGGAGGAGGCTTGATCCAGGGCCCCTAGAAACCTGGCACCAACACTGTTGTAACCCTTTGAGCCCAATCCTATCCAATTTTCCAGTGTGATGCAGCCTAGCGGAGGCCACTGTGACTGCCCTCCTCATCGCAGGTTGCACCGTACGCCCCATTGGCACGGCTGCATCAGTGCTGGAAAGTTGGAGAGGATTGGTACTGGTACTGATCTGGAGGATTGGTACTGGTACTGGTCATGGTACTGATCTGGAATAATCCCCCAGCTCTTACCTGCCACCAATGGGAGTTTTCCTTCCAGGATGAACAGCACACATGAATGTGGTTTGAGGGCTGTAGCTTAATTATTTTCATGGCAAAGTATGACTCCTGCATCATACGTTTGAATTTTGGAAGAGGAGACGCCAACCATTCTCCTGAGGGAGATAATCACATTGCTGCTAAGTTCACCGAGTGTGTCATTAGTAGATAAGACTTGTGAAAACTGAACTTCTGTCCTATAGTCTCTGCATTTTGTCAGCTAACAGTATATTTCTTTACTGTTCAATAGTAATCTGGACCAATTCCTTTTGGAATATATGTGGTGGATAAACAAATACGTTTGGTTAAATAAATTCTGCATATTATTTTCTTAAGGATATTTCCAGACACACAATGGCCCTTTCCAGGAGATTAGAAAAAAGAAGTGGGTGAGAGGAAACAAGCAAATTACTGTATTTGTGCTTGCCCCACCACACCCAGAAGAAATGGCATGATATTCTCTATGCATGTAATGGATGGGGAGGCAGCCTTAGTCCATGAGATATCATCTATAAATTCGGTGGTTCCCAAACCTTTTAACACCTGGACCCACTTTTTAAAATGACACTCTACTGGGACCCACCTAGCTTCACAATGAGGCCTTAAAAAAAGGTGATCTAGAAACTAATAATATATTTATTTATTTACATGTAATTTTTATTTATGTATTTATTTTGCAAAAACCTCAATCCATTTCTCGTAATGAGGCAGCCCTAATTCATAAATGACCTGGAGTTGGGGATAAGCAGCAAGGTGGCCAATTTTGTAGATGACATTATTTTTTTTGAGGGGGTGAAGACCAGAAGGGATTGTGAAGAGCTCCAGAAGGATCTCTCTAAACTGGGAGAATGGGCAGCAAAATGGCAGGCACTCTTCAATGTAAGTAAATGTAAAGTGATGCACACTGGGGCAAGAAATCAAAATTTCAGATATACACTGATGGATTCTGAGTTGTCTGTGACAGATCAGGAGAGAGATCTTGGGGTGGTAGTGGACATAAGAAGAGCCCTGCTGGATCAGGCCAAAGGCCCATCTAGTCCAGCTTCCTGTATCACACAGTGGCCCCACCAGATGCCTCAGGGAGCACACAGCCAACAAGATAACCTGTTTCCTGCTGCCACTCCCCTGCACCTGGCACAGAGAAAACCTACTTCTAAAACCAGGAGGTTGCTTATGGCTTGTAACCTGTGATGGTCTTTTCCTCCATGAATCTGTCCAAACCCCTTTTAGGCATCTAGGCCAGGTGCCATCACAATATTCTGGGACAAGGAGTTCCACAGATGAATTATACGCTGGACAGCTCAATGAAAGTGTCGATCCAGTGTGCAGCGGCTGTGAAGAAGGCCAATTCCATGCTCATGATAATTAAAAAAAGAGATTGAGAATAAAATGGCCAATATTTTGTGCCATTGTACAAATCATTGGTAAGGCCAAATCTGGAGTACTGCGTCCAGTTCTGGTCACCACATCTCAAAAAGGATATAGTGTAACTGGAACAGGTGCAGAAGAGAGTGACCAAAATGATTAGTGGGCTGGGGCACCTCCCTTATGAGGAAGGTCTGCAGCGTTTGGGGCTCTTCAGTCTAGAAAGATGGCGCCTGAGGGGGGACATGACTGACAGCCTGATCCTGCCTAAAGTTATGCAGCAGAGCAAGTGCTCCGCTGGCCTAAGGTCTGAGATGCCTCACGTGTACACGCCGCTGGTGCAGAGGACGGCATCGCTCACACTGCCAGCGTCCTGGACCTGCGCCAGCCGACGCAGGTAAGTCCCGCGCCGGTCGGTGCAAGGACAGGGGGAGGGCAGGCAGGGGCAGCGAGGGAGGGGAGCCATTGGCCAGACCAGGGAGGGGGCGGGGATATTGGCACTGAGTTGCGCTGATATCCTGAGCCCTGTCGCAGCCCAGGCCGGCCTTTCACAGCCTACCTGGATGTGCACCAGCTAGAGCTGGCATGCATCCAAGGAGGCCCATTGCAGCCCGCGCCGCTTACACTGGCGGAAGGGAACGAATGAAGAGGCCCTTTAGGCCGGCTGCGCAAATTCGTGTGGAATTGCGCTGTGAGACATATAAAATTATGCATGGGATGGATAGAGTGAAATTTTTTCCCCTCTTACACAACACCAGAACCAGAGGATGGCCACTAAAATTGACTGGCGGACGAGTTAGAACAGACAAAAGGAAATATTTGTTTACCCAGCATGCAATTAATCTGTGGAACTCTGTGTCCCAGAATATTGTGATGGCACCTGAACTAGCTGCATTTAAAAGGGGATTGGACAGGTTATGGAAGAAAAGTCCATCACAGGTTATAAGCCACAAGGACTACATGCAACCTCCAGGTTTTAGAGGTACAGTATCCGGTTTCTGAATGCCAAACTGAAGGGAGTGGCAACAGATATAATATACTGTATTGGTCTTCTTGAGTACTTCCTGTGGCATGATCTGGTGGGCTAATGTGAGATACAGGAAGCTGAACCAGATGGACCTGTAGGCTGATCCAGCAGGGAATCGACCAATCAATTCCACCCTCATTGGGAGGAGCCTTGGTCTTGACGAGGTTCCTGCCAGGGTGGAATTAATGGTCGATCCAAGAATAAGCCTGGAGATCTGAGACGGAAGAACCTCCCTCCCCCTTCCTTTGGACTGTATCTTCCAGGGCATCAAAGTACTGTAATCAGTTGCACCAGCTAGCCCGCAATGCATCCCTCCCGTGGCAAAGAGTTGCGCGCCGCTCCCCTTTTGCCACTGTACGGCCTGCGGGGGTCGTACAGGAAAGAACCCCCCCCCCCATGTACCTCGTGTGTAACTTGCACAAAAAGGTGCAACAGATCCCCAAACGTAGATAACAGCAATGGCTTCTAAGAAGGCTGCTCGGAGCCCGGGCCACACTTATCGTCGGTTGTCATTCGAAGAAGCGCCAGTTCTTGGTAGCGTTGCCGTCAGGCACTTTTTGCGGAAATAGGGTGGGGGCGAGAGGACGAGAGCGAGCAAGACCCGACTTTGGGGGAGGGACGCGAGAGTTGTGCAGAAGTTGAAGGGAGTTTCCGCGCTGGGCCAGGGCAAGAGCCTGTGCCGCGGGGGGGCGGGGTGCCGCGGCGCGAAAGGGGCGGCGGCGACTGGAGAGATGTGGGGCAAAGAGCCGGGCTAAGAGCCTCTGCGAAGTTTTCCCTTTCCAGCGGAGAGGGAGACCACCATTTGGCTGCCTTTCAAGAAATGCCAAGGTAAGGGCGCCGGAGGAGGCTTTGCCTTTCGATGGAGGCAACGGCTGCTGTTGACACTTTTTCCGTTAGTGGAGGCTTGCGGGGGCTTTAGAGAGGTGCTCCTTTTCATACTTCGTGGTGCATTTGGTTCAAAACAAACAAGGCACATTTCTGCGAAGGGAGAGAGTGTAGAAAACAGCGCTTGGGGGAAGAGCCGGGGCTTCGTTTACGGCGAGGCGCCTCTGCTTTGCCTACAAACAAGCGAGAGGCGTTCGGTGTGTGCGCGCCCGCGCGCATAAAGGCCATTTGAAAAGCTTTTTTTAAAAAGATGCGTGTTGCGTTCCTCTAGGGTCGTGTGTTAGTCGTGTCGAAACGGGGGGAGTCGGCTGTCTTTTTTTAATCTGGGAGGAGAGAGCTGGCAGATGTCCCAAACGAGAGAACCTCTCCCTCCAGGGCCTGAAGGGCCACCGTGTGCAGCTCCTGCTGAAAACGGCGTTTTGATCTCGCTCCCTGGAGGTAAGTTGCATGAAAGTTTCTTTGGAAGTGCAGCGGTGACTTAACAGCTGAAATGAGTCCGCTGTGAGTGGGATTTTGTGTATTGGGGGGGGGGGAGGACGTTTTCCCAGACCATGTCGCCTTTTCCATGCCTCCTGTTGGTGACGGGGGATTTTTTTTCCAAACGCACCCTCAGGAAGAAGTTTTTGTTTGTGTGTCGTCTCCATTTCAAAACTTAGATGCGTCCAGAAAGATATGGCTGCTTTTACTGCTCTGCTTTCCTGGCCTTCTGTTTATTGTCCTCTCTGCACTGCAACGCCTCCCAAATTCCTTGGCAGGCTGAGGAATGCAGGAGTTCTGTGTGTACAAAACGTTATTCACCTTGTAGGTCAGCTGTAGCTCTTGTGAAACTCTTGCGCAGGATTCATTCCGGGCTCTTGGGCCGCTCCTCAAGTATCTGCAAGCGTTCCCAGACGGTTGTGCTTATGTGTTTTTATTCCTTTTCATTTTAACCATCAGTTAAACTGGATTCTTGGATACTCTCTAAAGTGAGATGCACAAGCCCCTCTCTACTTTTTTAAATAGCACCCTCAGTTGTGTATGGTGCTTTACAGTAGAAGAGAAAACAGTTCCTACCCTGAGTGGTTTACAATTTAGACACAAGCGACATGACAGAGGTAGGGGAGGGGAGTGATGACAGGTTAAAGGGGGGGGGGGAGAATATGTGATTATTTCATGTACGCTTAATTAATCAACACATGCAAGGTGGGTCAAGGGACTACTGCAGTAGTCATAACGTTTTTGACTTGCGGCCAAACCTTTTTGACTCGCGGCTCCCTTGACCTCCCTCGCCGTTAGCCGTGACTCCCCATTATAGTGCACTGAAGAGACAGGCACTCTTTACATGCTCAGAGGCACCCTTTCTTATATGTATGTGTATATTCCCAAAATGAGCCCTAAAGTGGATTTTCCATGCTTATGCTGAGCAGCAGCTGTCAGGAGTGCACAGGGTGGGGTTGGGATGCTGCCCTCCCTCCATTGGCAGGCCTGGGTAGAGGGCACTGATGTTGTCTGCGTTAGTCCTATTCATAGCAAGAGAAACATCAAAGCATGGGAGGGAGGTCTTTTTTTCATCAGTAATGCCCCACCCCAGTTGCGCATGAGAGAAAGCTCCTTTAGGTAGCATCTTTGCAAGATGAAAAACAGATTCTTATACTGCCTGGCAGTCTCCAATGGGGGGGAGGGTTGTCCCAGCAAATAGAGTGGGGAACTAACTTAGAGGTGGGTCAAAAAGGAAGAAGGAGAGAAATCCTAATAATTAATCAACAAAGTTTCCATTTTCAATTGCAGGTCTTGCATTTGTTTTATGTTTGCTTTCTTAAAAACATTCAACAGAAAGAAAATACTTTATTTGCAAACTTGCAATATCTCAGCTGTCTCCAGGTGCAAAGTACTTAGCTTATCCATTGAGTTGTTAATTGTTCTTTGACATAAGATAAGCAGGGCTTCTCTCACGCTGTGGTTAAAAACAAGATGTGGAAAAGCTGCCTACAAATCTGAAGTCTTTTGAAGTGAACTTTGAGTGACCCGATGTGAAGAGGCAGCTTTTCCGGGTCTTTGTTTTTGCTCTCTCTCTCTCTTGCAAGCAAGAATATGTGGTAATTAAAAGACTAACTGCTTTCCATGACGCACTTGGGAGTCGCGCCTCCCAGTTTGGAAACCTCTGGACTACGGGTTAGAGCCAAAGGCGAGTGTTAAGGTAATGGATGCAGTACTTTGACCACTTCTTGATTTTATTGTTTTGCAACCAGCAACCTTGGTTTAAGGTCGTGAGTGATATTTGTCTCTCAAGAAGAATTGGTACATATTTGGTAGCACTCTTTCACAACTACAGCATAGTCTAATTCAGGGGTGGCCAACCTTCCACTATTAGGGCCTCTGCATTCTTAAGAGTTGTGTAGAAGACAGAATCTTGGCAGCTGCAATTGCTGATGGTGCTGCTAAAGCAGCTGCACCTGCTGAAATGCCCTCACCTATACAACCATTAAAGGGCCAGGAGCATTCGTGTTGAAAGGTTGGCCTCCCCTGGTTTAATTGGTAATATTGTTGCAGCAGCAATCTAACCCTGAAGACGCTTTTGAGATGCTAGAATATCTGTAAGTAATAAACAGCTTCTGGATTGAGGATGTTTTTAACTAGATTACCCCTGCCATTCTGTGTTCTTCTGACAACATTTTCTTAAAGATCACCCTGAGAAAACCAGTAACGGTTCAATCCTGGCCATGTTTTACTCAGAAGTAAGTCCCATTGAGTTTAGTGAACTTTTCTTTTATTTAGACAATTTGAAGGCCACTTTTCTGTTAAAAATATACAATGTGGTGCACAGTAAAATAATAAATACTTAAAATAACTACAGAACAAAACCTACCAATTTAAATGGCGCTAAGAGCAATTAAGCTAAAAGTTTCTGAAAGGCTTGGGAGAACAAAAAGGTCTTTGCCTGGCTCCTAATGGATAACAACATAGGTGCCAGGTGAGCCTCCCTGAGGAGAGAATTCCACAAGCAAGATGCCACAACTAGGAAGACATGCCTTGCTTTCAAAGGGAGGGGGCATCATGGAGATGACTGAAGATGACCTCAGTGCATGGGTAGGAACATGTGGGAGCTGCTGTTCCTCACATGTCAATGTGCATAACATATTGCAGACCTGCACACATACTTGGGAGTAAGCCCCCATTGAACACAGTAAGGCTTAATTTCTAACACGCGTAGTTATACTGCACAGCACAGAGAGCAAACTATTATCTCGGCAAGTGTTACTAGAGCTGTCTAGCATCACTTCTCTTGCTAATGTGTGAGCAACTTCCAAAGGATAATATGGGACAACGGGCCTTGATCACATTACACACTGATCACATCACAGATCACATTGCTTCCGTTGTTAGACATATATGATTTTTCTAATTAAGAGGAGAAACTATGAATCTTGCATCAGTCCCACCTCCCATGTTGTTAACACAGTTGATAACAGTACAATTCTTTGCATAGGTAAAGATTAAGGTTCAAATGAAACCGGAAACCTTTTTGTTGGGTCTGAGGGATGATCATGTAGGTGAAAAATTTCAAACTTTGTTTTTATATATGACAACTGCTGCAAGAAGTTTATATGTACAATATTGGAAGAATTCAGAGATGCCTTTGCTGGAAGATGGGTGGTTGAAAGTTTTGGATTATGCTGAAATGGATAAACTTACAATTTTAATTAAGGAAAAGTCAGTTAACCTTTTTGTGAATAACTGGAAACCATTTATTGATTTTTAAGAGAGAGAGAGAACGGTGTGATGAAATGTGGATTTAATGAATAGAATGTTGGTGATATTTTGACTTAGTTGGATATTATATGTAGAAAATAGTGAATAGTATGCTAGTAGGATGTATTGCTTCGCACTTGCTATAAGCTTACAAAATATGTATTGTTATGTTTTAATATATTAATAAAATATGCAAAAAAAATTCCCTCCATTTCTCCGGATGTTTCCCTTCACGCTGCAATCGTTGTCCTGGCTGCACAGCTCTTGAGCTTTCCAAGCTTCTACAGGCAGATGCAAATCACGCCTCAGACTGGTTCTCAAGTTATTATCCATTTCTTGCCAGCTGACTGCTCCATATATGGGTCTGCCCCATTCACATGTGAAGTGGAGAATGAGAGCGTGATTTAAAGAGCCATGGGACTGGGGTTGGTGGGGTTTTGAATCCTTTCCCTTCTGCCCTTATCATGCAGTCTGTCTTCTGGTGCTTTTCTCCTAGCTAGCCTTTTGATACCGAAAGTGACCCTGGCTAGGAGAAAATCAATGGGTTGAAGCCAAGGAGAAAATCCAAAAGGTTGAATAGCTCCTTTCTGTACATCCCTTTGGCCCTTTAAATTGCACCCCCACCTCTGCCTTCACACAAAAATGGAGCAGACCTGTATTTAAGGAGAGAGACGGTATGTGTGGTTTGTGTGCGTACACACTCATTGCCTAAAACCAAAGCAGCAAATATATAAAAGTTTTTAAAAGTGAATGTTTGCTCCTGGTATTTTAAAACTGCATACAAAGAAACTAAAAAACATTATTTTGAAATTGAAAGAACTACTTATTTCAGTCATGTGGGCAAAGGTAAGGGTTTAATTTGAGTCGGGGCACGTCAGAACCTCTTTTCAGTGCAGTAGCTCATTTTTAGAAATGTGACACACTAAGCTCTGATCATGTGCAAAATACATCTCGCTGGTGGGTAGTCTCAGCCGGCCTCCATATGCATGGATTAGGGAGAACATTTTCCTGCTAGTGGTTGAAGATAAGTTACTAGCCAGTGTGGTATCCAGACACAGAACCGTAGCGAACCCGCCCCGGGGCAGGGTGTGCAACGTGATGGTGCTGATGCTGTTACCCCCCCCCCCCCCCCGCCGAACGGCTCCATTGCAGAGCCAAACATCACTGAGGGCAGGCGGGCCATCTTCTGTCTCCTTGGGACAGAGAATAACATTCTCTTTTTGTGCTATGTCCACCATTTTGAGAATTTTTCTATTGAAAAGCAATGTACAATATATTCTTAATAGTAATAATAATATAAACTAGTGTAAGTAACAAAGACTGATTATGTGTGCCTTATGTTCATGAATGAATCCAGACGGATTGTGCTGTTAGAACAGAATGCAGTTGCCAGGATGCTAACTGGAGCCAGGTTAGCTCATCTCTGGTTGTGTGTATGTTTCTAAGAACATAAGAAGAGCCCTGCTGGATCAGGCCAAAGTCCCATCTAGTCCAGCTTCCTGTATCACACAGTGACCCCACCAGATGCCTCAGGGAGCACAAGACAACAAGATACTAACACAGTTTCAAGTGCTGGTGATGACCTTTGAAAGTCCTTTATGGTTTGGAACCTAGACACTTGAAGGACTGCCTCTCTTTGTCCTGTGAGAATATCTCAGGAGGCCTGTTGTGGGTTCTGCTGCCTGTGGAGGTGGTTACTCATGATAGGGCCTTTTTACTTGTGTCACTGTCTATAGAATGTCCTTCCAATAGAGATTAGAAAGAGCTCCAACCTTGCTGGTGTTTTGGAGAGGAGGCTTAGAGGTGTGTGTGTGTGTGTGTGTGTGTGTGTGTTTGTTTTTTTTGCCGTAACTGGTCTTTAGTTGAGTTATTGTCTGATGTGCTGCTCTTCTTGTTACTTTGTGGTTTATATTGTGTTTTTTTAATCTTTGTATACTGTTTTTAAATTGTAAACTGCCTTGAGCTTTTTTAGGTTAGGAAAAGCAGGATATTTAGGGGAAAAAACCATCAAAACCTCCCAGATTGTAGCATGAAATTTGTGGAACAAGACAGGAAATGCAAATGTAGCATCCTGGAGTAGCGCATAATCTTTTGTGTAAGATTATGCTTTGGGCAGAAATATTTTTCTGTACTGAAGACCTGATGATTCTGCCTTTGTCTTTGGTTTTGCTGTGGTAATAAATCAATTTACTCATTTCTCTGACACCCCCAAGCTTCATAATTGTTGTTTTCTCAGATCCCCCTGAATTGCATTTACTGATAATGTATTATTACTATGAGTAATAAAGTTTTTCCCCCTACTATGGAACAAGTTACCAAGACTTCTCAAATTTATTAAATGCTACTGTTTTGAGTAAGTTTCCTTTGATGATTTTCTGTGTTATTCATCTTATCTTGACAGTAAGAAAATCATAGCTATCAGCTAAGAAAATACAACATTTCTGGAAAGGTTTCAGTGTTCTTGTTGTAAGAACTCGCTTCTGCATTCAGTTTCATATGTGTAATTTCAGTAAAGGTGATTAACGTATGACAACGATGTGCGTATACTCTGAACTGGAACCTGTAATCTAGTGAAGTAATAACAAGTGTGCAGCAGAGCCAAAGGTCATTTTTTGAATTGTCCATTTTAGTCACTCAGAGTGCTGAAAAGACAAGCAGCTTTTCAGTTTAAAATATGTGTTGCCTCTTTAGCAGCATGAGCAACTCCAGTGGAAGCTTCGCAGAAACCTCTGGCTCTGGTTTTTTCCTTTGTATGCTCGTGATTTCATTGGATAGCAACCAAAGTGTTAAAAATTTGGGTCACTAGAATATCTGAAATACCTAAATATACCTCTAAATTCAGATGTTTTATGCTGTGCCTTCTCTTGATTTGTCCGTCACCTAGACCGTTCAGGTTTGGGATATTTGTGTAAGTCACTAAAGAGTGGGAGACCACTGTGAAAATTGGTGATATAAAGATACCTGACCTTGCTTCATTAAATACTGTGACATGCTTTTAGTTATGTCAAGTTTTTGCATATAGATATGTAATAATTTCCTATTACTGGAAACATTTGATTTTTCTCCACGTATGTACATAAATATTGCATGACGTACTTATTCAGTAAGATTCTCGCCCTCTCGCTTTCTTTGTCAATATTTAGAGTATCAGTTTTGCAGATTGATCATGATGACCGTTTGAGGACCAAAAGGTTTAATTAAACTTAGCCTTGGTGTTTTCCTCTAATACTGCCTTAGGGCCCATTTAATGGTACGTGAGTGACTTTCTTGTGGATCGAGCCATGCAACTGGGGTAATTTTAGAACGGGAGATATCATAGGAGAGACTAATGAAGTAGTTCCTTCCCATCCCAGTGTGCCTTGCCCCATGACCACCACCCGATTGTTGGATTCTTGAAAATATCATAATCCTTGTGGTTCAAAGGCCAAGTAAAGTTTCTTTTTGCTTTGTTTTGTGTTGCAACTACAGAATCTAATTCTGATTATTCATGTTGTAGGGGTTGGGTAAACTTTCCTAAGTATTGAAGAGACAAATTTGCTTCTGGGATGCTGTGTGCAAATCTCCCTTTCATCATTCACTTCCACCTGGCTACATCTGAGGGGAGAGGTGGTGACGGAATGGCTGCAAGCATCACAGCACACTTTTTGTTGTAACAAGTATTTGCCACAGTGAGGCTTGTACAGTACTTCTGGTACATTTTCCTCATGCTGCCACTCCTATGCATGGGGGAGGAGATTAAATGCTGTGTCTACTTTCCATACTCATGCCTTGCAGTTGGTAACAAATGGCTCAAGAAACAGCCAGTTCTGATAAGGAAACTCTCCATGTGAAAGTGTAACTTTGGCAAGCTGTGCTAAATTTTTGTGTTGGGAAAGTGGAGTTCAGTACAGTTTCCATAGTGCCTCTTACAGCGCAATTGTGTGTAACTCTTGCACCAGTATAACAGTAGATCCACCAGTGTAAGTACACTTATGCCAGTGTAACTTGCTGTACACCGACGGACACAGGACAAACACCAGAGTAACCCCCCTCGGATGCCGCACATGCACAGTTCGAACGCAGAACAGATGCCAGCGCAACTCCGCCGGTGCAGGGGGCATTCCGGGAGCGTTCAGACACTCCCAGAATGCCCCCTGCGCCGATGGAGTTGCGCTGGAGTTCGTCCTATGTCTGAACTGCGCATGTGTGGCATCCGAGGGGGGTTACGCTGGTGTTTGTCCTGTGTCCGTCGGTGTACAGCAAGTTACACTGGCATAAGTGTACTTACACTGGTGGATCTACTGTTATACTGGTGCAAGAGTTACACACGATTGCGCTGTTAGTCTTGTTGGTTTCTAGAGTATACTTTTAAGTGTGTTCTCAGTATCACAACCTGAGAAAGCCTAAATCTCTTTTTACTGCTCAGCTTGTGCATGCTCTTTAGATTCATGATTCAGTGTAGAAAGGATGGTGAAGGTGGAAACGGTTTTCTTAACTTGTTAAAATGTTTACTTTATCTGCTTTAAAAAAACAAAAAAAAATGGACTGTTTGTTGCTGTGGAATTTTAGCTGTCCTTAATCTTGACCACTACTTAACATTTGTTCCTTAGCAAACCAGGGACAATTTATAAAACAATGCTTTGAGAAATTCCCATTGATAAAGAAGCTTGTAAATGAAGGGGTAAATCTTCTTAAATGGGTGATTATAGCTTAATCCTTTTGTTGCTGCTGTTGTTGTTTAGAACAATGTTCTGGTGACAGAACAGCTGTAGGAGAGAGAGCTGTAACAGAGCCTTCAACTAACCAAAGTATGCAAGCAGATACTCAAGATCGGCCTGTCTGGGGAAATTGCGCTAGTGGTGACCTCATCAGAAGTAAGTATTTCCAGATCAAATTGCTGCTGTTTAGACTTTCTCTTTTAGTGTAATCTGGGGACTGACTGTTGACTTAGTTAAATCTGTGTCAAATGCATTTGTGTGGAACTGTTATGTGTGTCAGTGGAATTTTTTCCCAGGGTTAGTTCCTGTCTGTCCTCTTTATCGGAGTAGAAGCCAAAATCTAAACAAGCCATTTTGGTGACTTGAGTAAACATGCATTATGCTATATACAGGAGAGTGTAATTATTAAAACACTACCTGTAGTACTGTTGTCCATAAATGTTTTGCTATGCAAGTGTCTACTGCATTGAACAATCTTGAGAAATGTTGTCCTATGCACGTGTGTGTGGGGTGGGGGGGTATACTGTGGAACAATGACTCAAGTTTTCATGCACTAAATCCAAAATAATCCACCCCAGGAGCATCATGAGTGATAGCTGTAGAATGTATTTGTTACAAAACATAGTAAATAGTAATGGTGATAAGGGGCTAATGATTTAGATTTGTAACTCTGTGTTTGCAATTCAAAGCCAGTTTCCTCTCTAGTAAGTCCAATTGGATACAGTTACCTTCTGTTTAGGAAACATATGACTAGATTGCGCCAGAAAAGCCTTGAATATGCAGAGCTTCAGTTTAGCATTTCAGGGGTGCTGACTCATGATGATGATTAAGCATATATATACTGCTTTTCAGCAAGTTCACAAAGCAGTTTATAGAGAAAATCAAATAAGTGGCTCCCTGTCCCAAAAGGCCTCACAATCTAAAAAGATGCAGAAGATATGAAGACTTTGAATGCTCCTTTTTCAGTGTTTTTCGCCCTCTGTTTTGTAGCTATTAACTTTACGTTTTGTGCAGATTTACACATGTTTGGAGGGAGCTACTTCAGGACTGTTAGTTAAGAAGAATACAGGCTGTGAACCATGAATCTCAGCCCAGCCATGGTCACACTTACTTGCCTTGCCTCGGGCCACCATTTCTCAGTTTCCACCTCTCTTCATTTCTCTTTCCCCCTGTAATGTAGAGATAAAAATATTGGCATACGTAGTTGTAAGGTTCTCTTTCCCTGCTACAACCATCTCTTTCTTTACTTTAACTAAGCTTATATATATAACTGAGACATTACCTGTCCCCTCATTCTGTATAAAGCACCGTGTATATTGATGGTCCTATATAAATAAAGACTAAGGTTGTTGGGATTACTCGCCTTTGCATTTATACTAATAATGTGATACTTGAACCCTTTACACATGGAGCTCACTTGTGGTCTGATCTATATGTTTCCAGGGGAAAGGTGGGGCAAAAATCAGTTAAATATATCTTAATTGTCTACATAATATACTTATGACACAATCCTGTTCTTTGCCAACACAGCAGACACTGAGCTGGTGTAGGGTATCGCAAACGTGCCACAAAGCACATTTGCGACATCTGGTGAGTAAGCAGCACCGATGGGAAGGCCTGCGCCATCCTGCCAGCGCTGAATCCAGGAGTCCACACGCCGAAGCAGGGAAAGACCACTCTGAGTGGTGCAGGGGTGGTTGAGGGCAGGGGGAGGGGCATAATGGGGCATGGGGAGGGTGGCTGTGGGTGGATCGGGCCCGGAAGAGGGGGTGGGATCAGCGGCGCTGGTGCACACCAAATCCTATCCCCCTTCCTGGGCCTGTTCATGCTACATGGGCCTCCTGGACTTGCACCAGCTAAGTAGCTGGTGTAGATTCGAGGAGGCCCGTAGCGCTGCCTGGGGCTTTACCCGGGATAAGGGGACAAAAGTCCCCTTGCTCCAAGGAGATCTCCGGCCCCTCCCCTTCCCCCTCTGGATACGGTGTGGGCCTCACTGCACCAGCGTTGGATAGGATTGGGCTGCCCGTCATGGAGGTGGAGTTTTACCAATATGAATTGGGCCACTTAATCGGGGACGTGCGGTGCAGACGTGGCAGGTGAGGCAACCCCACCCCCTCATAGTTCACAGAAAAGAACCACAGCCTGAGATTGCACGTGCGCTACCCGCTTACACGGGTGCAAGTGCATAGCGCACACGCACAATCTTACAGTTAGGCTACGGCTCTTTTCTGTGAACTATGAGAGAGTGGGGTTGCCTCGCCTGCTGCGCCACAGTGCACATCCCTGCACTTAATCTCCATAGTTAATTGCTTTCTGCTTCTTCTTCTCTGTTACTTGGAGTAGCACAATTTCCTTGTTTCTTAAGGAGGAAGAAAGAGTATGGAAGCCAAAAAGAATGGAAGGAATGGTTTTGAGTTTAGGGACTTGGTATTAATGATGATAGACAGATTTTTCAAGACCACTCACTTGACCACCAATTTATGTTGGTATTAAAAAATACATTAAAGAAATGCAGAATTAATGCTCAGTTCCTCCAAGGATGAAACCTTTGTGCTTGATAATTTGCCAAGGTTTTCTTGGATTATTGTGTGTTGCACTTATACAAGAAGAGGAAATCAGAACACTGATACTAAAGCAGTTTTCCTCTGAGCACAGGGTTTTTTTGTGTTTAGAGGGTACAGATAAAAAATGAGTAGGCCAGTTTTAATAGGCGAGTATGAAGGCAGCTAGGCCAGCGGGTGACGCAGCAGGTTAAACCGCTGAACCATAAGCTGTCAATCGAAAGGTCGGCAATTCGATTCCCGCGACAGGGTGAGCGCTCGTTGCTTGGCCAGCTCCTGCCAACCTAGCAGTTCCAAAGCATGTCAATGCAAGTAGATAAATAGGTACTGCTTGCGGGAAGGTAAACAGCGCTCCGTGTTCCAGCTGCATGCTACGCGCTGCGGCAAGGAGAGTCATGCCGGCCACATGACCATGGAGGCGTCTTCGGACAACGCTGGCTCTTCGGCTTTGAAATGGAGATGAGCACCACACCCTAGAGTCGGACACGACTGGACTTAATTGTCAGGGGATACCTTTACCTTACCTATGAAGGCAGCTATTTCTTCATTCTGTTCAGTAGTTTTATCCTGCAAAGACTTTTGGACAGTATAATGGACTGTGGAAGGCCTTTGCCTTAGCACTCGGCTCAGTCCAGAGGGCTGTACTCTAATGTGCACGACAGGTTCTTTGCTTAGTGGATATCTTGTTTTTGGTATCTAGATGAACAAGGATTTTTACAAATTTGTAGCGAATGGAATAAGTCTTTATATCTGGGGGGTGGGGTAAAAACCATTCTGTATATGTGTATCAGAGCCTCTGGATTGGGAAGATTGCTATTTTATGCAGCACGTATTCTTAATGGATCAGCCTAATAATGCATTGAAACTACATTAATAATAAATGCTAACCATATTGTGTAGAAAATGAAATCCTAGTCTAAAAACAAACATTTTTGGTTGGGACACACAAAGCAGTTAACAAAGTAATGAAGAAAGAATTTATGTAAGACTGAGAGCCCAATCCTATCCTCTACACCCCTGCAGCAGTGCCAAAATGGCAGCTTCTGCATCCTGTGCGGGGCAGGACCAGGAGGTTTCTGCAGGGAAAGGGGATGTTTAGTCCCCTTACCCCGCTTAAGCCTCATGACCCGCAATGGGTCTCCTTGGACCTACGCCAGCAAGAGAGGAAAGGGATAGGGAGGCAGCAGGGAAGTCAGATAGTATCTGGTACGGATCCTTCCCCTCCTGTGGCCTCCCTGCCCCTCATTATGCCCCCTTCCCACCGGCTTACCTTTCCCTTTGCACGTCTGGACGACCTCCAGTGCGGCTGGGAAGGCGGAGGCCTTCCCACCAGCATCCCCAGCAGCGCGCTGATTAGTGCGCTGTCGGGGACGCTTTTGCAACCGGCGTTGACTGCTTTATGGCAATCGGTGCCGGTGCGGGAGGCGTGCCGCTATTGGTTGGTGCGCTTAGGATTGGAATGTGACTTCTCAAGGAACTTGCATTTGTGTCTGAATTAATGCGAGATGCATTGTCATTTTATGAAGAAGCTTGCTGTGTGTTTACCACTACTTTAATGGCTCAATATTTCTTTTTTCGAAATGGATTGTTTATCCACCTACACAGTTGGAAATGTTGCTCCTTTTGTTATAAGACGTTTCAGTTTTTATGCTACAAACGTTTCCAGATGTTTTGTTTTAAATGTTTAAATAATACTGCAAGATAACGGACTTGGTCTGTTTTTATTAATGAGTGTATATTAAATTATTTTTGTTTCAGAAATGTCCTTAGTACAGTATATGTTTACTGTTGCAAGTGGGGCATTAAGTGTGTGTGTGTGTGTGTGTGTGTGTGTGTGTGTGTGTGTGTGTGTGTGGGGATTACTTCATCCTGGAGAGAAGTAGTGATAAAAATCCTTCTTTTACTCCAATGACCTTGACTGTATTCTGCCGGTTAGAAGAGGGTGCTCTATGCTGTGTTATAGGCACAGCATTTCTGCTGCATGAAAAATATTGGAACTCTTTGTACTTTGGAAAAGTAATTGCAAAGAAGCACATGAAATAACAGCAGTAGGAGAGAGCATCAGATGATATTTGGTCATTACAATATTGCAAATGAATCCACAAAAACATTTACTTACCTATACATATGTATGTTAGACTCTTGTAAACCTGAAAGAATTAAAAAAAAAAACCCACAAAAATTATCTTCAAGTTTGCAGAAATGTCTGTGTCTTTAGGAGATTCTTACTTGCTGCAGACCAACAGGCGAGTGGCTATTTACAAGCCTGCAATAACATCCAGAACAAGAGTGCTTTTTCATACAATGAATTATTATTGGCATATAAGAAGAGCTCTGCTGCTTTGGGCCCAAACCCCATCTAGTTCAGCATCCTGTTTCTCACAATAGCCCACCAGATGCCTATGGTAAGTACGCAAGTAGGAGTTGAAGGCATATCCCTTTCCTGCCGTCCTCCTGTGACTGTTTTCTAGAGGCATACAGCCTCTGAATCTGGAGGGAGCATATAGTCAGGATGACTAATAGCTATTGATAGACTTATCCTCCATGAATTTGCCTAGTCCCCTTGCTAGTGGCCATCACCGTGTTTTGTATTAGCAAACTCCATAGATTACTTGTACTTTCATTGTACACAGTGTGAAGAAGCACTCCCTTTTTTCCATCCTAAATCTTTCACCAGTCAGTTTCAGTGGATGACCTCTGGTTTTATGTTATAAGAGAGGAAGAAAAACCTTTCCATATTCTTTGATTTTTACACCCTCCTAAGCTGCAGTGGTGAACAAGATGATATGCACTCTCTCTCATTTTGCTGGAGTTTGGGCACCTGTAGGATCTTATGGTGATAAGAGATCCCTTTCCTGACACAATATCTCAGGCCTGCACAATTTACGGCCCATGGGCCGCTTGTGGCTCGCCAAAGGATTTCGGATGGCCTGCGAAGAAAACTGGGATCCCTCTGAGTTCTCTTCATCCTGGCGTGCGCCGCCTCGGGCGATTCCAAAGTGTCCAGCCGTAAATTGAAGGTTGGCTGAGGCTCGCGCAGGCGCGCGACGATGCCTGGACGAAGAGAGCCATTTTGGGAAAGGGCTTCCTGGCTTGTCGCATTGCTGGCCAACATCAGGACGCCAACATGGCGGCGATTTTTAAGATGAGCCTGAGCGTTACTTAGCTGCTTGTGCCTCGGGGCTGCTTAATGTAGCTTGAGGTGCTCCATTCATATCGCTCACCCCTTTTAAAATGCCAGTGAGCGGGGCAGTGACGGACGTTAGGGAGGTTTCAGTTGGTGATCAGCCCCTCCCCCCGGCAAAGTGTTGCATGGCAAAGTATTATGGGGGCTCATTTAAAAAATGGATAGTTGAAAATGGATCATTATGCCAATCCATACAGCAATGTCTCCAACTACTGAATCCAGTTTTAGTGCAAGTTACAATCAATTAGTCAAATCAGTTTGCTTATTGGGGGAATGAATGAATTTTGGGGATTTTTGAGAAGGGGATCCATTGTGGGGAACTGAATTCCTGATGAGTAAATATAATATGTAGATAATTGAATTAATTTAGAGATGAATGAAGGGGAAAATAGTTATAATTTCATGAATAAATGAATAGATAAACGAATTAATTAGCAGATGAATGTTTAATTAATAATCAAATACCTAATATAAATGTAAGTAAATATCTTCATTTATTTATTAATATGGTTAATATTAATTTCTGGACATTTTCCAGCTCATGGACACGCCCCCTGTGATGTCATTTCCTGCGGAAGTAACATCACGGTTCCTTGACACAGCCCGAAGAACTTTAGTCTATTAATTTTGGCCCCTACCTACTGCCAAGTTGTGCACCCCTGCAATATCTTATCTGCTGTTGCTGTTTTCGCACACATTTTAATAATGCAGGTTTTCTGCCAAATTTCAGTAGTGTAACTGTTTTTTCTTAGCTAAGTAATATTTAGAATATTTATATACTGCTTTTCAACAAAAACAGTAATCAAAGTTTACTTAGCAAAAAATGAAAAGTTGGTTCCTTGTCCCAACAGGGTTCATAATGTACTATCTTCAAAGTATCATAGAAGTTAGTTCAGCATAACTTGGAATATTCTATAATAACCTGTCGGACATGGGAAATACCAATGTCTAGTAGACTTGCTCAGATTTAATCTTCCTGTTGCTCAAACAGGACTTCAGCTTTGTGATATTTAAGAAAACAAGAAGCATCTCCCATATATTCAAACTGTCATGAATAATTGATTAATAATAATCCAGTTCCCAAGATTAAATAGCCTATTATATGCCGAAGTTTTACAGATAGAAAGGTCACTGCCATCCATCATTTCAGCTTCAAATTTATCCTCTTCTTTGCTAAACATCCATCTGGTTCTTTCTGGAAAGGGATATTTTCATCCATGTGGGAAGGACAAACTTTTGCTGGATATGTTGTACTGCCTTCCAAGCCTACTTTTCATTAAGACGAATTTAGTTAGTTTTACCATGAAAGGCTTGAAGCAAATGCATTCTAAGGCAATGCATAGTGTGCTATTAAAGAAAAAAAGGAAAGTACAGTGCTTGGAAAAACAGAAGTTGATGTTTTCCAGTCCCCCTGTTTTCTCAGTACCTGAGTGCTAATTGTTCAGGGGAGACCTAGAGCCGTGACTTGCATTTGTGCCGGAGTTAGTCATACAGTTAGATGAAGTGGTAGTGATAAAACTTTAATAATTTACACAGTTTTCCTTGATTGACTGATTTTGCAACGTTTCAGGCATGTGATATTATAATAAACCAGCTCTTGAATGGAGAGGACCCCTCAGATATGGCTCTATTAATGATATTCTTGTAAGAAACGACAGTCAGCATATCTCACTGATGTGCTTTCTATCAGTCTTTTTTTCTTAGATAAGGAATTTCTCCTAAATGTTGATCTTAAAGCTGAGAAAAATGATCGCGCGACCCGGAAGTGGGTTGTTAAGCTTGCAGGAGCCCTGCAGAGGCTTGAAAACAGCACGGTTTCAACATTTAAAGGTAGAAATGGGGATTGGGGGACTTTTTTCTTCCTTTTAACAGCTTTTTGAGCGTGGACCCCAGTTTTCGTGGATCCTTACTATCCAAGGGGGGTCTGGAACAGATCCCCCATGGATAGTGAGGGCCCACTGTATACAAGAAATAACAACCTGCCCACATTCTTCTTGAAATGATATTGTGGAGCAAGTGAATGAGCTGACACTGTGTGAGAGCTTGAAATTTTCCACTATAATAATATATCTAGTTACCTATGTTTAGTATTTGAAACAGCAAATTATATCTTTGCCAAAACTGTAAGGCATAGGCATCTTTCTGTTTCCTGCCTAAAAAAAATCTAAATGGATCATCTCCAAAATGATCAGTACTTTAAAGTATTTTGTGTTTTTGAACAGAAATGGTATAGTAACTTGGTTCTATGCTGACAGTTTTACACTTAGCATTTACTTCCTGCTGTGTTATAATAGTGCAGACTCTGGATGTATATGTGAAGGATAGGTCTGTATGAAATAAACTCAATACAAACTTGTAGTTGAGTATTTTGTAGAATATTCATAGAAGTCTACAGCAGCCTTGCACGCTGTCCCAACATTCTAAACCACTCCACAAAAACGTAAGCTGCCCACGTCGGTCTGTATGTGCAGCACGGCTTAGAATTGGAGAGACTAGCTTCTCTTCAAGAGGTATAAGATACTTCTTACATGACATTGGCATGATAGAATGGTGACACATTTATGCAGGAAGCCTATCCACAAGAGCCTGTTATATACATAAAGATTTCAAAATTGCCAAGCTCCAGTAACTGCAATTTGATTCTCAGACAGATCCAGAATTGGTTCTGGAAGTTTAACTGAAATATGGACAAAAAGGCCACTTTTTGCAGAACTAATACTGGAGTGGAATCCAGCAGTTCTGTCCTCTTGTTAAGATGACGTGATGACTACTAGCAGTTGTTATAAGACCTTTTCTCTGGTATTTTGTTGGCCGCAACAAGTCTTTTAAGGACTTCTACAGTTTATATCGAGTAGAGCTCTGTTACGGCTTAAGTTAAAACGTAGTTTCATCATAGTTACATTTGCCTCTTAGGAATGGAGGATAGAAGATCTTGTTACGTTCTCTTTTGTGGTGAGTTGAGTCATTAGATTATGTTTGGGGCATGAGAGTGGGAACTGTTGCTCCTTGTAATTTGTACTAGGAAGTGCAGGTGTAAATTGCATGTTTAAATATCTTCCTTCGAAGCCAAGGAAATATTTCATTGCTAGCTTTTCTATGCTTCTGGGTTACGTTAATATGAAGGGTAGTTCACCTATTATTATTATTATTATTATTATTAAACAGTATTTATATACCACTTTTCAACAAAAAGTTCACAAAGCGGTTTACAGACAATATTAAATGGCTCCCTGTCCCAAAAGGGCTCACAATCTAAAAAAGATGCAGAACACCACCAGCAAACAGCCACCAGAAAGACACTGTGCTGGGGTGAAAGGGGGGCAGTTACTCTCCCCCTGCTAAATATAAGAGGAGCACCAATTGAAAAAGTGCCTCTTGCCCAGTTAGCAGCAGTGGTAGAGGGAGAAATCCCCTTTCCCTTCCAAAGCCTCCCGTTCTGCCCTCCACCACTGCTGCACCAGTGGAGGAGCTGGGTAGGATTGTGTTGTTAGAAACATTCACATCTTGACTTACACCGTGCACCTTGTGTCCCGTACAGTGAATATACTACAATTGAGTCATAAAGCCCATGAAACTATGAGCTTGATCCCTATGTTAACTCAGCATCCCTGTATGAAAGGATATTCTTGGGGCATAGGACTCCTCTTTTCCCTTCTCCCAACATATGCGCAATCACTAAACTGGTTGTTAAGAAGAATGGGAATTTGCATAACTTCACCATTTGGAGTAGAAAGAACTGAATGGGGAATATAGGAGGTACAAACAAACCTTCCATTCCTCATAATGGCTTGGGGTGGTGCCTGCCTGCGTATGTGTTGTGGGAGCAAGAGGACAATAGGTTTCTTGTATGACTTATGAGCTTCCCGGCATGCTTGGGCTCGCTGTTCATGTAGAGAACAATAGAGTCCAGTGAACTTTTTCGTAATGGAAACTTTGGCTTTATTGATAGGTTTTCCTGGTATGTTTTTCTGCTTGTAGTTTGGAGGAGAAAAGAAAAACAGTGTCTTAGAATAAAAATTCCAAGACATTCACCCATAGTTTATAGCAACTGTGTAATTAAACATTTTTCACTTGCAGTATTTTTGGTGGGGGAAAAAATAAACTGAAACAGGACAATCTTAATTACTTAAAAAAACTAAAAAGAGCTTTGACTTTTTAATGAAATACCGTATTTCTTCAAGTCTAAGGCACCATCAATTCTAAGGCGCACCTTTACTTTCAGTACCACCAGCAGGGGAAAAAAATCCATCGATTGTAAGACTCACCTCCATTGAATCTACCCGCTCAGCACCAACTCTCCCCAGCATGTCTCCTGCAGCTGAGGATGACTGAGTGCACTGCCTTTGCATAGCATTTCTGGCCCAGCCAGAAAGTGCCATTTCCTTTGTTACCTGGGCTTGGAGGAGCTTCAGGGAGGCCTGAATGTTTTCGCGAAAACCGGAAATGGCTGAAAATCACCGTTTTTTGCCGAACTGAAGATCAGGGAGGCCTGCAGAGGATCGCGCAGGACTCCCTGAAGCTCCCCCAAGCCCCAGTAAGTAAGAAGATAGCATTTTGGGGTGCTTTTTGGAGACCTTCGATTTTAAGACACACCCCATTTTTTGAAATGCTTAATTGGGAAAAAACATGCGTCTTAGAATTGAAGAAATACAGTAGTCATAGTTTTAATTGCATTTTAACATGGCATAACAAGAATACTGCAATTCTTCAACATGTTGAAGTTAAAGGAGAATGTTCGGCTGATATTTGGTGCCCACTCAGTTAATTCCACAAGATAAGGACTTCTGAGTACCCCTGGCCTCTGCTATATTGAAACTATGCAAGCATAATGATTTCATAAAGATTTATATCTTCCTTCATGAACTGAGAGGAGGATCAGAATTTTAACTTGCTTGGATGGAAAAAAAATAGCATGGATAATTTCATCCCATTACAGCAGTCTTTACCAACTCTTCAGTGAATGTTCTGTTACAAATTTACAAGAGCAAGATGAGTGTTTTTTTTCCCCCTTTCTCAGTTTGAAACCATTGCCTGTAAGTGACATGACACCCTATATTCTAGTAGCAAGAATGCTGTAACCATTAGGGCTGCATTATGTCTGAATTGTTTGGCACTAGTGTCAAACAGCTTGCACTTCACTTCCTTTTAGGAAAGTGAGTGCATCACTTTTGCAGGAAACTCTTATCAATAATTCTTCCTGCTTTATTTGAGCAGAATATTCCTATGATGGACAGACAGGAACCACTTTAGTAATGTACTGTAGTTAAAATACCTTTGTCATGTTATGAATATTGTGTGCTAGGCTCTTTGCTATTTAATAAGATGTTTTAAGATCATTGGCTACCCCCAATACAGTAAATCTGAAGCACTTGCTTTATAATATAGATAAATCTTAAAACACTTATCTTTCAGGTAAACTTTTATATACATGAATCATGGCAACAAATTTGGTTGTATTTTTGTTTTCAAGTGCTAAACATTGTTAGTTGGACGTATAAATGCTTATTTTTTTCATACCCAGATAGGTTAAAAGTAAATTTTCACTGAATGAACTATGGCTTCAGAGGTGGCTTGAGAATTTCTGGTACGTTCCAGGCATAATTTAGCCTGCTGCTTGCTAAGCAAGCAAGAAGACTTGCTTCTCAGACATAGGGTTGTTCTTCTGGACACTCTGACCAGATATGTGTGACTATTTCCAGTCTGAATATCCTTTAACTGGACATCCTTAGATTGGATACTTGTGAAAATGGAAGGTGTGGATGTAAGAACATAAGAAGAGCCCTGCTGGATCAGGCCAAAAGCCCATCTAGTCCAGCTTCCTGTATCACACAGTGGCCCCACCAGATGCCTCAGGGAGCACAAGATAACAGGGAGAACAAGATAACCTGTTTCCCGTTGACACTCCCTTGCACCTGGCACAGAGAAAACCCACTTCTAAAACCAGGAGGTTGCTTATGGCTTGTAACCTGTGATGGTCTTTTCCTCCATGAATCTGTCCAAACCCCTTTTAAAGGCAACCAGGCCAGGTGCCATCACCACATCCTGTGGCAAGGAGTTCCACAGATGAATTACACGCTGGGTAAAGAAATATTTTCTTTTGTCTGTTCTAACTCTCCCTCCACTCAATTTTAGTGCATGTTTTATATGTCTCAATCATGTCCCCCCTCAGGCGCCTTTTTCTAGACTGAAAAGCCCCAGACGCTGTAGCCTTTCCTCATAAGGGAGGTGCTCCAGCTTACGAATCAATCTGGTTGCTCTTTTCTGCACCTTTTCCAATTCAACTATATCCTTTTTGAGGTGTGGTGAACAGAACTGGACACAATACTCCTGATGTGGTCTTACCATCGATTCGTACAAAGGCATAATGATATTGGCCGTTCCATTCTCAATCCCTTTTTTAATGATCCCAAGCATGGAATTGGCCTTCTTCACAGCCGCCGCACGCTGGGTCGACACTTTCATCGACCTGTCCACCAGCACCCCAAGATCTCTCTCTTGATCCGTCACAGACAACTCAGAACCCATTAGCGTATATGTGAAATTTTGGTTTCTTGCCCCAATGTGCATCACTTTGCACTTACTTACATTGAAGCGCATCTGCCATTGTGATGTGATGTGAATGGCTATTGTACTAACCACCAGTTAGTAGGTTTCTGGAACTGATGCTGGAGTTCAAGTTGGTTGAGAAGCAATTTGTCTGTACCAAGCATTCAAAGATAAGTTTCATTCTCAGGGAAAACTGTAAAGTTTGCATCAAATTCCAGCGGGCCAGGTTACCCGTGGGGCTGAGTGAAGCATTTGCTTTGAATAGTGGACTGAGAGAGGGACTGGCACCCCATGCTGGCATACTGCTCAGCAGGCTGCTGCAACCTGCCACTGCCCCAATCCTTTTTCAGTTGAATAAAAGAGAACTGGGGTAGCAGTGGCAGCATACCACTCTTGCAGTGCTGTCGCTAATTGAAATGGGATCACATACCTCACTTTAACTGCTGTCTCCTTTCTGGGCTAGATGTACCTACCAGTGGTTTGATTCCATATAAAGCAGGGGTTCTCAACCCCTTTCCGGCCGAGTACCACCTCCGGCGCCACTCTCCTGCTGCGTACCACCAGAAGTGACTGGCAATTACATCATCGCCAGTTACTCCCCAGTTTTCGGAGGCCACAAAACGCAGGTAGGAGGCTCTGGGCGGGTGGTAGGGCCCTTCTCAGCATTCCCGAAAGGCTCAGTCAAAGGCTGGAGCCTCTTGCGATCAAAAGCGCAGTGCCAAAAGCACCGCATCGATGCGGGATTCTGGCAGGCCAGCAGTCAAGTACCACCAGCAGTTGGCTGAAGTACCGCTAGTAGTATGAGTACCACTGGTTGAGAACCGCTGGTATAAGACATGTTCATATGTGGAACTCTAACCCTTCTGTCTCTCTGCCAACTAAGGAAGTCGATTGATGGTGATGCATACCATGGCTGGTCCCTGTTGCCTGCTACGCCTGCATTTGGAGGGCACCAACCGGGCCATTTACTTCCTCCTCTTCTCTCTGCTGTCAGGAGGTGACAAGGCAGATGATGTGTGATATGGCCACATACCATCCTGGCAGCCTCCCAACAAAATTGAGTGATAAGGAGTTAATGATACAATCCGGTCTCAACATGCACCAAACTGGTAGAATCTTTGGTAGTTTTTCTGGCATATTCATCTTATCCAATGATATTTTCAGTACTTGCATGCAATGGACTAGAAGGTATAATATTTTGTAATTGTAAATCTCAAGTACTGTCATCTTACACATTAACTGAGAAAACAAAAATAAAGGAAACGGGTCCTGGTATGTACTAACAAAATGAAAACCTCCTTAGAGGAATAACCACCTGCCTTGCCCTGAGACCTCATAAATTTTTATGTGACAGAAAACAAAACACCCTTGATAATGTGATTAATGAAAGTGTAAGATGCTGATCAAGAATACTAATGTGTAAAATGTTAGGGAGACTATAAATTAGTGTTATAAAATGTTGATCACTGTTGTAATTGGTCATAAAATTAGTGGTTTTGGTTAAGTACAGTGAATATGTACAAAACTAGAAGTGCAAACACAGTGATTTCTTCTCTGTCTCCTAGTAAAGCAACTTGAGTATTCATTACTGTGGTTTCATAGTTTTGCGGTGAACAGGATGCTTGGCTCCCACATGGGCTCATTGTGGCCGCAGTTATTCAAAGTGAAATGAATACCAAGACAGACTTTCTGAAGGTATTTTCCTACTAATAATATAACAGCTCTGTCCTGAGCTCCTGTAGTGATGACTGAAAGTCGATGCATCTTTTGGCGAAATGACTGCGTTGAGAGTTGAGAATGTCTCTTTCACTAGATGAGGTTAAAGTGGACTGTGGAGACTTCCTGGGCTTTCTGCTTATCCGGCACTTGCACAGCTTTCCTGGAGCAGGCAAGTTGGTGGAAATGGAAGAAGGGCCGAGTGTAAGCATTTGGCAAATAGGCTGCTATGTGTATTGGACTGAAGAGCTTTTCCTTCTCATTCCCATCGGGCAGCTAACATTCTGCGCACTGATGCAGCGAGGCCAGTGCAGCCTATGCTCCATCCTGCACAGAAATTAACAGTCCAGAGGTCTTCCCGGTGTAAGGAGACATTGTCTCTTTGCCCTGGGGAAAGCCCCAGCAACATGACTATTCAAACCTGTGCAAGCTAAATAGCTGGTGCAAGTCCGAGAGGACTCATGTAGAGAAAACAGGCCTGGGAAGGGGGATAGGATCCAGCACACGCAAACTCCGCTGATCCCGCCTCCCCTTCTGGGCCTGATACGCCCACTCCCGCCCCATTATGCCTTCGCACGCGCTGTGCCGGTGTATCCCTTAGTGTGTATCCCTTAGCTGTTTCTTACCTCAGTTGGCCTCAGGGTAGAACTCTCCGGGGGGGGGGGGGGAGAGGAGGAGCCTCCCTGTTCTCAGGGTCTGCAGCATCCTCGCTCTGTGACTTCTTGTGCTCCAAGGTGGGGACACCTCTCAGTGATTGTGAGCCTCCTATTCTTTGCTGCCAGAAGCGGAACGAGGCAAAAGGGTGCCGGGGTAAGGCAGTGCCCAAACACCCCCCCCCCCCCGTGTACCGAACCTAGAAGTGAGTGGAGATGACGTCACCACCCACTCACTTTCGGGTTCAGAGGCTCGACGCAAGCCTCAACATAACGTTAAGAAGCACTGCATGGGCCAATCACTGCACTGGCACGTGACACAGGGTGCCTACTGCAGCGGTCCACCCAGTTAACCACACTTGGAAGCATCGGTGCAGGGAAAGTTAGGTAGGATTGGTTTGTGTGCCTTTGTGTAGTGAGCCATGAGCAACTGCTTTGCCTGAGCACTGTTGAGGCTCCCCTTGTGACCCGAGCAGTCTCTCCTGGCAAAAGGGTTCTTTCCAGCTGACAGATACCTGGACAGGGAGTGTGTTTGTTTCACATGTTTGCCCTCTTTTAGGGGAGCTGTCTTTCTACCTGTGCTGTGCTGTGCTCTGCTCAAAAGATATTCCTTGGATATATGTGTTTATATAGGTTGGATAAGGGGACTTGAAGCCTGGGTACAGGGGTCCCTAGCAGTTTTTTGCCCCCCTCTTTGCTGCTAATGTCACTGTGACTGCTGTGAGGTGCGAGGACCACTGTGTCATCCTTGTATTTGTGTGTGTGTGTGTGTGTGTGTGTGTGTGTGTGTGTGTGTGTGTCAGCATTTGCTGCTCATAGGCCCATCTCCGTTCACCTTGGCGGCACTCTTCTGGCGGCCAACGTTGAGGGTGATTGGATGCAGTAATTAGCTCCTTGGACATCACACAGATGACATGTTGACTTCATGGTGCTGAAATACGAATGACATACAGAGGATGTGCCAATGTCACGATGGTGAAGCACTGCCATTAGGATGCCGCTCCATGGATAACGTTCTGTCAGTGTTACCATGGTTGCTGGGATTGTTACTGGGAAGCCAGCACTGCTTTGCCAGGACAGACTCGGCATTTGGCCATTGTTGCGCCAACACGCTGTCAGTATAGCATTGCCAAGATGGGCTTCAGATATGACAGATGCCATGCTGGCATCTGTGCAACATTGGTGCTATATCTGAATAGGATTGGGCCATTAAATATTGTGACAGTAGTATTGATGCAGATTTACTCCATAAGATGTATAAGTCGGCAGGGATGTAGCCTTCTTTTCTGGGTTGCGGCACAGGCGGGAGGACCCAGCAGCTGATAAGGGACAGCGTCTTGTGTACCCCCCCCAGCCTGCGTACCCCTAGGGGTACACGTACCACGGGTAGGGAATGTCTGATCTACAGTATTTTTGTCAACTTTTATGAATATTTCCAGACACACACAAACTAACATTTCTCAGTATGAGCTTTCTGTGAACTTGTTCCTGTAGTTTGCCAAGCATTTCTTCACAAAGGAAATCCTGTTTCTTCATCACGTATTTCTTGTAAAACATGAGAGCTTCCCAAAAAATAGTTGATGGCTCTTAGTTGGTACTCCTATTTTTCTCTGTAAAATCAGCTCGATATAAAAAATTCAGAGTGAAAAAGTGATTTTAAAAAGACGAATTGTACCTTGATCATTTTCTTGTTATTTAGTTAATGTATGCTTTCTGTGATGCAGAAGGTGCAGTATATGCTATTTATTTTGCAGGAAATATTCAAAAATAATTGCTGACAAAAGCCGTTTTACAGGTTGACTCTGAGGTATATCTTCTAACTTCAATGCTAATATTCTAGATGGCTATAGTATGCAGAGTTACCTATTGTTGTAGTAGATTTGTAGAAGATTTGAACGGAGCCTACTCGGGCTTTTAAAGTTTTACATCATTATTGGGATTATGTATTCATGCTGTGTAGACATTTTGAAAAATTGAGAAATGACATTGTCATCTACCAAAATGGATGACACTCTTTTAAGATGACTGTATACCATTTTAGGTTAGCAATAGTAGGCAACTTTTATTTTTTATAGTTCACATAGTTATCTGCCCTCTTCCCCCAAACTGGTGTTAGGTTAATGTTTAAGAATAGTCTGTCAAACTCAAGAATATGCTCCATATAATAAAGTTCTTATTTTCCAGGGGACTGGGACATCTTATAGCACTGTTCCAGAAAGAGATGTCTCCCTGATTCAAACATATTTTTCTTTTCTTTTTTCCCCCCTCTCTATAGAAGATAACTGGAAAATCTACCCTGGCAAAATATTTCATGTAGATTTCCCCCACAGTTATTCTTCAGTGAAAGAAATGTTGGGTCTGATGAAATGTTTTAAGGAGTAAATGAAAGAGTGACATCATGAAAGATTCAGACTTTGTGATATAATCTCTACATACTAACTGAATGCATTCCTTTCTATCTGTTTCCCAAATTCATCCCTTGGATGAATAACACATATGAATGACGCATATTCAGCATTCCTGACAGTTGCATAAAATAGTATTAAGCTGTGTTTTTTAAAAACAAAAAAAGGAGCCATTGGAACTGTATTTCAACATTGCCTTTAAATTATCCTGAGCCACATGCAGCTCTTTGACATATAATGTGCGGCTCTCGGAAATATGTTGGCTGAGCTTCTTTTTGCATCACAATTAATATAAAAGGCAAATAAGAAATTTGTAAGCTTTATAATTATTTACAAGGTATAAACTGAGAGTCCACTGGATTAAAAATAAGTTTAATGTCCATGGTGAATTTAAATGCGGCTCTCAAACATCTCTCTTGCGGCTCTCAAACATCTAAAGTTTATCATATGTGGCTCTTACGTTAAGTAAATTTGGCCACCCCTGGTATAGACCAAACCTCAATGTATCTATTTTGTAGCAGGTGAGTCCTGTAATAGGTGAGTGTGCCGTATTTTTATTTTGTTTAAGAGAAAAGGTATAATATTTTAAATATAGTCTGAAAATGAGCTCATTGCCAAATAGTGTACATCTTATTGCCTCCCATACTGCAGAAGATTCCATTTAATTTTTCTGTTAAAATGTTGTTTTACCAAAAAAATATATCATTATTATTCCTAAACTTACTAGACACTGTACTGTATAAAAAAATAACAAAGAGCCCTTACCTTCACCCTTACACACCTGCATAATCCAATATGCAATGTAGTAGCTTTTTATTCAGTGCTAAATGACAACCAATGGATAGAATATTGTAGGATGCTGGTATACTATAACGGTATACTTTGAAGCCAGAACAGTGTGTACGTGCACCAGCTACCAGCCTGCCCCATTGTTCCTGGGAACCAGGCAGTGGATGGGTAACAGTACTCCTGTCTTGTTGCCACTACAGTTAATGGGTCATGGCATGAAGGAGGACTTGTATCTGCTGCTGCCACCTGCTCTCCATCACTTCCTGGTAAGCCTCCTCATTGGGCCCCGGGCTTACTAGGCAATGATAGGGTGCGGCAGCAGGATTTGTAAAATGCCACTGAGGAAGATGAGGATGGTCTGCTGCTGCTTCCTACTTCTTCCTGGTAAGCCAGCGAGAGGTCCAAGCACAATGGAGCGGCTTACTGGGAGGTAGTGGGGTTGGGGGTGGCGGTTGCGGACTGCTTTCTCTCTTTCTCTAGTGCTGTTTAAACATTTGCAGATTCCCCAGCTCCCAAAACAGTGTTGGGGAACAGGGCATCTAGGAATTGGCTCTGGGGGAATAAGAAGATTCAGTTGCCTGGTAAGCAGCTCCATGGGCCATGGCTTACTGGGTGATGATGGGGGCAGCGGCAGCAGCGGACCTTCATTGCTCGGGGGTTAGCCTGATACGGATGTGGGCCTTTGCATGAGAATGGACTCCTGGTATGTGACCTACTAGGTCCTACTTTTGTTTTTCTAAAATATCGTAGCCAAATGTTACCATACATATTTCCAAACTTCATGGACATTGCAAATTAAAATCAAACCCAAATAATCCACTCAGTTTATAAATATGGGCAGAGGGGTCTAGCTCAGTCAGTAGAGCCGCCGCCTTGCAAACCCGAAGATCGTTGAAATGGCAAGTTCGAGACATGCCACCAACAAAAAGCTGTGAAAGCCTCCGTGAGGAGAGATAAGAGCTCCCAGCTGTGTCGGTCGAGTGTGGGAGGTGACGGCCAGTGGAAAAAAGCCAGACTGCAAAAGGATACCACCTGACATGTAGCTGTTCATGAAAGATTGGATATTTATATATTGTACAACCCCCCCATTAGGGGGGTTAGGAAAGCCTGCCCATGTACACCGCCTTGGATTAAAGTCAGAGGAGAAATCCAATGACCAAGGAAGGCAGTATATAAATACTGTGTGTGTATATAAATAAATATAGTTGGTATACTATATTTATTTGTTGGCTTTGTTGGCATTATTCATGGGCACAGTGTGTTCATGTTTTATAATATGTTTGAAAATGTATATACAGGTATCCCTCGCTTAATGACGGGGATACAGTCTCCGATCTCTGTCGTTAAGCAATCTCGTTATTTGAATCCTTACTTTTCTGTTGGTGGTGCCTCATTAGGAAGCTCCAGATGCCTCTTCCAAGGCCCGTGACCCACTCTGTTGGCCTCCTCAGGCTTCAGAATAGTCCACCTCCAGAAGCTACTTCCAGTTTTCGGGAGTTACTTCCGGTGTGCTTCTGAAAAGATGCTTCTGGCGGCTTTTATGGGCCATTCTGAGGCCTGTGGAGCCCAATAGAGTGGGTTGCAGGCTAGCGCAATGAGGCATCCCAGGAAGAAATTTTGCATGGTAAGATTTCCCCCCCTATTTTATGGAACCAAATATACAGTATATAGAGATGATAGATGTACGCAATTAAAATGAGTTTGTCTATACACACATGCGCGCGCACCCCTCCAATCCACAAAATGTATTCAGGCAAACCATTTTTATCAGCTGGAAATCTCAGTGAGTTTGAAATCTGAACAGGGATGTGCATAATCACTTTGTTCCAAGTCTCCAAAGTCTAAGTAATAAATACACGTTAAAATGGTGGAAGTATTTTATGCTTTCTACTAACCTCACAATTAAATTACTGTGTAAAGTTGGTTAAGTAACACAAAAGTTATTATATTAAGGTGTGCTTCATGAAGAGACCAATGACAGTGCTGCAGTGAAACATGCTAATAGATTATGTGCTGTAGCAATATATTGCCCTTTTATTGCTTTTCCACAGGCAGCAGATTCATGTATAGTTATTACTGGCCACATTATCTGTTAGTTTTCTATCGAAAGTGATTCATTGTATTGAATCATTAATCCAATACTTATCATTCTTGGTGAAAATTCACTAGTATTAACACTGTATAAAACGTTGACCTAAATTCACTGGTTTTGCTACATCTTGAGAACATTTTAACGAAGGAAGCACAGTATTTCATAGGAGATTTTGAACAATTCATTGTGGATATTTAAGAAGGCAGTGTTCTGTGCTGTGTTAAAAGGTGATGTATTTTTTTAAAAAAATCTAGTAGTTGGTGACTATATTGGTGACTAAAATGGATTTAAGATGCTGAATGTTCATAAATTTAGGAAAGGAAATATTGATGTGTATTGCATTAGTTACTGAATAACAAGAATAAAATTTTGCTCGTACGTAGCGTAAAATGAGGTCTTTTGTAGTAGCACATGGTCTGTTTAGAGTGATATAACAGACACTGAATGTTCACATATCAAACAAAATGCCATCTTTCTGTAGAAAAGAGGTGTCAAAAAGTTTCTTTGTACCTTTAACGCATGTGATTATGTAGTACAAAATGCAGAGTTTGTAAAATTTCTTGAATATACAGGCAAAAAATGAATAATTCAAAACAACTCATAAGTTCTACATTCTATTGTATCTTTTATAACACAGGCAGAAGATAGCATTGTGTTCCCAGTAGAGCTGAATTTGCACAAGTTACACCTCTGAAAATGCCAGATGGTCTATGGTCTACTTTTTGAGAGCTGTCACATATGTAAAGATTTGAAAAAAAGAAAGACAGCTGAATGAGAGCAACGGATCATTAAAGGGAGAGTGAGAGTCCCTGGGTATCCCTGTGTTTTAAGAAAGCATTGTGTCGTTTCCCATATTACTCTTTTTCTGTTCTTCTTCTTTTTTTAAGACCTACACAATCTTTAAAAATAAGGTAAAAACATTTCTGTTTTAAACCGAATGGTTGTGGCTTAATCTTAAAGCTGTCAAATGCTTTTTATTCTCTGCACTAGAATGCAGTCATATGGTTCCTAATTGGTTTCAAGTGTATTTTAACCATAAGATTCAAGTCTCCCTAGTGAAAAATTATCAATAAAGTTAAAATAAATTTAAATTGGTATAACTAATACATTTGGGGGTTTTATTCACTTTTGATTTGACCTACATATCATATGTGAATACTCTAAAGCCAGTCAGCTAAAAAAAGTTGTATGTTAATGTTAAAAGACTGAAATAAGAATACTTTGGGAACAGTTTTATCTTTTGATCCTAGTAAAAATAATAAAATGACATTAAAACAAATAACTTTATATGGCTCAGTTTTGCCAAGACTTCCCACTGTCCCGTTAATTGGCAGAATAGACTTGATATTTAAGACCGAAAATGTAATTGTGCGCCCTCTATTTGTAACATGATATTGAAATGTAAACAATTGCAAACAACAGTTTCCAATTTTGCTAGCTTCTAAAGGTCATAGCTGTCAATTCCAGTAACTTTGTCATTTAGATTTACAGAATTATTTCTGTGTTCTCTCCACTTATTTATTGACAGAGGATAATAGCTCTCTCAACAAACTGGGTAAAACATAGCATTTTATATCCAAGAATTCGAAGTAATATAGCTACTTGCCAGGCTAAGTGGGCAAAGTGTTTTTACATGAGATGCTTACCTTTCTCTCCATGCTTGTATAGGATGTCAGTGGAACAAGATTGTTTTGGTCTTGTATAGGAATAGAGAATGTTGAGCTCTGTTCTGTGTCAGTGATTGAGTAAGTTGTCTCTGCTTATGCATGTAAAAGGAGTATTCTATAAAAGCTGTCATATTTTAAGTTTTTGGTAAAACCTTCTGATCAGTGTATTACCTGGAGTACTTGTGAACACTTTAAATGAGTTTATACTTCTATGAATGATTTGAGCTTTGTTATTGCATCCTTAATTCTGAAAGGCAGTCTTGACCAACACACTTGTATTCAGTGATGTGTTATCAGCTTTGCAAATGAATTCACAAAAGAGTATGCACTTTTACCCACCCATGTGTGGAGATAATTCTTACTTGCCACAAGCAACCAGACAAATGTCTGTTTACAACTTTGGTGGTGTGTGTGTGTGTGTGTGTTTAGGTTTTTAGAATTTTAGGCAAGGTGTACAGTTGGCCCTTCTCATCTGCAGTTTTTCAATCCGTGGATTTGAGACAATGCAGTTGGCCACCGTGGACGAGAAGAGCCTTGCAAATCCTTCAAAGTTTTTTTTTTTTTAAAGCAAGCGTGTTCCCTTAAATCGCGGTTTAAAAATCACTTTTATTACCATTGTAGAGTAGCAGGCAGGCAGTCTCCAGTGATTAGAACGGCTATTTCCGTGTCGTACTGAGGTCACAACCCCCTCCCATAACCACCCCAGAATGCAACACGGAAGCGTTTAATCACTTTCACATTGCATTCTTCAGCGCACCAGGGCAAAGGGGGGGGGGTCGCTTGTCTCGGTGTGACCTGAAAATAGCCATTCTAATCAAAGGAGACTGCCTGCCTGCTGTTCTGCCACTCTACAATGGTAAGAAAAGTGGTTTTTAAACTGCGATTTAAAGGGACGCTATATTTTTTTTAGCGATTTGAGTGTCTGCAGTTTTTGGCATCTGCAGGAGCTCCGGGAACATATAATGGGTGGATAATGAGTGCCAGCAGTATTTGAATTTGTAAGATTCTTGCAAATGAAATGTTTTGTATTTTTTAGCCTAAATGATGTGGGTATGTGTATTAGGGCCCAATCCTATACTTACCCTGCAACGTCGCTGCTCTTTGACTGACACTGACTGCTGTAAAGCAGTCAGCGCCAGTCGGAAATGGCGCTCCGACAGCACTCTACATGGCAGGCTGCCGGGAGCGATGGCAGGAAGGCCTGTGATTTCCCACCCACGTCATCACTTCTTCTGCAGCTTGCTGGAGCAGGTACATCAGCTGGAGAGACGAGAGGGGTGGCAGGAGGGTGGCATGGGGCGAGGGGAGGGCACAATGGGGTGGGAGATGGGCAGATCACGTCCGGGAGGAGGCAGGTGCACCAGCGGTGGGTGCCAAATCCTAACCCACTTCCTAGTCCCGATCCCACAGTGTGGGTCCTCGCTGACCTGCGCCAGCTATTTAGGTAGTGCAGGTCCAGTTGAGCCCCCCAGTTGTTCAATTGAGCCCCCCAGTTGTTCCCTTACTCGAAGGAGACCTCTGCAATTGCCCCCCCCCCCAGGGTGCAGCCATTTTGGCACTACTGCATTGGTGGGGGGGAAGGATAGGATTGGGCTGTTTGAAGAAGAGCGACATTGCTGTTAGCTTTTCTGCTATGTTGGAGTTACTCATTCCTCTAGTGCAGTGTTCTTCAAAAAAAATTTCCCACAACCCATACTCTCATGACTCTATTCCTGTGTTTAGTCTGAAAATATCTGACATGCAATATAAAACAAGATAACAAATAAACTTTTATTTAAAGCTTTTGACTCATTAGTCAAGACGTACTGTAGTGATTTAAGGAGATAATTTATAATTACTCAGATATACAATAAATAAAATCAATTTTAAAATGTCCGAGTTCATGGGGTAAGTTCACCCCATGAACTTACCCAAGCCCTTTGATTGGCATCGGAAGCTCAGTTCTTGGGTTCACCATCATTGACAGATACCAGAGACAGGGTTACAGAATGCCCTCTCTGGTGAGATCCAGTATGCCCCTTCTCTTCCCCCACTCCATTTAACATGGACTACTAAGTCATTTTGATTTAAACAGGCTTTTGGAGTCTCGCAGCCCAATCCTATCCTCTGCCAGTCCATAGCATAGCAGAGCCCACTCTGAATGCTATGGTGGGGGGCAATCAGATGGCCAGTGAGAGGCCAGATATTTTTTACTTCCTTCCTGGTAGGCTGCCTGGTCACCAATGGGTCTCCTTGGACATATATAGTTACCTTTTTATCCGCTGGGGTTCTGTTCCTGGAAACACAGTGGATAAGAAAATCAGTGCTATATGAAATCCTGGGTGGGGTGGTGGTGTCGGGAGCGGTGCCACATTACCTTTTTTCCAGCATCTTCGCCGTTTCCCTCCTCTTGAGTTTGTTTAAACTGACTGAAAAAACAAAGTCACTATAGGAAGCAACCTGTAAATGGCGGCAGAGACTCCCGGCTGCATTTTTCAGCAGTTTGGACAAGTGCAGGAGACTGGAAGTGGCTGGCAGACCCCCAAACAACACTGAAAAAAGAGGTAATGTAGTGCGGTTGGACTCCCACAGTTTTGCTATCCGTGTTGAGTCAAATCCGTGGATTAAAAAAAGTGGATAAAACGTTCCGACTGTACCAGCTATTTTGTTTGCGTACGTCTGAAGAGAGGAAGGGGACGGGATTATCATAAGCTGGTATGATTATATGTTTTTAAACATCATCATTGGCTATCAGTTTGCTTCCAACCAATTCAGGATGTTTCATGCCCTGGTTTGGAGTGTTTTCTCCCCCAAGAGCTTTGTGAGCATTAAGATCCGCTGATAAAGCCCTTCTCTGAATAGGCAATTGCTTGATATTTGGTTATTTACAAGAAGGAGCACGAGCTCTAGTGTGGTGGCTCAAGAATTATAGAATTCACTTCTCAAGCTTTGGAGAATTTGATTTATGATCTTTCATAGGGGAGTGAAGACACATCTATTTAGACCTTCTTTTGGTGAATAGATATGGGTTTGAATTTCTGTTAGTAAAGTTGGTAGCTTTTTGTTCTGTTCTTTGCCTCTTATGCTCTGGTTTTATCAGTCAGCTGTGTTTGTTTTAATCAATGTGGTTTTAGCAGCATTGTTCAAATGGCTTTAATTGTTTAGTTTTATGTAAACTGTCTTGGGAACTGCTGGCTAAAACATGGTCTAGAAATACAGTAAGTAAGTAATGTGGGTTAATTTTTAATTCTCTTGTTTTGAGAATTCTGTTTTGATTTAGAGTATTCAGCTTGATCTCCTCTGGCCTTATCGCTCTAAGAATTCTACTGTATAACCCCAAAATCCGTAAAGTACAATGAAACCCGTGTGCCATGCATTTTCTTGTGTCAACATAAAAAAACCCTTTGGGTTAAAGAAAAGGGTTAAGGCACAGATTTACTTGTGCTCCAAAAAGCATGGAAAATGTAAGGAGGCCCCTCCTGTAACTTAGCTGCTTAAGCAGTCAAGACACCATACAGTCTTGCATACTGTGCTCAGTTACAGATTAGGACCAAAATAGGTAAGATGTGGGAGATCTGTGAAAAGATCTCCTGGACAAACAAATAAAGCAGCCACTGGACAGATTTGACTGCAGCGCTGGGGGCAGGGGTCACCCTTTCCCCTCCCCACTTCCTGATCTAACCTCTCCTTCCGCCCCAAGGTGCTGATTGCCCTCCTGGGGAAATCATATGGGTATGTATATGTTTTCATAGAATGTTAGCGTGGGAAGGACTCTTGGGGGTCATCAACCCCCTGCTCAGTGCAGGCAACTACAGCTTTCCTGACAGCTGGCCATCCAGCCTCTGGTTGAAAACCTCCAAGGAGGGATAACGACAATGAGGCAGACTCTTCCAGTGCCAGACAGCCCTTACAACTGAGACATTCTTCCTTCTGTCGAGCCTAAATCTACTTCCTTGTAGTTTTCTACTGTTTGGGACTAGTCCTGCCTTCAGGAACCCCTGCAGATAGGGCAAAGAGGCACTTTGCTCCTCTGGTATTCAGCAGGGGGAGAGTAACTGTCCCTGTTCATCCCAGCAGGTTAAAAAAGAATTCTACTTGCCTCTGGTTGTTGTTGCCCCCCACCATAGCGTGCAGCATGCACTCCATTGGCATGGCTGCATGCTATAATGTGGTGGGGGATAGGATCAGGCTGTTCAAGTGCGTTTGTTAACCTGGTCTCGGACTGTTCAGGACTTTAAAAGGTCTCTTTAAGAGTCTCCTTTGGCCACGTGAACCCATCTGAGTCCCGAGATGGATTTTGCAGGCTTTACAAGCTGGTCTTCCTTTACTGGACACTTGATTGGCAGGTAATAGGACAGAGTTTCTACGTGGTGATCCCTCAGCTGTGGACTTCCTTCCCTGGGAATATCCAACAGGTGCTCTTGCTTCCCATTTTTAGGTGGACTTGAAAACTTTTATTTCAGCAGCTTTTAAGATGTGATTTCTGGTGTTTGGTTTTACAGTATGATGTTGTTGTGTTTACTTAGTCTTTGTCTTTTTTTCTAATGATTTGCTTTCATGTTGTGTACCACTTGGATTCTTTATTATTTATGCAGTACACTTATACGCCACCTTTCCCCCACACTGTGGGCTGCCAATGCGGTTAAGAAAAAATCATCACAAAAATGACATAAAAATATGATGGAAATGATATAATGATATATATACGTTAATGGCCCACTTCTAACCAAGGCCTGTGCCCGCAGAACGTGTGTTCCGCTGGTGCAGACTGCCGCAAAAGTACCGTAAAGCACTTTGCAGCAGTTCAGGGAGCCTGCGTACAAGCAGGAAGGCTGCACGTACTGGCAGAGCAAGCCTGGCACAGGGCAGAACAGGCGGTTAAACAGGGTGAAGGGAGGGCAGAATGGGGAGGAGATGGGGTAGGGTGGGTGAATCGGGCCCAGGAGGGGACAGGTTCGGCAGCGGCAGTGCATGCCGAATCCCAACCTGCTTCCTGGGTCTGATCCGCCTGCACAGTTCAACATGGACTTGTGCCTATGATATCGCTAGTGCAGGTCTGAGCTGACCTGTTGCCGCTGCTGGGGCTTACCCCGGGGCAAGGGGACAAATGTCCCCTTACCCCGAGAAGACCTCCAGCAGCAGAACATCCCCCGCGGGATGCAGCATAGCCTGTGCCGGTGCCACTGCATCGCCGCATGGGGATTTAGTTAAGATTAGGCTGTAAATGTATGCAAGTTTTTTTTTCCTTCTTATCCTTGTGGCCACTGAGTAAAAAGCTTTCTCTCTGCACAGGTATCAGTTTGTGGCTGTGGTCCTAAACACACTTTACTGGGAGCATGCTCCATTGAGCACAGTGGGACTTACTTCTGCGTAGATATGCATAGGGTTTTGATGTGTGTGTTCGTTTTTGTTTTCAGCCGATGCATCCTGCGCCTTCAGTACAAACACACACTCTGCGCAGTCATCACAATTGTTTCAAAACAAGTTAAGAGTAAAATAAAACCATACAGTAAAAACAGACGCTAAACTCTCTTTTCTCTTTAAAGCACAGCCTCAACGTTTGCCTCAACCAAATGCTTCACCGCTCGGAAAGTGTAAGGAAGAAACTGGCACGATACAAAATGGTTATGCAGGTCTGAGTAATGGAAGTGGAATTCACAGTGGAGTAAAACTTGTAGCAACAGACAGCAGAAAGTTCTCAGCACCAGTCTCCCAAAAAATGCACAGAAAAATTCAGTCCAGCTTGTCTGTCAACAGTGAAAGTAGCAAGAAAAGCTCTGCATATTCTCAAAAGCCGGGCTCTTCACCTGAAGGTAAGCTGAAACCTTATAAGAAAACCGAACAGAGAATCACCAAAACCTATTCTCTCTAATAATTACACAATCAACTAAAAATAATTGAAGAGCATGAGTCGTGCTTCAGAAGCAAATAGAAGTCATTACAATAAAACACAAGTTACTTCCCCAAAGGAAAATATTAAGTATTTGACAGAAATTGAAACGAGAGATTTCTTGCTTTCAAACGTTTGTGCACCTCACAACAGTATATCTGGATGGAGTTGTTCTAAATGGCTGTTTGGCAGCGTCGTTGCAGATGCAACACAAAAGTGTAAAAGCTTTGTATTAGGAGATTGGTTAATACTTTGTAATGGTCAGCTCTTTGTGGGCAAAATTTTGTCCCTGACAATGGCATAATGCATTTCCCACAGGCTCATGCATTCTGACCAGAAGGGATTGCAAACCTAGGCCAGCGCTTTAATTACCACCAAATGCAATTATTTACTTAAGTCAATAAATAATGTGAATGTACAAATGCTTTTTGTCTGTTTCCTCCAGTGCAGAGTATATATCAGCAAAGTAAATAGATTTCCTTCCTGCATGTTGTGTGCGCGCGTGCTTGTGTTTATCCGCTGCCTGCAATTACTCTAATGGCCCTGGCGTTCCAGAGCCTATTTTTAATCTGCTGCTTTCTCATTTAGTGTCTCTATACTTGGTATATTTTGCTCTTGTCTGCTAAAACTGAAGCTGCCATAGAAGCTGATAAATTCTCCTAGTTTTCTTGGTACACTGAGACACCACTTCAAAATTGGAAACCTAGAGCATAGATCCAAAGAGGATCCTGGACTCCAGTCCGTGGGCAGTCACAGGGAGCGAGGTCAGAGCCGCACAGCATTTTCCGGTACTGGATGGTTGGATTGCCAGGCGTTTCAGGGCCCAAGTGCGAAGTCAGTCCCCATATATATATATATATATATATATATATATATATATATATATATATATATATATATATATATATATATATATATATATATATATATATATATATATAAACAAACTCTTCTGTGCCCTCTCGGAATATATCCTCAAGACCATTCAGAGCCTCGGCTATTTAGACTAAGCAATATTTTGTTTTGCTTAGGGATTGTGAGTGCTTGGTCAGGATCTGGGCAGGCAGTTGACAGAGTGGTTTTTTGCATGAAGCTTTTCTGAGGTGGGAAAAGGGTTACCTTTTAGATGCTGTTTGTCTGGCCTGGCTTGGCTTGACCAAACATTCCAACATGGAGCTCCGTGTCGAAAGAGAGGAAAAAGGGGGTGATTTGACAACCGTACCATTTCGGATTGCTGGTGGAGGATTGCATAGTTAGTGCTTCTCCACAATAATTTCTACAGGCAGTGGTATTTTAGTCTGGGAGAAGGGTTCTAGCATAGCCTGATCTCTGCTTTTCTAGGAAATTCATGACCTGAGAGACTGGGCACACACACTACCTGTGTCTGGAGCATATAATATGAGACGGTAACATTTCTGAATATGTAGATTTAGCAATAATTCCTGCACATTAAGCGGAACGTAATGCAGGGCCATATACCCTATGATTTATATATCTTTAATTTAATGCTCTTTTAATTGAGTATTTTGGAGAGGAAAGAACACTGCTTGACTCTGAACAGCATCCATGAATTCAAGCTTCCTTCTTAAAAGTTGGATGCATTGGAGCACACATTTCCCCTTCACACCTGATGCAATGTCTGGTATTTATGCTCATTGTTGTGGAAGTTGCAATGTCCTCGTTCTGAAAATATCCTCTTTTGCTTCGGAGAAATAATTTCCTCGGATTTCCATACCTCTCAAGACAATTTTTTGGGAGTATGGCACCCAAAAGAGGGAATGTCTTCAGGCATACTTGACATTGGGACGAAAATTGTTTACTAATGCACTAAAAAATTTAGAGTTTAACCTTAATATGTATGATGGTTTGACTTCATTAAATATGCTCCTTTCTCATAGATTGAAACAACCTCATCATATGATTGATATATTTTTTCCTAGGGTTACTATGGATAGAAATTTTCCTTAAAAAAAGAAAAGAGACTCGGAGCCCAATCCTCTGGCAGTGGGACTGGGCTCCGCGCTGTTGCAAATGTGCTGTAAAGCATGTTGCAACAGCGCGGAGGACTGTCTCGGCAGTGTGGAGGCCCGCCGGCAGGCCTCCACCCACGAAAGAGTTGCGCCTGCCTGAGGCAGGAGAGCTCCGCTCCTGCACGGGGATGGGGGGGCGGATCAGACCCAGGAGGGGGTGGACTTGGCGGAGGAGTCTTCCGCCGAATCCTATCCCCCATCCCAGGCGTGAAAGCCCAACACGGGGCTGCTCAGAGCTGCGCCGGTCATTTTGCTGGCGTGCCTCTGAGTAGCCTCATATAGAGGCTGCTGGGGCTCGACACGGGGGAAGGGGACGTTCGTGCCCTTCCCTCGAGACCTCCAGCCCCGCACTGGATGCAGCGGAGCCTGCCCCAGCACTGCTGTATCCAAGCATGGGGCTTTGGATAGGATTGGGCTGTTAAGCTTCTAAACTTTCCCTTTTTGTATAGGTAACATGGCTATATATTGTATTCAATCCCCTCCTCTTTCTACACCAATTCTCAATGCTTGGAAGCTCCTGGCTCTGACTGGCAAAATAGGTGCTCTGTTTTGGCTCAGCTGCTAACTCATCAGGATCATCTAGCAACCAATTTGCCATACCTCAGGCAAAGAATTCAGATCTGCTGGGTTTTTCTCCAGTAGTCAAGGAACTCCTTGCCCTGGATCACTCAGAGGGGAGAAGCTAAGGGCTGAAGTACGTTACATTAAATGCATCTTTGGCCCTGATATGCTTAATTTTTCTTTGCTAAATAACAGTTGTAGTAGGTGGGAGCGATCAATCCAGACCAGGATTGTGGCATGGGAGATGGCGAGCTGTAATCCTTTACTGCTGCTGCAGTCCCAATCCAGATTGCCACCCCCACATAGATGCTATTTAGCAAATTTAAACTCAACGCATCATGGCCAGTGATGTTTCTAAGGTAATGTGTAGTTTGCCTCGAAGAAAGCCTACAAGGCGTTCATTGTGCAAAGCACTTTCACCCATATTTATGGAGAATTAGCAGTGAGAATGAGAAGATCATTGAGGATGCTGTGATATGAAAAAAAAAGTGGCCAAGTGACAGCCAATAGAAGGGAACGTTTCAGTATCCATAGCCACCATTCAGTGGACATCTTCCTAGTTTCCTAGTCTTCCATCTTCCTCCCTGCTTTCATCTGCTTTGGAAAATTGTACCATCTCACTTGCAAAATCTTTTGTCCCCTTAGCCCAGTGTTTCCCAAATTTTTTCGACCTACGGCTCCCCTGACCATTGGCGACCATTGGCCACGGTTCCCCATTACATTATGTGGATGCCTGCCAATTGGCACTGCACTGTTTTCCGAGAGGATTCCGTGGCACTCTGCGGCTCCCTTAGCTAGGTTCTGCGGCTCCCCTGGGAGCCACGCCCCCCAGTTTGGGAACCACTGCTTAGCCTTTCAACTTTTGAACCCAGCTTCCCATACCATACTAACTACTTACCAATCTCAGGCCTTCTTACATTCCTCTTGTTTTCAGCCTCTGCCAATTTGTATCCCTCTCATCTCTTTGCTCTTTTATGTGGCTTACTATTTCTCATTGGCCTCTTGTATAATTTAAATACCTCTTTCTTGGTTTTCTGGCTGTGTTCTCATGCTATCTTCTTGGTTTTGGAGCATCGCATCTCTAACCGCCTAGGTGCCCCCCAGTCACTGCTGTGATTTAATTTGGAAAAAGTTGCTTTAGGTTGTGTGGTGCAGCAATGTTTTCAGAATGCAGACTGCTGTGGTGTTTTGCCTGTTTTAATAGTTATTGGGGTCACTATCAGCAAATCTGTCCCTTTTGGCTCATGTTGTTTTAAACTATGGATCTTTCAGCTTTTTCTCTTAACCATTACACCACGTTAGCTTTTCTTGTTAGCTAGCTAAAACGGGACCAAGGTCAGCTCGTTGTAACTGAACACAATGTCCATAAAACCCATGAAGACTTGTAATTAAAAACTGACCTGTCTGCCTCAAACATGAAATTGTTGATCTTTTAACAAAACTGTTCAGCTTGTCTCTGAGGCCTCCTAATGGAAGACTTGGAAGGTATCCAGTTTAACAACAAATTGTAAAAGAAGTTCAAGAGTGAGCCAGAAAACTATAGAAGTGTGTTCTAGGAGGTCTCGGTTAAACATATAGAAGAACGAGCCTTGCTGGGGAAGAAGTAGCATGGCTTGTGCAAAGGAGATCATGTTTTTCCAAACCTTCCGAATTATTTGAGCATGTAAATGAATATGTAAATAGCTGCTATTCAGTAGTTATTTGAGCATAAAAGAATATGTAACTACTGAATAGCAGCTATTTACATATTCATTTACATGCTCAAAGAATTCGGAAGGTTTGGAAAAACATGATCTCCTTTGCACAGGCCATGGCTCCCAAGTCCTTTTGATAACATTTCTCAAAGCCTTCTGAGTAAGCTTAGCAGTCATGTGATAAGAGGACAGGTCACCTTATGGGTCAATAAGTCAATGGGTCAATGTTGAGCATTTCCTTGAATATTTTACTAAATGGAAAGCATTTGGGGATTCATGCATTTGGAGGTGAGGGGTGTACTTAAGGAACATGAGAACATCCTGTAGATGATCAGGCCCAAAGCTCTTCTAGTCCAGTACCCTGTTTCTCATCGGCCAACCGTCTCTGAAAAGCCCCCAAGCAGGGGAGGGAGTAACAGCTCTCCCCCACCGTTGCTCCCCAGCAGCTATTGTTCTATGAGGCCTGCATGGCTTCTGAAAAATAGAATTGCTGGACTAAATTACAAATGTGTGGTTGTAATCTCTGTTACACAATCCAAAACGATAAAACATCCCCGCACTTTAACATGGATACACACATTTACACCGAACAAATTAACACTCTTTCATGTTGTGCTTGTGCATCCCCCCTCCTTGAAATATCCTGCATAAGCACACTCCTTGCATCTTGCAGGAACAATAGAGAACGACGGCATTTAGATTGTTGGGAAAATGAAGACGCTGGCTTGTGAAACACCCTCACCCCATGCTGTCCTCATTTTAGCCAGCTGATCATCCTAGCAAAGCTTCATTTTTTGCTCAATAGAACTTCGGTGAGGATCCTGATTCGGGAGTGATCAGCCTTTGGGACAGAGTTAAACCACAGTCCATGGGGCTCCTTTAGGCAGGGTCAAGAATTTATGTAGGAATTTGCCTTCCACTGAGCCTGACCATTGCTCCATCTAGCTCAGTATTGTTGACCCTCACGGGCAGCAGCTCTCCAGGGCAAGAATATATATGCAAGAATATGTATATATGCAAGAAAATTTCTCTGCTCTGCCTGGAGGTGCCAGGGATCCGTTACCCTCCTCCATGTGGCCTCCAGCCATAATGCAGCTGTTGATCCAGGAGGGGGAAAGTAACTCCAGGAGAGTCTGAACCTGAGTGCAGCCCAGAGCTGCCATAACATCTTGCCTCTTCAGTGAAGGGAGAGGGCTTGGTCAAACCTTTTGGGTTAAGATCTTGAGCATCAAGAAGTCAGAAGAAATGTGCTTTTAATATTGCCATCCTTCCTTCTGTGCCAGTTGCTGGGAAGACTTTTAAATTATTTCCTAATGTGAGGAGGCCTGCTTGTTATCTTCACCATTACTTGAGTTGCTTTTAATTACCCTTGTTAAACCTAACTGCTTGGTCTCTCTATTACATAATATGTTTGGGGGGAGGCATAATATATCGAAGGGGAGTTCCAGGACAACAGGCAGCTGCTTTCCCGATGATGCTGGGCAGGGTGGCGGTGAGGAACTGGAAGGGCCAGATAGGGGGAAAGAATTTCAGTCACTTGGAAGCTGTCATCCCTTTTGATCCTTGCTTCAGCCAGGGTGAAATTAGTAGGGATGCCAGTGCTTCATCAAGTCTCACAGTGCTGCTTTTATACCCCAGGCCCGTTAATGGAAAAACAACTATTCAGTAATTAATCGTGGATGAACATACCAACTTGGCATGCATAATGGAAACGGAGCTGGGTGAGGGAGGGGGAAGAATACACTGTCTTCCAGGTTTCTAATTGTAGCACTGATCTCTGCTTGATGGGCAGGGAAGGGGAATAGCCATAGTCCTTTTGAATTCATTCTCCTTAACCTGTCCAGCAATTGCCTATTTTTGAGTGTTTGTACCTGGTTCTGGATTCCTCAGACAGGACTGGGGGGTTCTGTCCGCATAAGAGTCTCCCTGCTTGAGCTGGTGGAGGTAATCTTGGACATGGTGTCGGGAACCCCATGGCTTCTTTTCCAACATATATGCCAGTGATGGCGAACCTTTTGGGCTCGGTATGTCAAAAATTCAGAACTTGACTCTGCTGGTGTGTCCATCACCACCACCACCCCGAACAAAAGGGAAATAATTCTTCTTGTTCACATGAACGAAGCCTGCAAATATGGGGGACCCTTTAAAAATCATTTTAAACAGTAAAAATATGTCAGAAAAAGCCTTCCCTACCACTGTGCGGCAAAACCACGCTGTTTGCAGGCCTGCGGGGCAGTCTTCTGCGCTCCTGGAAGCCACTTCTGGGTCGCACGACAGCCCCCCTTTGCCCTGGCTCGCCCATCGTGATGCATTCTGGGGCAAGCCAGGGCACGGGAGTGCAGACGACTGCCCTGCAGGCCTGCAAACAGCACGATTTTGCCACATGGTGGTAGGGAAGGTTTTTTTTCTGACTTTTAAAAACGTTTTTTAAAGGGTCCGCCATACCCACTGCCTCCACAGATACTGAGATCCTGTAGTTGTTGTCAGGTGTTGGTGATCGCTGGTGTGTCACCCAAAACATCGTGGCGTGTCACCTTTGACACGCGTGTCATAGGTTCGCCATCACTGATATATGCTGAGGCTTTGCATCTATCAATGCTGAGGCATTGATAAATGCAGCTCAGAATTTCATGCCCTCTATAATTACTATGGGTCTTTCTGTTTTGCTCGGGTCAGGATGAAGATATGGGGAAACTTGGGCGACTCCACTGTCATGGATAGATGGCTATCTGGTCAGTTTTGGATCTGAGCCTCCTCGATTTCTGAAGTGGTGTGCAGTGTCATGTAGGGGGCCAGTTTTGGAAAATGTCAAGCGGTGTTCTGTGTATTGGCCCTTTTTCCAGCACCCAAGTCTGACCATACACAGCTTCAGTGAGCCTCTAATATGTTGCGGGCTGCATTCTGGAACGGAAGAGGGAAAATATAGGTTAGGAAGGTTGTTTTAGCTATGTATGCTTGAAATGGAATAGCAAAAGTAGCATCAGAGCTGTTTGATGTGAATGACTAGAATGTGGATAAGAGAAGAGTTTTTTTAAAAAACAATCCACATTAACACCCGTTAAAAGTGCCCACAATTAGAATCATTAGTGCCCCATTTCTCTGTGTAATTGGGCATGCATAGGCCACTGTAACCATTATTAATTAGTCCAGAATAAAGTATCTTTATTTAGACCAATTCCTTATGTCTGTTTACATAAATGGAATGTTCAGTAAAATGCTGTGCCCTTTTTAGGAGCCAAAATTAAGCTTTCTGAATCATGGTTTGTGTTTTAAGAAATAATTATTTTAGATGACCCCATCAACAGAATGCTGTTCCTTGGGTATGTAATTCTCCCTTTTCTAACTATATTTCATTTGGAATCCTGAAAACAGAGCCAATAATACTGTACACGTCTTACGGCGCAATCCTATTCCTTGCTAGCGCTGTGACCTCAGGAGCAGGCAGCGCCGGTGGGAAGATCTGCATCCTGTTGGCGCTGAGTCCCAACGACGGCACCATGGAGCAGCTAAACCTTGCTCCGAGCGACTCAGGGGTTGGGGAGGATGGGTGGATTGGGCCTGAGAGGGGGCGGGATCGGCGTCACTGGCACGCGCCAAATCCTATCCTCCCTCCCAGGCCTTCTCCGCTTGAACGGAGCTGCTCGGGTCAACGCCAGCAAAATAGCTGGCACTGGCCCGAGTAACCCTATAGTGGAAGCTGGGGGTTTACCCGGGGTAAGGGGGCCAAGTTCCCTTACCACAAGTAGATCTCCAGCCAGCTCCTTTCCAGTATAGGATGCAGCATGGGCCATGCAGCCCACACTGCATGGCCCACTGGGGGGGGGGGGAGGAGGAGGATAGAATTGGGCTGCCAGGCTACATTCCTATGCATGCTTACATGAGAGTAAGTGTCATTGAATTCAGTAGGACTTCTGAGTAAAGATGCCTAGGATTGCAGTGTCATTTTCGCTACCATATATGCATCATAGTAGCCATACGTCTTCATTTTTCTCCCAATTCTTTGCAATCAAATGTTCTGCACATTCCCCCCTTTATGCTTTGCATGTGACTGTCAGGATAGAAAAGTATTAAAATAAGCAAATTTTCAGAGTGTGGAAACCCATACAACTATTTGTTCCTGTCTGTTCCTCCTTTACATTAAAAAAAGTCATAGAGGAAATTGTGTTAGATTTATTCAAGTACAATCTCCATGACAACAAGCTAATTAATCCCCATCAATCTGGCTTTGGTCCTCTTCACTGAACTTGTACTCCCCAGCTTCACTTCACATGTCACATCTGCTGAGCTTTGGAAGAAGGTCACTTTAGGTATATTTATGCTTCTTGTAAAGAGCCCCCTTTAATACAACCAACCACTCTTACTATTTTACTGTCTCGATTATTGGAAAATGAGAGAGAGGAATATTTTTCATGACTTCATTCCATGCTACATTGAATCCTAAATGTTTAGTTTGTGTATTTCTGTCCAAGTTAGGTAGGCTCACAAATGTGCATAGAAATGCTTAAGCCAGAATCTTCATAAATGCAAAGGACAAGACCTTATGGTTATCTAATCTTCTTGGTACTGTAACTTCTTGCCAATCAGTTCAGTTAAAATAGCATCTTCTATAACCTTTTAGAGAAAAATTGTAATTTTTTTCTCCCTACCACCCTAAATAAAATTTCTACCCCACCTTCTTGAAAAACTGAAAGGCAACTGACATTAATATGAAAAGCTAAAAGAATTAAATGCAATACTGTACATGCATGTATACAAAGTTCACATAAATAGTGCCACAGTTACAGGCAAACCAACTGTTACAGCAAATCCTTAACACAGAGGTCCCCAAACTTTTTGTCCCCTCTTAAGTGTTTGGGGGGGGACTACGGCAGCGCCGGAGCATCCGGGATCGCGCCGGCGCCGGCGGCGGTGGGGGATGTGGATTTTTAGCCCTACCTGGGGGTCTTGCCAGTCCTCCAGGGGTTGTGGGGAGCCTGTGGACCCCTCTCCAGGCCTCTCAGCACCTCAAAACAGCTCTAGATCTCAGTCGCGACCCACTTCCGGTTTCGGCCAAAGATGCAGGCAAAACGTCAGGAGACAATGTTTTTATGAGACCATGGTCATCAAGCCCGAATAATTTTAACAGAAATACCAGTTTCATCGGCCACGAAAGCATTAGTACATACATAATTCCTTAACTTTAAAACGTGCTTGAACTTTATGAAGTGATGTAGATTAATAACTGAAATCTTGATTTTTCTATACTGTCGTTTTGATTTTGTTGAAAGTGGGAAAGCTTCCTTTTCTGTGTGCACTACATTTCCTCGCCGACACCAGGAAGCCGTGGCTGAAAAACAGGATGGGCTTTGTGGTTAACTGAGAAACTTAGAAGCAGCATTCTTTCACTGTAGATCTCAAAAAGCAAATCGTACTTCTGCATTACCTGTCGTGCAGCTGACCACTTTAGCTACTTGGCCTGGAATGGAAGGCAGCAGTTATTCCTAGCTAAACCCAATCGGATGCTGATGCTGGGGAACCTAAGGCCCAGAAACTACTACCAAAACTAGTTGCTGCTGCTGCTGCTTTTGTAATCATAACTGAATTGGGACTTAGTACCAACATGAACCTGGAAGTGGTTGTACCTGTTAATGCACAGAGGTCAGGACAATGGAAGTGAGCATAAAAAAACCTACAAGAAAAGAGGAAATTGCGGGAGGGGACTGGAAAGATAGTGGGGTTACAAAGTCACTTGTGGCATGTGAGCAATGCTTCTCCTGTCTCCCCAACTTGCGGAATAAAAAGAATAGATTTTATGGCGAGTGTGTAAATCTATCACCAGACATCCCAACCCCTCACTCCTCCCTTGAGGCTCCTCCTTACAGAAGCCTCTCAACCCCTCACCTCCTCCTTTGTTTGGGAGTTTGCATTTTGGAATATGTTACCTGGACAAGGCTTCTCTAATGGTGCAGTAAATGTTAACACCCTGTCGGCTTATGCTTCTTCAGTATAAACAACGAACATTAGCTGTGGGCTCTGAATATATTACCATTGTGCCCCTTAGTGATGGATCCTTGAAATGGGTGTGCAGCACATGAGCAGAAGACAAGGCATGTGAACTGTGTAATAATATGGATGGGGAAAAAAGCAGTTTTCGTTTGGATTGTGTTCTGCCTTTTTTTTTGTTTTTAGTTTGCATGACGTAGAATGCAGTATTAACTTTTATTTCCTTTTCTCTCCCTCCCTCTCCTCCTTCCCCCCCCCTTCTCCAATGTGCTGTGACTTGGGTATGTGCAAGATTGCTGTGTCCACTGTATCTTGGCCTGCTTGTTCTGTGAATTTGTGACCCTTTGTAGCCTTGTCCTGGGACAAACATCGTGTGGCGTCTGCCCAGTAGAGGCCTGCTGTTGCTGCTGCGGGGAGGAAATGGGAGATGACTGCAACTGCCCATGTGATATGGACTGTGGCATAATGGATGCCTGTTGTGAATCATCAGACTGTTTGGAAATCTGTATGGAATGCTGCGGAATTTGTTTCCCGTCATGAAATGTTTGGCATATTTATGGCTTGTGTTTTTTTTTCTTCGCTAAAAAACTGAAGAGGGTTTTCTTTGTTTTGTTTTTTTAAATAAACCCTTCCTAAAGGACACTGTTAAGACTCCTCACAGCCTAGTTATATGCACTGTTAACTTCATCTTACAGAATTGTTGAAAAACAAGCCCAAAAGAACAAATGCTTTTAACAATGCTTGATTGGTGAACTTTTCTGAACCTGGTGGTTGCCTGTGTAAAAGTTCTACTTACACAGGTAAAGCCACTGTTTCATAGTGGCGTTCCTGGAGGAGGTATGGCACAAGGTGCTGCTCCGCATCTTGCAAACTGGTGTAATGCGGCCCCTCCCTCTCACCCTGGTGCTGAAGGCAATGCGCAGGCGCAGTGCAACGCCTTGCACCATTTACGGTGCCACACCCCCTTCAGGAACACCATTGTTCATAGTGCCTTCCACAAAAACACAAAAATTGAGCCCTTTAGAAATTCCTATCATCTTAAATTCTTTTTAATCGCTTCAACTCACAGATCTCGAGAAGAGATTAAAACCAGCTGGTTTGGGGTCAACACATGCTGAGTTCTATCCTCAGTTTAGTTGTGACTAAAAAAGTTAGTCATGATCAAATCCCATTGATTTCAAATTTAAGATACAGCCCAATGTATCTTCAAAGTTTAGACTTTCTCAGTGTCAAATACTTGTAATAACTTTTGTTTTGTTTTAAAGCAAGTAACTTTTTTCTTCTTCTTAATAGAACTGCTATGTATTTTTTAATGTTTTAACCGCAATGTAATGAGCTTCATGTTAACTTTTGGTTCGGAGGCTTATAAAATATTTTCTTTTCCTATTTATACATTACACTTCAATTATGTATCTCAAGTACATAACTAACCGTCTCTAATTCTTGTTTTAAAGTATTGTTTAGCCCCCTACCAAATTTGTGTTGTTGTTTTTTTGTTTAACTGTCTGTCATGTATTCATGCCGTTAATTGAGCCTGAGGATGATTTAGGGAAGAACCATACACACTCTTGATTTTTTTTTCCTCCCCAATGTTCCTATGTAGGCCTACCAGATCTCCAACCGGGACAGAGTGCTAGACCTTTAGGAGAAGGAATGTGGGCAGGTGTAGCTTGTTAAACCTTAGAGCAAAATCCTAGGCATGTCTACTCAGAAGCAGAGTAAGGTTCTAAGGTTTAACAAGCTACACCTGCCCACATTCCTTCTCCTAAAGGGCTACATTCTGTCCCGGGAAGAAATCTGGTAAGCCTATTCCTATGGCCCCAATCCTATCCGACTTTCTAGCACTGATGTAGCTGTGCCAATGGGGTATGCGTTGCATCCTGCAGTGAAGGAGCAGTCACGGAGGCCTCCTACTTTGGGGCTGCATTGCGGCTGCATTGGTGCTTGAAAGTTGGATAGGATCGGGCCCTCCAGGTGGTGTTCTCAATCAAGTCAACAAAAGCAAGCATTTGATCATGACTTGCTGTGCAGGAAATGCTTACCTATGCAAAGCTTGAATTAAAGTTAAGTGGATTTTTTAAAAGTTTCAAAATGTATTGTTTCAAAGTTTGATTTGGCATTGAATTTTGATCTGTTTTTTTAAAGGAGAAGGAATATAGTGCTGTGCATTCTGGCTTTAATAGATAGCTCTACGGTGAAATGTTTAGAATTGGAGAACACATTTTTCTTTCGTTGTACCAAACAAATCTCCTGGCACAGTCAAAATCTGTCCCAGTATATCAACTGACTTCAGAATATATTGAATATATTCAAATTCAATATTCATATATTGGAATATCATGGTGCTAATTTGCCTTAACATCTGTGAGTTTTTCTTAGGACACATTAGCTTTGTTTAAATAAACTACTTGGTTACCGGGTGATCTTTTTCTGTTAGCCCAGGTTTCCCAGTGGCTTGTTGGCTTTGCTCATTTCTGGCCTTTGTCTGAATTAAATATATGTAGTCTTCAGACAGAGTGTGACCTATTCTCTGCATTGTAAGGAATGATCCATGTGACACACACACACACACACACACACACACACACACACACACACACACACACACACACACACACACACACACACACAAAAATCTGGAAGAATGAAAAGTTAAGCCTGAACTTACGAACACTGATTTATGAACACACAAAAATCTGGAAGAATGAAAAGTTAAGCCTGAACTTACGAACACTGATTTATGAATACTTACTACTGAATTGTTATGGCACTACTTGCTTGCTATTACATATCACATTTTAATGCAAAGGGACTATCTTTCCTTCCTCTGGTAGCTGTTCCCATTCCCTTCTCCCTTTGTTGCTGCTTACAGTTGTAGGATTGGATTCTAGTCTTTCATCCATTGTACTTCAGAGAAGAATCTGCAGTAAAAATAGTGATTTTTACACTGGTATGATTTCATTATGGAAGCTCTTGGATATTTTAGTAACTGAAAATGTTATAATAGGCAAGGAAGTTCAACTGAATAAACCACTGAGCTCAGGATCAGGCCAGTGGGGGGCTGAGTTATGACTTCTGAAAATCAGAAGCATACCTGGAAATGGAAGAAGCGTGTAGACTAACTGGCAGGGCCTGGGGGCATTTTGTCTCTTTAAAACATCATGCCTCTGGGGTGCCATGGTGAGCAAGAGGGACTTGCGGTACTTTGGGAATAGGGAAGTCTGTCTTATTGCAGAACTGGTAGACGTGTGGTGCTTAGGGAAAGGGGAATATATGCAGCCCTGGGCAACCATGCTGTCTGTTACTGAAACGCTACTAGAGGCTATACTAGGTTGCCCCATTCTTTGGCATAGGTTTTCAGTCTTGTCAATAAACTTTAGGGTGGGATTAATGAATCTGAGGACAACTTCCTTCTGTATTAAGTGCAGCTATGCTGCGTCATTCTATGGCTTTGATTTTTTCCCAAAAACAAGATGTTTGTGGCAAGCTATAATTAATCTAGCAATATTTAAAGATAATTCAGTATTGCTCTTAAAAATGAATTATTGTTAGGCTTACCAGATCTCCAACTGGGACAGAGTGCTAGACCTTTAGGAGAAGGTATGTGGGCAGGTGTAGCTTGTTAAGTCCTAGACAATCCTAGGCATGTCTACTCAGAAGCAAGCCCCATTGTGTTCAATGGGGCTTGCTTCTGAGTAGACATGCCTAGGATTGTGCTCTAAGGTTTAACAAGCTGCACCTGCCCACATTCCTTCTCCTAAAGGTCTAGCACTCTGTCCCAGTTGGAGATCTGGTAAGCCTAATTATTGTACTCTTATGGCAAGGGATGTTTAAGATCTGTTCAGATTGTTTTTCATCATTGGATAGGATATTTGTCATTTCTTCTAGTATACTTCCTTAACAGAATCTGTTACATTGTTGATTCACATAAATTCTGGACAATGTGGTTAATTCTCCTAGAAGGTGATCCAGTGTTAACACAAATGAAAGAAAGGGGCTACTATTTTTAATGATGATGAAGTTTGTAACTACTCCAGCGCAACACTGCCTTTGTGTATCCTTCAAATGCAGTACTCAAAAGTGGAAGTTCATCTGCTCAGGATGTTATAAAGCCTTCAAATGACTGAGTTATCAGATTATCATCAGTTTTTATTCCAAAAGTAAAATGTTGACTGTGTGATTTGTTTGACATGCTAAATATATCCTGTTATTATGTGCCATAGAAATATTTTCAGTTTGTGATATTTATCTCTGCAGGAGAGCACATTAGTGAATAGTTTCAGAAACTTTTTCTGTTTAATTTCTTAAAATTCTCCATCACTGTCTTTTCTAGAGCCAACCTTATGGGAACAATATATGACTAAAAGTTAAGCAGTACAAAAGTGTGGCAGAAGTAGCAACATACTAATTGTCTAGTCTGTCCATTACAATGAAGAGAGAGTTCTTCAGTTACACAGAATTGTGAACTCTTCACCTCCTTTTTTTTTCTTTTAAGTTTATTTGCTCTATGAACTTTCTATTAACTGGATCATTTGTTATAAAACATTATTTTGAAATAAAGAAATTTATTTTGAATCATTGTCTTGTGCGTTTGTTTTAATTACAGTGTTGTGTTTTAATACCCTGCCGAAAGAAACAGACAGTGCTTTTACTTTGACTTCCTGTAACACCCTTTGCTAACTATGCAGTTTGTTTACTTTGGAGGTCTTGAATGTTGTGAGTGGAATACTTTACCCCTGCATAACATACTGAACTTTTAAGTTCCTGAAGAAAGAATTTTGGTCACAGTGATTTCATTCTAATTATCTGCAATATGAGCTCTAAACGACCAATTTAATATCTCTTGGAATTCTTTTTAGATGGAATTGCACCTAAAACTGCATATTGCATTTGATTTATTTACTGAAGTGTTCCCATTTAGGTTACTAAAACTTATATGTCAGCTTGAATATACAGTAGAGAATCCTGAACACCTTTTGAAGCATTTACCCTCTAATCTAGGAAAATAAAAGACCAATATTGGAGTTCACGGGAACAGCAGCTTTATTGTGCATTCTAGCCAGACTATGAAGGTTTATTTATTTTTCACATTTTATGCCGCCCGGAAGTCCTGAAACAAGCGATAACAGAGCTGCAAGCGGCCCAGCTCTGTTACCGTTTGGTTTCTGGTAGGACACTCTGGAACCTTTCCCCCTGAAGATGCCAGCCAGGAGTTGCTGGTGAAACATTGAGGTAATAAGAACTTTTTTTATATTTTAAAGAATTCCTTTGTTTGGAACTTTTATTCTACATGGCCTTTAAACCTGAAAATCTTTTTTTTTTTTTTTACACTCTGTGAACCTAGTGGTCATGAAAGCCTCAGTTTGCATTAACTACCAAAGTGCTGTGGGTTGGGGAATAATCTGCCACACAATGCATTTTCTCACCAGGGAAAAGCAGCCACTCCATGGGCAATATTGCTGCTGTTTGGTCTAGCAGTGTTTTAATTTAATGTCAGGACTAGTTTAGAGAAGCAATCTGAGAGGAAAAAAAGTAGAGAGGAAGGGAGAAGTAGCCTACAGCACCTAATTATTTACTTTGCATGCTGTTTTTGGAAAAAAATTGGCCACTTAGGGTGTGGTGAGAGAACGCACATCCTCTGCTTTTGCAGTTTTTCGTTTTACTGAACATGGAAGGTAGCTGCTAGGGATTCAGATATGCAGTACAGGGAAACAGAACTTATACAGCAGGGGTGGTCAAACTTTGGCTCCTGAGCCACATGCAGCTCTTTGACATATAATGTGCGGCTCTTGGAAATATGTTGGCTGAGCTCCTTTTTGCATCACAATTAATATAAAAAGTAAATAAATTTTCAAGCTTTATAATTTACCAGATATAAACTGATAGTCTACTGGACTAAAACAAGTTTAATGTTCATGGTGTGTAAATATTTTTTAAGAATTTAAATGCTTCTTAAATATTGCGGCTCTCAAACATTTGAAGTTTATCGTATGTGGCTCTTACATTAAGCAAGTTTGGCCACCCCTGTTATGTATGCATTATTAAAAAGCCTGTTTCCTTGTCTTCAGAGTGATGCGACTGAGCTCTCTTCAAAGTGGATGTGTCAGTGTTCTTTTAAAGCATATCCCAGCATAGGCACTTCCTGGCCAGACCACTGGCTACCAGAGGCTAGCCAGGCCCAGATTTGCCAGACTTTTCTATCCCCGATTGTCCACTTGCCTCCACAACAGCTATCGGTAGTCACTTTTTTCCATCCCAATGTCACTTTTTCCCATCCCTTTTTAGACCAGTGGTTCCCAAACTGTGAGGCACGTCTCCCAGGGGAGCCATGGAAGGGTGGCTTCAGGTTCCGTGGAGGGAAGACGGAATGAAGAAGGGGGTGCCCCGTCAACATACCCCTACCCCACTTCTGATTGGGCCTATAGAAGGGGGATAATTTAACTTCACAGAAGGTATTCACAGAAGAGGTGAAATTGTGGAGAAAGCTTCACTTGGTGATTTTCTGCCTGTGACATAACATAATGTAATGGGGAGCCGCGGCCAGTGGTCGCCAGCGGTCAAGGGAGCTGCAGGTCAAAAAAGTTGTTTGGGAAATACTGCTTTTAGACAGATGTCCACCATTTCCCTGTATGAATGTTTAATTCTTCACTTCTAGGAACATACCTGACTATACATTTTACCAGTCCTCTCCAAATCCTGAGGATGGCTGCCAATTCCAAAGTTCATACCAAATTGTTCTTCTCCTTTATTCAGTACCAAATCAGCCTGTGAGTCCATATGTACTTGGTAGTAGGGTATGGCCGCAATGGCCTCTATGCCATGTCTCACCAGCTGAACAATTCAACACAGGCAATCTGACTAAGGGTTCTGATGTTCATGCTGCCAAGAAGATGATGCTGTGTCCACAGATAGCATCTGTTTTGGTGGCATTGCTTGAGTGCACGCCTGCAGCAATGAACATACCATATGAATACCGAGCAACTTCTACAACTCACTGCTCCTGACCAAGTCCGATTCCTTAGTCTTATGCTTACTGACAGACCTTAATGCAATGCTTATAAACTCCTAATTTCCAATATCAAGTCTTGTGAAGCTGCTTAGCAGCCAGGCCAGACTGCACTAGGCAATGTGCCTGATCCCATTACTCTCGTTACTCATTTGCCGCGCTGTTGGGGAACAGCATCAAGGTGCCATGAAGCCTGTGTTTATAAAGGGAAAGAGATTGCCTTGCTGTAACCCACATGCAAGCTGCCTCACTAGTCTCGACCCATCTCAATCCTGTCTTCCTCCAATAGCAGGAAGAAATAAATATTCCTTCTTTATCCTTTGGATTCAGGTCATTCTTTCTAAGCCCAGATACTAACTTTCTTTGTTTGCAACACTGTTGATAGTTTTTGGGAGTCAGGAAAATAGGCAACACAGTTAAAGTTGAACCCAAGATATACATGGGTACTTACAAAGTGTAGCAGCTTCATTCCTAAAATGGGGTATATTTTAATGATCGTTTGAATAAAATTAATATTTATACCATTAACAGCGCAATCCTGTCTTAACACTAGGTTGGCAGAGCAACTGCTCCGCTGGTCTAGGGTGTCTCAAACGTGCTATAAGGCATCGCAGAACAGAGCAGTGCTGTGGCGGGAAGATGAGTCTCCACCACGCGGCAGAATAGCATGTTGAGGGTGGAATGGGTGTTCCGGGGGTGGGCAGAATTGGTCGGCTGGGCCCGGGAAGGGAGACGGATCGTTGGCGGCCTCCTCCGCTATATCCTATCCCCCTTCCCGGGCCTGGCTGCCGTTACATGGGCCTCTCAAATGTACACAAGCTAAATTGCTGATGTGCGTTTGAGTAGGCCTATTGGATCGACTGGCGCGTTACTCCCTTTATCCCAAGGAGGCTGCTGGCTCCTTATGTGCACCGGCGTGTCCTACTAGACAGGATTGGGCTCACAATTCATATTCTTAAAGTACTTAAGAAAGTTATGGTTGATAAGAAAGTGTGTATTGCATACCTTAATTTTCTTCTGAAAGAAAAAGAAAAAAAGTGCTCCTCCCCCCCCCCTCCATTGCTTCAAATGTTCCAGAAATGTTACATCTCAGGTCCTGTTTTAACCCTAAAGGCGGGCTACAGTTGCATGCTGATACATTCTTTTTTATGCTTAAGTACACAAAGCAGTCACAACGTGTACAGCAACCAAGGGGTAAAACATAATGTGTACCCAAACCCCACAAAGTGTAATGCAAAATCGGTTTGAATCAGAACCGTTGTTTATGAGGTCAGGGATTGCTTTGTGCCTTCTGCAGTTGGCTTCAAAACCTCCTTGATAACCTTGTCATTGTCTATTCAGAATAGACTCCTTGATTTAATGTTTGGAAGTACATAGCCTAGACCTCATGCAATATTTACTACAAAATCATTCATTGCTTATTAAAACTAGATTAATATATATATATTTCTGAGGTTAACCATGCACGTTCCATTTGCTGGGCAAAACTGCATACATTTGCATTATAAATACCGACAACCCCCCCAATACACACAGTATTTGCCTTTGCTTAGGCATGTTTTTACTGTCTTATATGTTCCTTATATGTTCCTTGTTGGCTTGTACTTCTGACCTGACCTTCTCCATGACTGCTGGAGTGACTTTGATTACCCCTTATCTGAACATCCGAAATCCAGACTTATTTTGAAATCCAGACATTTTGGGGGCTATGACTTAAAAAAAACAAAAAAACTTTTTCCAGCTCCTGGTTGGCATAGCACAAGGCATGCTGGGACACAAAATTATTAAAATATGATATAAAATTACATCCAGACTATGTGTAGTATAAGGTGTGGATGAGACATATATGAATTTCGTGTTTAGACTTGGGTCCCATCCCCAAGATATCTCATTATATTTATGCAAATATCCAAAATCCAGATTACCTCCCATCCCAAGCAGTCCGAATAAGGGATACTCAACCTGTTCTAGAGTGCCCAGCAAACCTTTTATATTTTCCTTATTTAGTGCTACATGTTGCCCCCAAAATGGACCTGAGAAGTTAATGACATTCTAGTTTTTGCTAGGTAACCACTTAGCATTTTTCAATTCATGTTAATGTAGAATTTTAACGGGCTACAGTTTTAATGTTAAAATGCAGCACTTATGTAGTTTATGGTGCAATCCTACATAAAATGCCACCTGTGGAACGTGTGCTCCTCAGGCAGAGGGTGCCAAAACCCCGCTGTAAAGCAGGCCTCACTCCGTGGCAGAAACATGCTGCAGTCAACGCCGCCAGGTAAGGCTTCCTCTGGAGGGTGCAGGGGCAGGTGGTGAGGGAGGGCGGCCATTGGCCGAACCACCACGGGTGGGGTTGTGGATGATGGTCGCAATATCCCTGTCCCCATTTCCAGGCTCGGCGGCCCTTACACCACCGCCTCGGAAATCCACTGGCTCAAGAGTCGGCAAACATGTGAGGAGGCCCATTTGGGCCTTTCAGCCCTAAATGTCCCCTTCCCCCGGGGAGACCCTGGGTCGCGTCAAAGCAGCCGGCCCTATGGGCCGGCCGCGGGTCTTTATGCAAGATTGGGCTGTAAAACTCTGTTGTGTGTTTAGAAGTGGGCAGGAATGTTGGGTTTCTATCACTGTGACATTGGGTTGCTGTTGGTTTACTGAGTACTGTTTTTTATTAGCCTTGAATAGCCTATCTTTGCTCGGCAAAAGAGATACTGTACTGTGCCACACTATAGTACCACAGTATAAAGTGTTACATCTGACATGATGTACGTAGCTTTGTCACTACGTTTTAGAAAAGATACAAACTGGGATCTAGAGTATAAAAAAAAAATGATGGGGAATATGGTACAGAATGAGAGGCAAACAAGTCTCCTTTATGGAAAGATATAACATGTTTCAATGAAACTGTAGTAAGAGACCAGTGAAACAGGATACAGCAGGACAGTTATTGGGGTGTGAAAACCACTATGCCCTGACTAAAATTCAGTGTACTGGATTGGATCCCTTTGGGGAAGAACCGTGAGAGCTGCTATTGGGGAAAATGCTACATAGGGCGTATCCTCAGTAACGTTAAAACGTCGCAGCGCACGCTATGATGTTCTAACGTGTCACGAACGTGCCATAAAGCACGTTTGTGACTACTACAGAGTATGTCACCGGATCAGGATGCAGCTGCCAACGGAAGGTAAGAGCTCCTGCCGGCGGCTGCATGGGCAATTTGGCAGGCGAGGGAGGGGGCCATTGGCCTAGCCGGCCCAGGAGGGGGAGGGGCTGGCTTGGGCCATATCCCTGTCCCCGCCAGGTCGGCTAGGCCGTTACACGGCCTCCTCTACCGCCAGCTATTCAGCTGGCAGAAATCCGAGGAGGTCTATCGGGCCGGCCTTTACACTCGGGGAAGGGGACAAGCATCCCCTTCCTCGAGTAGACCTCCGGCCCACCACCGGACGAGCAGCCGAGGTGGAGGATCCGGCAGGCGGCCCTGGGCCACCGACCAGATCCTTACACAGGATTGCGATGATAGTATGTTTTCCTCCCCTGAGCTGTCCACAAACCTCGGGTAACTCCAGGTTCAAGGCCCCTAACTACTGTATAATAGTGTTTGTGAAATGAAACCAATTGTTGAACATTCTTTCCTGGGCATTTTAAACAGAAGGCTGGGTGAGGGTCTCCTGAGAGTTGTCAAATCATATGATAGTTGCTTTCTCGGTTGTACAGAAGTATTTGCAGGATTTCATAGATGGCCAGTGCATTGTACTTGTAATTCCAGACTCTTTGGTTCAAATTGTAACGAGGTGGCACTAGTCAAGACACTATATTGCAGTTCCACTTTCCCATCAGGTGGTAGTTAAGGTGTATGAGAGAAAGTTTAAAGCACTTTGCCCAGTGATATGCAACAATTCACGGCCAAGTTCTTTGAATTAGTCTAATCAAAATCGGCTGGAGTAATGTCCGCCTTTAAAAAGCCCACCGGTTAGAGAAGAAAAATGTCCCAGGGGCTCTCTTTTGTAGCAACATTTTAACAACATCAAAATCTGCAATTATATTCACAATATATAAATGTACGTCCCTTATCTTTTGTATAAAGTGACTGGCACGAGGTCTTATAATTTAGGTGTCCTTTCCACGTATAAACTTTCTCTAATCTCAGATTGATGGTAGAGCTAGAAAATTTCCGTTTGAGGCGAGCTATATACAGCCTCATAAGTTGACAATCTTGTTCCTAGAGGAAGATCAGTATATTTTTCTCAATGCTGGGAAATCATGTAGTCTGTTATGTCCATTGAAGCATATTAGGAAGAACGCTGGAAAGCGATGCTCCAATCCTGATATATCAGCTCTGCTGATATACAGATCATTAATTTGCTTTGGGATTATAGTGGCAGTGCATACTGAGGATTGGTCTTTTTAATGTAAAGTGAATTACGATTAAACAATATGGTTTTGCCAGTGTACCTATAAAATATCTCTCAATATGTCTGTTCTGCGATGTGAAGGCAAGACTCCTTGATTACATAATAGGCTTCAAGTGATGGCTCATAATCTGCAATAACCTTCAAGGTCATGAGCTCTGTCTGTAGCAGAAGAAATCTCATTGTGGGTAGCTGAGACCTCCGGTTTGGTTGCGGGTAGCTGTCTTCACTGGGCTTTTAAGGGAAACAAGGCACACCCGTGGTTGAGTATTTATATTCGCTTTTATTACACAAGAAAGACTAATTAACCATATTTACACCATTACGTTTTGATAAACTATTATGCTACTTTAACTGTAACACACATTCTTACTAAAAATATATTAAGGAGCAATCCAAATGCAATTTAGCTGCTGAAAGGCATTATTTTGTATGTAATTATTCACAAATTAATGAAGAAAATTAAATTCCAATCACTGGGAGAAAGAATGAAGCAGTGGTGAGAATCCGAAGTACGGATTACTTACAGCAAAGGTGTGAAATGCATAATGGAATTAAAACATTCTTTTATTCAAATTCAATGCTTAAAAAAGAACAAGTCCATCATCTTGAAATTTGACTTGTAGCTTGACATTAAAAATAATATGAGTAGAATTTTCAGTGGGGTAAGCACAAAACTAGTTCAAGTAGTGTCACTCTCAATTAATGTACTCAGGTGGTGTGCCCATTAAAATTCCCACTTGTGGGTTCTGTTCTCTATGCAAATGGGGTCATTACCCGGAGAATTTAATTGGGTGTGACACTGGGAGTAGGAATTTTCCTTTTAAAATAAACCTACTTGCACACATTTTCACTAGAAATTTGATTGTTACACATCCTTCTATTGTTTGGCTCTATAAATATTTACCAAAAATCTGGATTGTCTTCACTTATTTTTAACAGGTGATTCATAATGCATCAAAATGACTTTATACTTATTTCGTGTCTTGCATATGCAAGACTTGATAGAGGTCTTTGATTTTGTATGTGTTATGTGCTTTGTTTAATATAGCATTTGTCATTTCTTTAGTCTCCTTTCAGGCCATCCCAAAGTGGGTTCTTTTTGGTATGACAATAAGAACAGATAATAATACTGTTTTGAAAGGTTTAAAACTAAAAACAAACGATGCAGTATTTTGATAAATTTCTAATTTTCTTTGTTTGCTGTAGACATCAAAAGATTATTTGAGAAGCACATTGTAAAAACCACATATAATGCATTCTCCCTTATATGTATAGCCTAAAGCAGCGTTTCTCAAAATTCTCCCCACAAGTAGGGGAAGCTGCAACTGTTTGTGGCGGCAGGCTGACTGTGGCGGGCGGTGCTCCTGGGATTGCACCATTGCCGGGATCAAAATATTTTTTTAATTACCGGAGGTTACGCCCGCCCTCCGGCGGGTGCAGATCCTCTGCAGGCTCTCCACGCCTCAGATTGACTCCCTGAAGCGATCGAGACCCACTTCTATTTTTTGTCCATTGCCCTTAAGGGGGTAGCGACTGCATCCGGTTCTCCTGGTGGGTCGCGACCCACCAGTTTGACAACCACTGGCCTAAAGAAAGTATGTGTGGCACCAAAACATCCAGATAATCCAACTTTTTCATCAACTGGACTACCATTTCATTATATGTCTAAGTTACGTGCGTGCGTGGTGATTTTTGCCAAAGGTCACCATACCCCACATGCCAGAGGCTTCTGGGGGATCCCCAAACCTTTGCAAGGGCAGCAGTACCACATGGGAAAGCCTGGTTCTGTTCAAAAAAGGTAGGTTAGAATCGAAGCCACTTAATTTGGAAAATTAGGAATTTCAAACGTAGAAGACCTTGTATTATAAAATCAGTGGTTCTTACTTGCCATGAGTGTTATAAACACCTTATAAATGTTTCATCTAGATCAGTGGTGGCCAACCTTTCAACATGAATGCTGGCCCTTTAAATGGTTGCATGGGTGAGGGCATTTCAGCAGGTGCAGCTGCTTTAGCAGCACCATCAACACTTGCAGCTGCCCAGATTCTGTCTTCTACACAACTCTTAAGAACACAGTAGCCCTAATGGTGCAAGGTTGGCCACCCCGATCTAGATAATGAGAGCGCCAACCCCCTTCCACCATTTAAAATTTTATTTGTACCTAGCTTTGTCTCCATCTAAAAGCTCTTCTAGTTAGTGTTCTAGAAGATGCTTTGTTGATTATCATACTGGAAATTAATGGAACTTTTATTTCTTGTCAACAAAAATCCTCTTTCCAGTGAGACCTTAAAGTATGTTATAATCCCACTTCCACTAGTTACTTCAGGTTGTGGAAAGAAATCAACTTTGTGGCTTAAACAGTTGTTTTGTTAGGGACGCTTGTTTTGGACACCATCTTAAAAGATTTGACAAATGGCCTACCCATATAGCAGAATGAGGAGGGGACTGAAAGGTAGAGTTCTGAGCTAGTAGAATGGATGTCTCCCCTCAGACTGCAGGTGGAGATTACATTTACTGAATGCTCTCTGTCCTGTATCAGAAGTTCTTTATAGAAAACAGTGCAGCTCAGAGTAGACTGGGCTAGATCTTTGCTTCCTGATTCCACCACCACCCACTTGCAGGTTGTTGTTTTTTTCCATTCAAAATTGGCACCTGAGTCTGAAGTAGTACAGTCTACTCTGTCACCCCAGGATTCTATCACTTCATTCTGCTGTATGTGTAGAACAGGCACTAATCACAAACTCCTCAAGGAGGTTGAAGACCCTCCTTGACACTACTGAACCCAGTGTTATGTCTTGATTGGCCAATGTGTCAATCCACCATTCCCAATCAGCATAAGGTGACTTAGTGGGGACTTGCCTCCTTACTGAGTAGATTGGAAATGCTGAGAAGAGGGTTTCTAAGTGTGAGATGCTTGGAAGGTGGCTCACAAGTACTGTAGTTTGGTCAAAATCAACAGCCGACTTCCTCTGAAGCGACTCCACCACCATTAATGGGACTGTTCTTGAGCCATTTAAAGCTATACTTGAAAGGTTTTCCGTTATGTGGTAGGTGTAGGTTAGAACACAGAGGCGATGAGAACATTTACTTAAAGCAACAGTCTAAGATAACCCACAAAAGGGAATGTCTTTCAAGTGCTGGGATGAAGAATCTGCTCAGGCCTAATTGTTTGAATAACAGCTAATTTCTCCTGCAAAAGGGTAAAATGCATTCAATGTTAATTTGAAAGGCAAAGCGAAATTGAAGTCCCTAAGAAAATACTTTTAAATAGATGAACTACCTGGAAAAATAAACATCATAGATAAAAAGTGAATTTGCTTAATATAAGAAGTTATTAAAAAAGTGGGGGTGGGGATGAACAGCAATTTACTGCTTGTTAAGATAAATAGGCCACTCACAGAGCAATAAAACATCTAAAGTTCAAACATCTCACAGGGGCTTATTGAAAGTTTACAAGACAAGCTCCAGCCTGACATAATAAAAGAATGTTGGGATGTCAGCGTCTGGAATGACTGTGACTTTGTTCACCATCTCAAAAAGAAATGGGCATCTCAGGACTACTTTCCATTTTACTTTCTCCTGGCTTCTATTTTTGGCCTGATCAGTGTATGTGGTAACATGAGCTGGGATAAAGGCAGAAGAGTCCTAAGGGAGAAGAATAGACCATATAGGCTTCTCCCGCTTATTCGATTGGTTAGGGTATAATTGAAACGCATCAAAAGAGTGGACCGTTGAAAAGCGAGGGATACCCACAGCTTACAGGTGGGGGAATCTCATTCTTTTAATGCTCCCCATAGTAAAAAGCAAACTAATATAGCAAGGAGCAGAGTGGGCTAGAACCTTTCTCCCAGACACACTATTTGTTTGATGTTGCAGGAAACATTTCGCATGAGGAGCATTCAAAAATGGAACCCTGCTTGCAGTCTTCACTGGCATAGTCCCCTTTACCTCAGGATTCAACCATCTTATTCTGCTACATGTGTAGACCAGACCTTAAGGCTGCAATCTTCTTGGGAGGTTACCTGGGAGTAACTCTCATTGAAACATTCTGGCAACATTCTGACATCTGAGTCTGAGGTCAGGAGCATAAGCACGGAAGCTTGCTGCACCCCAGAAGTGACATCACGTAACATCACTTCCAGGTTCAGGCACTATCAGCAGCCCTCACATTTCAGTCTGCAAGGGTACCCATTAAGTTGTGGAGCCTGAAGGTTGCAACCCCCCTGGCGTTGCACCTGGGGCAGCATGAAAATGTTCTGTAGTCTTGCAATAAAAAACCCAACAAACAGCACTATAATGTCAAAAAGTTGCTTTAAACATAGTTTGGAAAAGAAATAAATTTGTTGAGGTGGGGTTTTAAATTGCCGCAGAATCCTGTCATTACTGGTATAAAGGAGTTAGCCAGCTCTGTAGGGGAATTACTCATAGTGAATCTCACTAATCTGTTTAGTTAAAGGAAAAGTTGCCTTGGTGGAGTGTGATACAAGTGATATATTCTTGGCACCACATTGAGGATTCTTCTTCGTAAGGAGTATTCTGTGAGGGCCCAATCCTATCCAACTTCCCAGTGCTGTTGCAGCTGCAATGCAGCCATGAGGTAAGGGAACAGATATGAGGTAAGGGAACAAATACGATGCAACAAATGTTCCCTTGCCTTGAGGAGGCCTCCATGACTGCCCCCCCCAACTGCAGGATGCAGTGCACGCCCCATTGGCATGGCTGCATCAGTGCTGGTAAGTTGGAAAGGATTGGGTCCTGAGAGGACTATAATATAACTGAAAAAAGCAGTGCCTCAGCTAACACACACACACACACACACACACACACACCATATATACCGTATTTATCGGCGTATAAGACGCACCTGCGTATAAGACGCACCTTCCTTTTGGCCCTGGGTTTCAAGAAAAAAGATTTAAAGCATTTTTGGGCCACTTGGCCACTTACTGCTTGGCTGCTTGATTAGCTAATTTACATAAATTGCACAAAAATACCAGTATCTCTTTTAAAACACACAGCAATAAAACACATGAACAAAATGCACCAGAACATAAATGTACAAGTACAAAAAAAAAACCCAGACTCAACTCTTTTTCCCCCCAACCCACCCATGCAGTTTCCAAAGTAAAAAACATTTACTCCAAGTACAAAAAAACCCCAGACTAAACTCTTTCACCCCACCCCACCCCACCCATGCACAGTTTCCAAAGTAAAAAACATAAAAGTACAAAAAACAAAAACCCAGACTCAACCCTTACCCCACCCCACCCCACCCCACCCCACCCCACCTATGCAAAGTTTCCAAAGCCTCCCAACTAGGCCCAGTTCAGAAGCTTACCCTTCCGAGGAGAGCTGGGAAGACCACGCCCTCTGCAGCTCAGCTGAACACTTTTCCCCCACCCCAACTCTTTTCCCCCACCCCACCCCACCCCACCCCACCTAACCTAACCTAACCTAAGCACAGTTTCCAAAGCCTCCCCAACTAGGCCCAGTTCAGAAGCTTACCAAAGCTGATTCAGCATCGGAGGAAAGGCCTTCTGCAGCTCAGCTGAACTGAACTGAGCACAGCGCCCTCTGCTGGCTGCTGAGAAGCTCAACTCAAGCTCGTGCATAAATTAAACCAGACAAACAGCTGTAGATCGGATAGATTAGCCAGGGAAGAAAGCACAAGGGAGCTCTCCTGCTCCGGAAAACCCCGGTAAGCCCAAAAATGCTTTAAAACGGGCGGGGGAGGGATTTTTTAGTATTGGCATATAAGACACACCCTACTATTTTGGGTCACAAATTTAGACAAAAAAGTGCGTCTTATACGCCAATAAATATGGTATATATACACACACACCATATATACATAAATGTACAAGTACAAAAAAAAAAAACCCAGACTCAACTCTTTTTCCCCCCAACCCACCCATGCAGTTTCCAAAGTAAAAAACATTTACTCCAAGTACAAAAAAACCCCAGACTAAACTCTTTCACCCCACCCCACCCATGCACAGTTTCCAAAGTAAAAAACATAAAAGTACAAAAAACAAAAACCCAGACTCAACCCTTACCCCACCCCACCTATGCAAAGTTTCCAAAGCCTCCCAACTAGGCCCAGTTCAGAAGCTTACCCTTCCGAGGAGAGCTGGGAAGACCACGCCCTCTGCAGCTCAGCTGAACACTTTTCCCCCACCCCAACTCTTTTCCCCCACCTAACCTAACCTAACCTAACCTAACCTAACCTAAGCACAGTTTCCAAAGCCTCCCCAACTAGGCCCAGTTCAGAAGCTTACCAAAGCTGATTCAGCATCGGAGGAAAGGCCTTCTGCAGCTCAGCTGAACTGAACTGAGCACAGCGCCCTCTGCTGGCTGCTGAGAAGCTCAACTCAAGCTCGTGCATAAATTAAACCAGACAAACAGCTGTAGATCGGATAGATTAGCCAGGGAAGAAAGCACAAGGGAGCTCTCCTGCTCCGGAAAACCCCGGTAAGCCCAAAAATGCTTTAAAACGGGCGGGGGAGGGATTTTTTTAGTATTGGCATATAAGACGCACCCTACTATTTTGGGTCACAAATTTAGACAAAAAAGTGCGTCTTATACGCCAATAAATATGGTATATATACACACACACCATATATATATGTATATGTATATATGTATATGTTGTGTGTGTGTGTGTGTGTGTGTGTGTAGATAGGCCGGCCAGCCAGTGGGTGGTGCAGTGGGTTAAACTGCTGAACCATGAGCTGTCAATCGAAAGGTCGGCAGTTCAAATCCGCAACGGGATGAGCTCTCCTTGCTTGGCCAGCTCCTGCCACCCTACGGGTTCCAAAGCATGTTAATGCGAGTAGATAAATGTACCTTTTGCGGGAAGGTAAACAGCGCTCCGCAGAAGCGTCGCTCCGGTAGGGGCGGGGCTGTAAGTATCGCTGCGGTCATAGTCTCTTTACCGAGCGAGGAGGAGGCAGCCCCGCCCCCTCACTGTCCGAGCCAGTCCCCTACGGAGAAACCGGCAGGGAAGAGACCCTGCCTGCTGCTTTCTCCGTAGGGGACTGGCTCAGACAGTGAGGGGGCGGGGCTGCCTCCTCCTCGCTCGGTAAAGAGACTATGACCGCAGCGATACTTACAGCCCCGCCCCTACCGGAGCGATGCCTCTGGCGCTCCGTGTTCCAGCTGCATGCTACGCGCTGCGGCAAGGAGAGTCATGCCAGCCACATACATACATACATAGATATAGATATAGATATAGATATAGATATGGTGTGTGTGTGTGTGTGTGTGTGTGTGTGTGTGTGTGTGTGTGTGTGTGTGTGTGTGTGTGTATTAGCTGAGGCATTGCTTTTTTTGGTTTTGGCTGCAATTGCATTGGAAGTGGCGGGTCCAGACATGACAGGGCTCTCAGGAACAGAGAGAAAGAAGGGCACAGCTAAGATGGCTGAGTGGAGGAGGGCCAAACAGGGCTCCAAAGGCACTGAGTTTCTACTCCTGTCACAGTTGTCAGTCTGGCTGCAGGTACCACTGGACTTGAGTGCTCTCTCCCCTTTCCTGACTCCCCATCCACCAGTGAACTCTTGCCTTTCTTCAAAGCTGGCTATCTCCACATCCTTACAGGTGTGTGTGGTGTGTGTGTTTGGTGTGTGTGCCTGCTTTTTCCTTCATCTGTCTCTCATGAATGGCACTGATAACTATTTAAATGATTTTCTTTTTTCTGCAGGACTTGTTCAGACTCCTGGTATCATTTATAATGTGTGAACTCTGAAGGTACCAAACATACATCTCACAGACTTACATTGTATATGAAGATTTCAAGTATTCATCCATAGCAATCCTTGTGAGCAGAAATGCTTCTGTCTGTCTGGGAAAAATTGTAATAAAGTGTGTTATTGACTGCAGAGGCTCTGACTAGTACAAGCATCAAAAACTCATATTCACTTAAAATAAATACATAGGTGTGTAGGGTATTCAGAGTTCACATTCATGTCTCATTTGGCAATGCTCCATTGACTAGCTCCATAGACAAAGTCCTGATAAGTCACCCAACTTTGCAACAACTGAATTAGAACTGGTACACATGTTACATACCATTCAGCCTGACAAGTTAAATCAACGGCTCCAAATGCATTTTACCCAGTTCAAGAGCATTGAAAAACTAGGGCATCAAGTCGAATTAGCACATAAATAACAGAGTTGGCCCTGTAGGTATTCAACAGATAGGGATTCCCATTCCACATTAGAAAGTCAGTGGGGAGTGCTAATGTTTCCACAGTAGCTAAGAGCTGAGCATACAGGCTTAGAGCTTGACTACCTCCTCTTTAAAATGCTAGATAAAGGCCAGTTTGCAAATGGAAAAGGGAACAACACAACACAAAGGATATGCTCTTCCCAGCCAAAACATTATTCATTTGCCTGTTGGCTGTACGCAGCTTGATATAGTGGGAATGGCTTCAACTTCATGTAGAGGTGTCTGCACATATTTTGGTTCTCACGGGTGGATCTGCATGGGCTTGTGAGCATGCACAAGCCTACAAAGAGAGAGGGATCATAGCTCAGTGATAGCACACATGCTTTTCCAGCCGAAGGTCCCAAGTTCAGATTCTGACGTCTCCAGGAAGGGCTGGGAAAGACCTTTGTCTGAAACCCTAGAAAGCCACTACCAGTCAGAGTAGTTAGTGCTGAGTCAGGCAGACCAATGGTCTGACTTGATATAAGGCAGCATCTTCTGTACCTGGGAACCATCATTCTTAAAGGCCGTGGCACCGCTATACCTGTGAATTGGCCCTAATTGAACCTCATTCTTTTTCTAGATTCTGCCAGTTTTCCAGTGTATTCTTTTCGGTTCATTTTATTGTTGATGCCCTCTCTACATAAGATGGTCATCTGTTTCATTTTCATTATCTTTATTTCGCAAATCACTATCTTAGGAAAAAATAGATATGGCCTTTCTTATTTTACTCGGAGACATGCTGATTTTAATGAATACGCACACTTGTTCTTCCTCTGCATTCTGCGTCCTAGTAATTTTTCTCTTTACTTGACGTGCATGAAAAATCTCATTTTCATGTTTATTTTAGGGGCTGTTCAATGACATACACCTTGAGTCACTGGAATAAATCTCATTTTATTTAAATCAAAAGCTTTTTTTTATAATCAATGACCTCCTTATTCAGTGGTAGATTGCTTCTGCATATTTAGCAGCTTTGTTCATCATATATGGAGATGGTGCATTATACAAAATCATGATTCAAGGACAGAATCATTCTCTTGATTGGACTTGAAATCCATTATTTTTGTTTTCTGATGTCAAAATCTCTGGATAAATATTTCTGAAGTTTCACAGGTCCAGACCTTCTAAGGTCCCTTTTGTCCCTGTTTTCGGGCTTCTTGTTTTGAAAACCGACAACAGTGGTTGGTGTTCAAGATTTCTGGGATTTTCTGTACAGTAGTACATGCTGTGAACAGGTTTTTCTAGTTCTGCTGCTGGGCCTACCTCTGATCTTTCTAATGTTCAGAGCAGTACAGTCTTCCCTAGGCTCTCATATTTTCTTAACTTTTTTCTTCTATTTTTAGAGCAAGAGAAACTTGTCTAGCTGTGCAAAAAAAAAAAAGTCACTCTACCAGAAAAATGGATGAAACCCTGCAATTATGATGATTTAACTTTCTTTGATTTCCCCCCCCCCAAAAAAAAATCCAAAACAAAATTGAAACATACAGGTGGGCCCCCATATCCGCTGGGGATATGTTCCAGGCCCCTCTGTGGATACTTGAAACCGTGGATAAGAGCGAACACCCCCTCCATGGTTTCCTGAGGGGCCCCCCACCCTGCCTTCCCTGCAGGCAGGCATGCTTGCCCCCCCTCCAGCTCTTATTTTTCTTTCAGCAAGCTTTGTTTCTTCCTTAAAACAAACAGAGAAGCAGCCTCCATTGCAGGCAAGTAGAACGAGACTAATTCCTAGAGAGGCTCTGCAAGGTTTCTGTTAACCTTGCAGAGCCTAATTTGTTTGTTCTACATCAAAGCGATAACTTTTCCTAGTGAGAATGGCTGTCTTTAAAACTGAAAATTCATGCCTTGGACAAAACTGGCAGAGTTTGACCTTTTTTAACAAGGATCTCTCAAAAAGGAGCCCTCTGGTTCTTCTCCAAATGTACTCAAACACAGGCCATCATGGGATCATTCACCAATGCCCCCTCTTTCCATTTGGATTCTTTGTTCCTTGAAAAAAAATGTGTATGAATAATCAGATTGTTGAAACTCAGGGATGTACAGTATATACCAATCCCAACCAGGCTGGCCGTTGTTATAGCGCCTCTTTCGCTGGTGCTGACCTGCCGTAAAGCAGTCAGTGTCAGTCATAAAAGATCCTCCAGCAGCACGCTCAGTAGTTGGCGGACACACCAGCGGATCTGAAGCTGCACACCTCTGAAGGTAAGCTGGTGTGGGATGCGGGATGGGGTGGGTGTAGAGGGGTGGGGGAGGGTAAAACAAGGTGGCGATAGGGGGAGTGGAATGGGATGGTGATGGGGCAGGGAGAGGGCGGATTTTATTTTTATTTATTTACAATATTTTTATCCCGCCTTTCTCCCCAAAGGGACCCAAGGTGGCTTACAACAGAAAATAAATACAATAAAAGTACATAAATAATTACTTTTTAAAACAGTAAAAATGGTTAGCAAAAACTAATAAAAACAACATCTAAAAATTGGGTCCAGGAAGGGGGTGGGTTTGGCAGAAGCAGCGGCCACCAAATCCCCCTTCCCTGTCCCAATCACATGGTGTGGGACCAGCACCAGCTATTTAGGTAGCGCAGATCTGAGTAACAACCCCCCCCTCCCGGCACTGTGGAGACATCCCCACATAAGGGAACAATTGTTCCCTTTCTCGAAGGAGACCTCCGCAGCTGCCCGCCCCCCAGGATGCAGCGGTAGCCATTTTGGCACCGCTGCATTGGCAGGGAGATTAGAGTTGGGCTCTGTTCGGTCTGTGCAATGCAAAAGAGGCAGTTGTTTTTATACACCCACGTGACTGAAGCTTTGCTGAAGTTACTGGCATGGGTAGGAAAGAGTACATGGGAAGAGACATGCGTCTGAGGCAGCACAGAGCATATCTCAACGCTCAGATGGATCGTGTCAAGGTCCTCGAGTCACACAGTGTGCCCAATCTAAATTGCCATGAAATCGATGGGCATCCTTTTCTTTTAACTTGGCATTGCAGGTAATAATTGCCAGTTCCTGCAGGGCAACTTCTAAGCATATGTACTCAGAAGTAAGTGCCACAGAGTTCAGTGGGATTTACTCCCTGGTAAGAATGCAAAAGACTGCTGCCTTTGTTGCATTCAAGCTCTCTTGTAAAGTATTTTCTCACTAGTGGGATATGTCTCAAGACTGAGCCGAGTATAATTTGTTTGTGAATCTGAACAACCTACCAGCCCTACCCTAAGCTGTACATAGAGTTAATCTATTTCTGACCTTCTTCACCATGTTTCCAGTTCTTTTGTAGTTTCTACTTTGTTGGTTTCTGAATGATTGCCTTCCATAGAACAGCAGTGCCTGCCTCTATTTTGTCACAATATTTAACTCTTCCACAGCTTGAATCAGTGTTGTCAGACGTCCTTCCTCCTCATTGCTAGGTGGCTATTCCATCTTCCCTCAGTTCCTTTCACAACCAAACGTCCTCCTGAGTGGTGTTCTATTTAATATTACCTGTCTCTGTTCCCTTGTACATTTCTTTATGGAACAGTCTGTGTTCTCTAGAAGTCTTCTAGTAGTTTGTCCAAAGGATGTCAGTCTTGTTGTTTTTAAAAGCCTCACAAATCCATGTTTGCTTTTCTAAGTGCTTGTGAAAAGGCACTATTATCTCAAGTCCTTATTTGAAAATTCTATGAGCCTGTCATTTCCCCTCCTTTTCTGACTTGCATTTCAAAGCCATCTGCTTCTTTTTATCATCTTGTCTACTTTCCCATTACAGTTTTACATTATGATATTGAAGCAGCCTTTGATCGTTTTGTAGTTTGCTTAGGTCCTTGTGTAACACGCTCTCACTTGCTTGTCTACGAGCATGTTCACTTGCTTTTCTAGAAGACTGTATGTCGGGGGGGGGGGGGGGGAAGGTACCAACCTAATCTCATCTGTCGCTTTTTTTAATCATTTGACATGTTTTGTCTGCCATACCCGATCAGCTTTGTCTTTGCATTTTAGCGGAGTCTTTCTTGATAATTAATATATCTACTCTGGGGACAATAATTAATGCACTTTCTCCACTCTTTTATATCTTCTTTTCTTTGATAGTGCAAAATAAAAACCATTATTATTTTTGAAGTTCTTTTATCTCTCCCCCCCCCCGAATGTTCCTGATGTGACTCTAAAACATCAGCCATTCATGTTGTTCCTATATCAGTATGAAAAAACAGCAAGATCAAAAAAACAGCTTTTATTCATAATGCTGTTTATCTTTTATTTCAACAGTAAAACATAAAATCCTTTTGTACCACTTTCCAGATTGTCTGCATTTCCAGTCTATTCCACTCTATTCACCATCAGGGCTAGTTTTGCCAGCGTTTACTCGCTAAGTGATAGCATCTTTCTTCACCTGGTTTACCGGACCAGTAGCAACAGCAGCCAAAGCACTTTGGATAGAGCGAGGACTGCTGTCATCTCATTCTCTCAGGCCTGGGGATCCAGTCTTGCATTTGCTGCCCAGTGGAGAAGTCACATCCCCTGCAACTCTCATCAGCTGCCAGATTTTCCCAGTGGCCAGCTTCACGGGGGCTATTTAAATCAGGCCAGCTGCCACTTTCACAACCAGCAGCAGCACCCAGAAGGCTTAGCTATTTTTTTTTCTTTTAATAATATGTAAAACGGCTGGAGAGGTCTGGCCTGAAAGGCAGCACACAAAGATAAATAAATAGCTGGATCCAGGTGTAATTTGAGCATTTGGAAGACATGGTTCTCCTCCTGTTGGTAAAAGGCTGATGGTCCAGTGAGCCTCACTACCTGCACTTACAAGAAAAACAAAAATGGTGCCACTATTTTAAAACCAATACTTAATGTGAAATTAGAAGGATATTTTGAGTACATTATTTCATTTCCCTGTATCTTAAGATCCAGTAAGTCACTGGTATAATTGTTGCAATAAATGCCACACATGAAATTGAGCCATAGAGTTGGAAGGGACCTTCAAGGCTATCTAGTCCAACCCCTTGCTTGAAGCAGGAAAACTCTCTCTAGAGCAGCGGTTCCCAACCTGTGGTACTTTGACTGACTGTGGGGGTACTTGGACCACTGGAATCCCGCTCTGATGCAGAGCTTTTGTTTGCACATTTTTGCTCCCAAGAGGCTCCTGCTTTTGACCGAGCCTCTCGGGATTGCAGAGAAGGGCCCTCCCATCTGCCCAGAGCTTCCTCCCTGTGTTTTCTGGCCTCTGAAAACCTGGAAGTAACTGGCGATGATGTCATCGGCAGTCACTTCGGTGGTACTCAGAAGGAGAGTGGCGCCGGAGGTGGTACTCAACCAGGAAGGGGTTGGGAACCCCTCCTCTAGAGCAGTGGTGGCCAACCTTTCAGCATGAATGCTGGCCCTTTAAATGGTTGCATAGGTGAGGGCATTTCAGCAGGTGCAGCTGTTTTAGCAGCACCATCGGCACTTGCAGCTGCCAAGATTCTGTCTTCTACACAACTTTTAAGAACACAGAGGCCCTAATGGTAGAAGGTTGGTCACCCCTGATCTAGAACATCTCCAGAAGATGCTTGTCTAATTTTTCACAGTTTAGAAATGGCTGTAGTACCCTGTGTTTGCTGTGACACAAAATTATGTTAAAATTGATGTGTCTCAAGAGTAGTGAACTCCTGAAAATAATTTAAGAGCTACTTCTGCAATGGCTGACAGACCACTTGCAGGTGAATTCTTTTATATTCTGCGTCTTCTGTTGGGGTATTTACTACAACAAACACAGCAGGATTCTCCATTTAGTTTAATATTAAAGTTTGAGTTAAAACTGATGAATCATATCGTGCTATTGCTTCCCTTAAATTATCTTAACCAGATGGGTCTCTCTTAAAATTAAGCAATTTATTATTTCCTAAAGAGTGGCAATGGGAATCATTTAATGCATGCCAGTGATGTAATTACAAGCATAGGGTGGCAATAATATTATGCAATAGCAATTTATAAATTACAAGGGGAATATCTCCTGATAGTTTGGTAAATGATTACTATTGGTTTTAGGCTGCCCTTGCCTCAGTGTGATCATATGGTTAGTTTTTGCTGTAAACTGTTTTTTGCTGTAAGCTAGCTGTTTACAGTAAGTATAGTAAGTTTTTGCTGTAAGCTAGCTGTTCCTCCAAATCTTTGTATGATGCTGTGTACATTCCAACTAGTTTACTACTTAAATGTTACCCCTCTGGAATGAATGTACATGGCACTTTGCAGAATAACATCAGCTAAAGAAGAGAAGTCCCTGCCCTGAGGAACTTACAAAATAAATTTGACAATGAGGAAAACAGCAAATGAGGGGGGAGTCAGGGAAGAGGGGAAAGGAACAATGGGTGAATGTAAGCAAATGCATAAATCTGCATTTAAGCATTGGTTTTATCAATTGTATTAGTAGTCATGTCAGAACATATACAGTCGGCCTGCATCTTACGCAAGGGTTACGTTCTTAAGGTCAGCGTTTAATGCCAAAATCATGTATAGTTGCAACTCCCTTAAAGCCAATAAATATATACTGTCACTTTAAGGACCAAAAGCACAGTACGAGAGATGCACAGGAGCTGAGGGAACAGCAGCTTCTTTCTCCCATTTCAGGCGCGCTCCAGGTCATAAACAGAGTAAGTGGAATGGTGGGTGGAGTTTTGTTGTGGCCGGTGGTGGGTGGTAAACTCGCCGGGGGGTCAAATTTGCGGGGGGGGGGGGGGGCCAAAAATCAGCCCACAACAAATTTTCCCTATGGGAAAATGGCCCCCCACTGCAAATAGGTTCCCCACCCCTGCAATAGGGAATGGGGACTGAGGTATGGTGCCAAAGACTTCATGGAAAAGGTGGGGTTTAAGAAGGGATTTGATGGTTGACTTCCACTAGACTCTTCTTTGTGTTTGCATCAACAGATTGTTTCCTTTCTAGTCATAAAACTTTGAAACTTGACACATCTCCTTTAGCTTTAAACATGCTGTAGTACAGGCTGTGCACACCACTGATATTATTAGATGCATCTAATATGATCTAACTCAGGGGTTCTCAACCAGTGGTACTAGTACCACCAGTGATACTTCAACTGCCTGCTGGTGGTACTCAGACCGCCGAACCATCAGAACCCTGCTCCGACACGGCACTTTCGGCAGTGCGTTTTCGCTCCCGAGAAGCTCCTGCCTTTGGCTGAGCCTCTGGGGAACGCTGCCTCTCGGGAACGCTGAGAAGGGTCATCCCACCTGCCCAGAGCCTTCTATCTGTGTTTTCTGGCCTCTGAAAACCTGAAAGTAACTGGCGATGATGTCATCGCCACTAACTTCCAGTGGTACGCAACAAGAGAGTGGCGTCGGAGGTGGTATTCGGCCGGGAAGGGGTTAAGAACCCCTGATCTAACTAGCACTTAACTAACTAGCAGACTAGTATTTCAACGGCTAAAATTGTTAAACCTTTTTTATCACAGACGGCAGCATTTCACGAAGCAGAATTGTAGCTTTCCAGTGCAAGTGTGTTTCTAAAGATGATTCTGCTTCAGCCTCATGAATGTTGCTCTTTTTGCATTATTCAGGGTTACTCAGAATAGGGTGCTTTGAACCAATGCGCCTGCCCCCTCCTTTAATAAAAAATACTGAATTTCCATTTTCCTTATTTTTGAGTGCCTTACATTTTTCCACTGCTTCCTTATTAATGCCTTTGTTTTAAAAATGGGGCACAGAGACTCATGATCTCAGCAAATATCTTACTGAGTATACTTTTGCTTTGGGGCAAGCACAACTTAATATTCATAGATCTTGGAATGCGGAGGCAGAACGTGAAGAGAATCAATGTGGATTCTCAAGCATTAGGTTCTGGGGCTAAATATCAGATGCGAACAACTTATCAGAGGATTGGCAACATTATTAAAGTATCATGTTAGAGCCAAGATGCCTGTAAGTTTCAAAAATCCATGGAAAGAAGGATGCCAGTGCTAGTTGACATTTCAATAAAATATGGCTAGAAAGGAAATACCTTGTATAAAGAGATCTCAACAGGCAATCACTGAATGAAACAATAAAAAGGGGAGGTAAAGCAATAACATCAAAATAGATCCCATAGCTCACGTTTTAAATTTGGGGATCTATCAAAGCCAATTAAAACTGTGCATGTGCTATCAGATGACGCAGTACAAATTGTATTTGTATTTTGTAAAATAAATTATTTTTTTATTTGGGGGGAAAAAACTCATATAGGTGTGTCTGCATAATGGGCAACGTATTCCACTTGAAATCAAAATGACAGCTTTGTTTGAGCCACGGTTCAGCTGAGCTTAGGCGTAGAACTAGATTTCAGTTCCAGGGCTCAGACCTAAAAGTATTGAATGATTTTCAGTCAAAAAATTTCACTAGTCCACGTACATCTTGAGCTAGCGATCATAACGACTGGGTTAGAAGGAATCAGGCCAAGACAGCACCTCTCATTTTAAGAATTAAGCTCTGATAACAGTTAAATATCACGGTTATTCCACTGATTTCTGTAAAAAGGACAATTCAAATGTTGTGGGTCTGTGAAACAGCAGTGTTCTAATGTTGTAGGCAGACTTAGAAAAATGTCCTGCATCTGGGAAGTGCCCTAGTGTGAGTGTTTAATCTTTATTCTCCTAATATTTTATTCCTAAAACATTTCCTGTTATCTTACTCACAGAGCAATCCTGACTAAGTATCCGGCCGGCGGCCCAGGGCTGACTACCGGATCTTGAGCCCGGGTTTCCCATTGACCAGCGGGCTGGAGGTCTACTTGTGGAAGGGGACGCTCGTCCCCTTCCCCGAGTGTAAACTGGGGCCAGCCCTATTGGCCTCCTCGGATTTCCCCAGCTAAGTAGAGGAGGCCGTGTAATGGCGTAGCCGGCCCGGCGGGGATGGGGATATGGCGGACACCATCCCCCGCCCCCTCCCGGGCCGGCTACACCAATGGTCCCCCTCCCTCGCCTGCCGAAGTGCCCCCGCCGGATCCGTACCTAACTTCTCCGGCAGTCACCCGGGCGTTCGGGAGAGTAGTATGCCTGGGATCCCCCACACATGTCCTGAGTAGGCCTGAACCTGCATCACTTTAGCAACATCAGTTTATGCTCTGGTCTCCCAGGGTGTGCACAGGTGTCGAGACTTCGAAGCTCGCAAAGCATCCTCCCATGCATGAAGTACAGATGCATAAAACATCTGGCCACTTTGTGGCAAGTATTTGGCAATATTGAGGTAAAAGAAGCCACAGATCTACAGGCCAGGAAGACCACACTTGTGGTTAAAAGGCCATGTAATCCCCCCCCCACAACTCCTTAATTAATCAACGCTCCAGATTTGAAAGGAGCCTGTTTACTGCTTAAATGGTCATGTAGTTTTCACACCTCCCAAAATGGAGATAAAGCGTTCCAGCTCTGAATCCTGCTAGAACAGCATATTTAATGGTTTATGAACCTTGGACTCCTGAATTTGGGGAAAATAACTTTTGTGAAACAAAGGAAAAAGTTTCAAACCTCCAAGAGTCCTCACCAGCCTCATGCTTGAGAGCAATCTAGGAAATGAGCCAGTAGACTTCCGGCTGCCTACCACACCCTCAGTCTGGTGGTGGGACCAAGGTAGAATCCATCAGGGGACCCTGACTAACAATAGATAGGCTTACCAGATCTCCAACCGGGACAGAGTGCTAGACCTTTAGGAGAAGGAATGTGGGCAGGTGTAGCTTGTTAAACCTTGGAGCACAATCCTAGGCATGTCTACTCAGAAGCAAGCCCCATTGTGTTCAGTGGGGCTTGCTTCTGAGTAGACATGCCTAGGATTGTGCTCTAAGGTTTAACAAGCTACACCTGCCAGATCTCCAACCGGGACAGAGTGCTAGACCTTTAGGAGAAGGAATGTGGGCAGGTGTAGCTTGTTAAACCTTGGAGCACAATCCTAGGCATGTCTACTCAGAAGCAAGCCCCATTGTGTTCAGTGGGGCTTGCTTCTGAGTAGACATGCCTAGGATTGTGCTCTAAGGTTTAACAAGCTACACCTGCCCACATTCCTTCTCCTAAAGGTCTAGCACTCTGTCCCGGTTGGAGATCTGGCAAGCCTAACAATAGAGGACCTCCTGATTGTGAGGAACTGTAAGAAATTCCTCTTCCCTCTGCTCCTCCTAGCTGCTTTCCTTAGGGCTCCATTGTGTGTGCATGTTAATGACAGAATCCCCCTCCCCCCCTGTATAACTTAAGAGAGATTGTGTTAGTATAGTGAGTCCCAGTTCATACCCCTTGATTTGGTTCTTGAGCACTGTCAGTAAACTTGGGTGCACCTGAATTCTTGCCTCTTTCATCCTTTCACAGCTGAATTAGAGACATGGCATTAGCTTTGACACAGGATCCCTTCACACAATTCCTCCCCCCCCCCGCTCATGTGTGCATGTTAAGCGTGTTTTTAAAAAAGCACTGCCAGTAACGGTGAGGGGAGGAATAGAGTGTGAGATCCCATCCCCCTAATCTCATCTTGCTGTGCTCCACAGAAATGTTCTCCCTCCCTGGCTCACTTCCAGTATTGGAGGCAGCAGGGAACTCTTCACGTTGCTGCAAAGCTGTGGAGCACAGGGAGCCGTGGCAGCAGGTCAGGGGTGGGAGTTTTGCTGGTTTTTGCAATGCTGGTGGTAGATCCTAGGATTGACCAAAAATGTGTTTCATTTGCTGTCTGGCCAACGTTGTGACTATGGATTTAAAATTACATTCATTAGTATGTATTCTTTTAGTATGTTCATGATGTATAAATGCCTAGATGTTCTTGGAATGCCTGATATATCTACACACACACACACACACACACACACACACACACACACACACACACACACACACACACACACACACACACTTACTTTCCTGACCACCATATATTTTCCTGGCCACCAGCTTCCCAGATGTTGGTATTATTAAACTGTAATTACTCCAGAGGAGGTTGATGACAGCTGGGAGTAGGTAGGTGAAACATGGCATGTAAATGTGTGTGCACAGAGCCATTTTATAGCCCTGGAAAAGGTTGTACAGTATATGTTTCGCAACAAGGTAGGCAACCCTCTGCCCTCCTGCATTCTCTGAATCAGTGACATTCTGCTGTGCGATGGTGTTCCGGAGAGCCACAAAAGGCAAAGCCCCTGCACTGCACTCTCTGTCATTCATGTTTATTTAAAATATATATTTCTACTATAAAGCACAATGGTTCTTCTCCCAACAATACATGGAGCTGCTGCTATAGTGGAACAGTGGAGCAGCGGATCTTATTCACAATAGTGAGTCACTGTTCTGGCTTCAGTGGAGCTTCAGTTGATAGGCTTTGTATAGGAAGCAAATTTGTGCATCCACTCTCTAAATGCTCCCAGGCAAAGCTCAGAAAAATGGAAGCCAATGTTTGCAGAAATGTATTCATGGTAATATTTGAAATATTTGTATTTCTTCCATACTTAATGTGTTGACAAAGGTTGAGGAGTAGCCGACGTAGGTAAGACGGGAAGGAGGAGTAAAAAAATAAGAGAGGTGGTTGTATCTCAGTTGTTGAACACATGCCTTCTACACAGAAAGTCTCATGTTCAAACACCAGCATCTCCATGGCAAAGATCCCAGAAACCCTGGAGAGGTGCCAGTCAAAGATAATACAGTACAGGTCACCAACAAATCAGTAACCAACAAAAGAACAGTGGCCAACTTGATGACACTCGCACAACTGAAAAAGAGTTCTAGTATTAGCTCTGATACATAGAAATGAGAGCTGAATCTTACTAACACCTTATTGGTTCCATGCTGTGTCATAATAACGCCTCATTGGCTCTTAGAACAATCAGTCTTATTGGTCAGTTTTGGGTTAAGGAAAACCACTGTAAGTCTTTTGTTACATAAGGCAGTTGTGTTTTCTTTTTCTGGTTATTTGGCCATAACGTTTGATAGAATACAGATATTTCAAAACAGTTTTCCATTATTTTGCAAGGAAATCGGAAGTATGGGTATTCCAGCCATGTAATTTCGTTTGTCACTACCTGAGCAGCCACCACTTCCATGTCTCAGTGCTGAGAGCTATCGTCTGCCTGCAATATGTTAAACTGTAAGAGGATAATCCACTATGGGGGTGGAGTTCAAGCATGTGATGTATGTGTCTTTGCTGGCATGTCTCTGTGTCTTTCTTAATAATAGAAATCGGGGATCATCCCGTGAAAATGGATTGGCTTTAGATTCAGCGTAGACAAAAGTACTGCTTCATACAAATCACAATTCATTTATGGAACCTACTGCCACAAGGTATGGTGATGGCCACTGGCTTATGTGACTTTAAAAGAAGATTATGCAGAGTCATGGACGACCAGTATAACATAAGAACATAAGAAGAGCCCTGCTGGATCAGGCCAAAAGCCCATCTAGTCCAGCTTCCTGTATCACACAGTGGCCCCACCAAATGCCTCAGGGAGCATACAAGACAACAAGACAACCCGTTTCCCGTTGACACTCCCTTGCACCTGGCACAGAGAAAACCCACTTCTAAAACCAGGAGGTTGCTTATGGCTTGTAACCTGTGATGGACTTTTCCTCCATGAATCTGTCCAAACCCCTTTTAAAGGCATCTAGGCCAGGTGCCATCACCACATCCTGTGGCAAGGAGTTTCACAGATGAATTACACGCTGGGTAAAGAAATATTTTCTTTTGTCTGTTCTAACTCTCCCTCCACTCAATTTTAGTGCATGTCCCCTGGTTCTGGTGTTGTGCGAGAGGGAGAAGAATTTCCCTCTATCCACTCTCTCCATCCCATGCATAATTTTATAAGTCTCAATCATGTCCCCCCTCAGGCGCCTTTTTTCTAGACTGAAAAGCCCCAGACGCTGTAGCCTTTCCTCATAAGGGAGGTGCTCCAGCCCACAAATCATTCTGGTCGCTCTTTTCTGCACCTTTTCCAATTCAACTATATCCTTTTTGAGGTGTGGTGACCAGAACTGGACACAATACTCCAGATGTGGCCTTACAGTATGTCTGTGGGTATTAGCCTTTGTAGCTAAACAGAGACCTTTCAGGTTCAGATGCACTATGCCTATTGCCTTTGAATACTAGGGAACAACAGGACAGGGATATCACCTTCATACTCTGCTTATGGACTTCCTGAGAGGCATCTGCTTGGCCAATTTGGGCTATTGTCATGCTGGCATAAATGGACCTTTGTTCTGATTAAGCTGATGTTGGAACTTACGTTCTTACAGATTTGGGAAAGGGTTGAAACCTGAAGAACTCCATATATTTGGGCAGACTGACAAAATGTTTGTATTGCACCTCCATCGTCCACAAAGGCAAAACTCTGGACACCATTTTACCAAGGACAAGCAGGGGGGGGGGTGCAACCTTGGATTCTGCCCAACGTGGCAGCCACCGCTGCGTCTGCTTTGGCACATTGGGGAAAACAAGCCTCTTGCCATGCTCCTCACATGCATTTTGCAAACCCAGAAGCGCGACACTTCTAGTTTTATATAAAGGGAGTGCATGAACAAAAGAGGTCCTTTGCACGGTCCCTGTAAAAAGAAACCAGGAGTATGGAAGAAATACACTTCTGGGTTTGCAAAAACCACACAAGGACCATGGTACTAATTATTTGCTTCCTGCTCAAGTGAGTGGGAAGCAGATCCAAGTGACTTGTGTCTGTAGTGGGCTGGACAGAGGCGCTGGTAGACATGGGATGAAGAGCACCTTGAATCCATGGCTCCACCCACACTGATGCAAGTCGCATCAGGTCTCCTCATAGTTGGACCACCCCTGGGGACATGTAGCATTAAATCGGGACTGTGCATGTATTCATAAATAGCATATATTACTAATCATGAGCAAGAAACTTCTTTAGCAATTACATTCTTAGAGAGGCAAATTTAGAACTTGATACCATGCTGCAAAACCCATACTCCTCACTGCATGCATTTCTGTTCAGTATGAACCAGATGTTCGCCAATACCTCAGATATTGCCTATTGCCCTTCAAGCTGATCCCCAGACGTTCTTGAATAGCGAAAGTTAAATTTCATCATGAGTATACATGCTGCACATGTGGGATTCACGGAAAATGATGGCGTCTAGAGTTGTGTGACTTGTAGCAGAGCTGAAATGGTGTTGTGTTATCACTTGACAATGAAAGATTCTGACATAGTATGGAGCTTTGACATTCCAAAGTGAGAAGCATTCGGATTTGGCCAGGTAACTAGTTTGGGAACGTCTGGGTCTAGAAAACAGCAGCAGTTTTGACTTGCAAACCATTATGGTCAGCCAAGAAACCAGACCACAAACAGATCAACAGAATGTTTGGCTCAAATGAAGGCCAAATTAGACAGCTTCAGACAGAGCGAATGGAATGCGTAATGTGGCCTGGTTTATAACTAGCAGTCCTGGGGGTGAAAACTGCAGGGTGGGGTAGTGGGGCTTTAGAACTTTGCCTCTGACAATGATCTGATTCTGATCGTGGCTCCTCCCCCCGTGCTACCTTTCTTGGGAAGAAAAACCTTCCACTGACTTAAAAACAGGCAATGTGTTTTTAACACATTGCCAAAACACATGGCCACAGTGTGCATTTGTCAAAGTGTGTAACTACACATTACAACTGTAGTTACCTCCCAACAGTGTGTGCAGCGTTTATTTTACAAACTAGCATTGGCATAAATGGCCTGTGGCTGTGCCACAAATCTCGCACCTGACATTACTGAAAATACCCGAGTGCTCTGATCTAGTTTGAAATGCAATGGTGTGTGTGTGTGTGTGTGTGTGTGTGTGTGTGTGTGTGTGTGTGTGTGTGTGTGTGTGTCTTAAGGAGACTATATTAGCATTGTTGGGTGCTGAAATTATCTTCTCCGTTAGTTGAATGATCTCTTCTTTCTCAATAAAGTTATCAGTGCCAAGACAGCAATGTATTCCACTAAGTAAGTGAGAGGAGAATATTAAGAAGCTTGTTAAATTTAGCATTTGTTATTTATTTATTTTGGGGGGGAGGGGGAGGGAATTTACCCCAAACCGTCATTAAGCAAAAATCTAGTTGAGATTATGATTTGATTTCATCAGAATCAGGTAGCGAAGTACTTACAGTGACTATTTCAGTTCCAATTTATATTCTTTCTGTGTGCACAAAATACTCTCTAGACAAATTAATTTGCATGTGAAATAGAAATGGTAAAAAGGTTTTGTTGTATTTAATGGAAATCTTCTCCTTAAAAAAAATCTGACTTTATTTCCACGCTTTCCATGTTGCACTCCATTTAGTGCTGTTCTCTATGACATTTCACACATTGTCTTTTAAGTATCTTCTCAAGAAAATATGAGTGCAGCAATTCAAGAGCCAGGACCTGTTGTTATGGTAACTAAAGTTGTAAAACATGTAAATACTGTGTTCTACACATATGAGAACATTTGTGTGAAGGAATGGAGTTTCCTCCACTGCAATAATGTACCTCTACATAAATGACTATCCACCTGCTCTTTTGGCTCCCCTTGTGTCATTTTTTAAAAAACTACACTGTTTCTCTGGAGCCACCTAAACCATTCTTCAGACATGCCAGTTGTATTCTTGGGTAACCTTCCTCCTGTGAGAGTGTATTGTATTATGGAGCAATTTATTATCATCAATATGGGCAACTAGAGGATAATTGCAGAAGAATTAAGAAATTAGGGGGTCTAAGTTGTCCTGTGTTGCTCTCGCCTGGGATGGGTAAGTGTGGTCCGTAGCCCAGGTGGGGGACCTGTTTTTTGCTTCCACTCCTACTCCATCTGAATGTCCTCTCCATTTTCTCCCCTTTTCAAAATAGTAGAGGAGAAAACAATCTCTCTTCAAATCTTCCTTTCTGCTGCAACAAGCTTATGACATTTCATTGGACAGTCGTACGTTCGTTGAGAAAGAGAGGAGGTACAGGTATGCTTTGAGAGGTGCTGTAGGTAGCTCAGTGGTAGAGCACTAACTTGTATGCAGAAGGTCCCAGGTCCAATCTCTGGTGTTCCCAGGTAGGGCAGGACCTGTCTGGAACCCTGGAGACCCTCTGCCAGTCAGTGTAGACAAATGCTGACCTAGATGAACCAGTAGTCTGAACGCGTATAAAGCAGCCTCCTAAGCCCCTTCATTTAAGACTTTGAAGTGAGAAGAATTAGAACAGAATCTGTTCAAGTTTTTCTAATAGTACATCCCTACTATAGCTTCCCATGGTATCTGTTCAGCCACTTAGAGCTAAAGAATATAGCTGGGAAATGTCCTGCAAAACTCACATACAGTATCTTTTGGGGCAGCTCATTCTGACCCCAGCAGCCAGTCATATGCACTGTGTAACAATGCAGTGCTTTCTGTCACCAGACCACCAACCCAATCTGTGGACAGACCACCAATCCAATCTGAAATTTTGACCTCAGAACCCCTCAGTACCAGTAGCAGGCAATGTAAACTGGCCAAGAGACTCATGCTGCCATTGCCTTTGACACTCCCATCTACGAATGGGAGTATTCCCCAACAGCTCTTGCATCATTGTGGCATGTCTACAGGGAAGAAGAGCTACTGGTTGTCAGTAAGCTTTGATGGGCCCAGTACAGGGCTTTACCCCAGGGACCTCCAGCAACCTAGCACTAGATAAGCCAATCGGCAGGGATCAGGTTGTCTTCTGGTTCCAGCACATGATAAGCCTGGTGTGTGTGTGTGTGTGTGTGTGTGTGTGTGTGTGTGTGTGTGATTTATATATGTACAAGTAAATGTGTGTATTTTCAAAGTGGGTTTTGTTTGCACTAGTTATATTTTCTGTTATACTCCTGATATCGGAACTTTTCAAGAGATGTGCCTGTACAATACCTTTTCCCCCCGCCTATAAGTTACTTCAGGTTTACTGTTTGCCCAATACTCCTGTTCTTTCATCACTATGTCTATTGATGTTCAAGTCATCCATTTTTTAATTCTGAATAAAATTAGTGGGATCCCACCCTTCTAACATTTCAGTTCAGTTTTGGGTGAACAACTCAGGAGATTCCAAGTTGTTAGAACTTTCTGTCGCTCCGTGTGCATGTGTGTCTGTGTTTTATATCTACATGTCTGCACTAATATATCCCCCAAACAGAGTTCTTCACGTTGCTCCTTCTTGAAAGAAAGGTTCACTGACTTCAGTACGTGCAGGATGGTTGAATATGCCATTCTTTTCTGCCAAAATGTGACAGAGACACAGCAGGGTGGGAAGGAGGTTTAGCCTTGGAGTAATTTTCTAGTTCTGCCCTTGATGTCCTCAATTTTCATATAGCAACAGATAACTAAGATAATATTTTTATATTTGGTCACACAGAGTGGTTACCGAACCATGCCCTTGATTGCTGTACACAGCTAGTGAACTTTAATGTGGGCAGTGTGGATATAAACTAATCCAGCAGAAAGCTGAAAAGGCTGAAGAAGGAAGATAGCCCACAGTCATTTCTGCCTTCCACTTCAGAGCGTTCAGGGAAAATAGAAGCAACATTTCACTTTGTGTGATGTCCGTTGTCTTCTCTCTCTCTCTCTCTCTCTCTCTCTCTCTCTCTCTCTCTCTCTCTCTCTCTCTCTCTCTCTCTCTGGCTATTGCAAAGAGAGAGGGTAAAGAAGGAATCATGCTTCAGCTTTCCCTTTTCCCTTTCTATCTTTCAGATTTTGCATTGGACAGTGGATTTTGCCTGGTATCATTCCAGGCCTATCTTCATATTTGCTCACACATGATGCCCCACACAGTTCATTGCTGTACATGGAGAAACAGCTGGGAGTTGACAATTCTCTGAGAAGTTGATAGACAACATAAAGACCCTCCACATTGAGTAGTCAGGAATTTGAAAATGATCTTCCATCCTATTGACGGCTCCCGCCTCATGTTGTTTACCTTGCTTCATCAGTAGTTGTGATCACCTTCTGTCGATTTTGAACCTTCGAGTGAAGATAGACATAACATTACAGCAGATAGTGCTATAGGTTCTTCATCCCTCAGTGTGAGCCAGATTCACAGTTTCAAAAATTGATGAGCCTCATGCCTTGGTTCCACCACTGGACCTACTTGGAGCACTGCCCTCCAGGCCTGGTCAGATACCAATATTGTTGACTAAGAGGTGGCAACTCTAACATGGTTGATCTGTGTCAGCGGATCAGGCTCAGGAAGGGGTTTAGGATATGGTGTGTGCCGGCACCTCCAATCCCGCCCACCATCCCAGCCTGATCCCCCCTGCCCCCATTGACGCCCTCCCCTGTCCGATTCAGCTTCCTCCCCCTGCCCCGTGCATGGGCTTACCTGCTCCGACGAACCTCTAAAAACCACTGGAGCAATGTGAAGACGCCCCATCCCATTGGCACGCCGGTCTTCTGCACTGTCACAAAGTACTTTATGGTGCTTTTGCAACAGTGTGCACCGGTAGAACTTTCGTTCCACCGGCACACCGATTGGATAGGATTGTGCCATCAGTAAACCACTTTGTGAACTTTTGTTAAATAGCGGTATGTACATAATAATAATAATAATTAATAATAATAATAATAACAATCATAATAATTAATAATTAATCTTTTAACATTTCATATTATGTCTATATCCACATCCTCATTTTCCCCTTTATGAGAGAAAAGAAGGAACTGACAAGATGGCTAAAAATATGCATATAAAGTATTCTTGTTGCTATCTTTAAAACTGTGTCATGAGAAAACTGAGGGAAGGAAAAGAACCAGCTATTGTTGAAAAGAGCCCTGTTACCCCCTTTATCAGACCATTTACTTCATGAATTAGAGGTGGAAGCACCACACTAGTAATTTGTTGTGTTGTAGAGCTCTTTATCCCAACTTCTTTTCTTCTGAGGTGAGAGAACTGAGGTTTCCTTGATTACCCAGTATCAAGAGAATGCATAATTATTTGTCTCTAGATGTTGTTATATCCTCCCTTAGCCTTCAGTGATAGTTTAATTAAAATAACAGGATACAGAGCCTTGTGTGAGTGCTCAGCCTATTGCTTTTCCAATATGCTCAGGATGACATACAGTATAGGCTAAAACTAAACAACAGTTAAAAAGAACTATTACTATATATGACATGTAATAGTTGTAGACGAATGCTGACTGACAGCCCGATCCTGCCTAACTTTAGGCAGGTAGAGCGAGCGTTCATCCCTTTCCCCCGGTGTCAGCCCCAGCGGCCCCAATGGACCTTCTTGGATGGGCGCTGGCAAAATGGCTGGTGCAAATCTGGGGGGGGGGCATGTAAGGCCGCTCTGGCCCAGGAAAGGGCTTTGGATATTGGCAGATTGTGCTGCCGATATCCCTGCCCCACTCGGTGGCCCAATCACTCCCTCCCCCGCCACCCCGGCCCACCCTTCCCACGCCCTCCTGCCACCTGTCGCAGAACCTACCTGCAGCTGGGTCCAGGTCCGACGGTGGAGTGAGTGGCGCCGGCCTTGGCACCGGCACCACTTACTCCGCAGGTGCCGCAAACATGCCATACAACATGTTTGCGACACCCTGCGCTGGCGGAGCTCTCGCTCTGCCAATGCAGATGTAAGCAGGAATGCTCCATAAAATATGTTGAGAATAGATTTTGTCCTTAGGAGTAATTCTCTTCTTACGTATTGTTGTCATGGCATGGCTATGTGCAGCATCCAATCAGGATCAGGAAGTAAGCCAGGAATCAGGATTGAGAAGTCAGAATGAAACCAGGACTGAGAAGCAAGTTAGGTGTCAGGAATGAATGAAGCCAATAGAGAATGCATCAGAAACAGTGGCCTCGTTGCTCAGGCAGAGACCAAACTCAAACAGGAAGCCTTTTTATAGCCCTTCCTGTTTCAGAGAGATCCAGTTGCCAGCCAAGGTAGGTAGGGAAAAGTCCAGAGCCTGAGAGCCTTTTATTCTTGTGATAGTCCTAGCCTATAGTTCTGGTGGTTCATGCTATGCCTCTAACAGACCCTAAAGATCTCAGCTCTAGACCAGGTGGCTCCTGACAATTATGATCTGATGATTTCAAGAAGCAAAAATAATAGGTGGTTCATGCTATGCGCTGCGGCAAGGAGAGTCATGCCAGCCACATGACCACGGAGGCGTCTTCGGACAACGCTGGCTCTTCGGCTTTGAAATGGGGATGAGCACCACACCCTAGAGTCGGACACGACTGGACTTAATTGTCAGGGGTCACCTTTACCTTTTTATATCAGAAGCAGCATTGTATTATGTTTTAGGATTATTTTAGCTGCACCCGACAGCGGAAGTAACCATCGGATCTAATTAGCCCTTTGCTCGGTATGTCAAGTGAGGAGTTCTTATTGTGTGTGTTATCCGCAGATATTCTTATCCATTAAAGCCTGATTTTAAAAAAAATGAAGTGACTTACCATGTTCATCAACAAATAGCAGTTAACTAAAAATATAACTGTTAGTCTATGTATGAATATGAATTTCTTCTCTCCCCTGATCTTGGGGAGGGGGGGGAGTCATCCTAATTCCCTTTTGACTTCTCTAATTTTAAAGATAACTTTAGTCAGCTGGAAAGTGTCTGGTAAAAGGAAACAATTCAGCTGAAACAAATTCTCTTGCTTTTGTCTCCAAGTGAACTGCACTGTGAAAGGACATGAAATGTGCACACATCCTGCCTGAGAGGTTTTGCAGTGGAAGATCAGGTGCAAGCTCATGGGTAACTGACCACTCTTCATTAGGACAGCAAAGATGCGCCGTGAGAAAAGGCTGTGGGCTACAAAGCATCAAATAAAACAAGTCTTGGGGTCAACACATGTGCTCTTTGTAGGTTTCTACATTTTTCGTGCAAGTTTTCCTTCTTAAGAGAAGCCATCAGGAATGAATTTGGCAGGATGGAGTCGGATGGATACTCGAATGAAATGGCTGTGTGTAGGGAGGGCAGGAAAAAATGTCTAGTCACATCAAATATCTCCCATCATTTATTTATAATAAATATTTACACCCCCACCTTTCTGTTATGCAGATACAGTCATCTCCCCTATCCGCTGGTCCCGTAACCACGGTTCACAAATTCCCCTCGTGTCGTGCTCCCCTGTTCTGCCAGCATCTGGAAGTTATGATACATCCTGAAGTTATTTGTGGCGTCCATTTTGAAGGTACTGTATTTGCTATATCTGTATCATTCGCTGCAACTGCAGCTATTCTACAACTCTTCTCGCCTTTCTGAAGCTCTCTGCAACAATTCTAGTCAATTACAGTAGTAGTTGTAGTTCCCCAGAATGGCTTGCTAAAGCCCTTCTGAAGCTATCCGCAGCCATTCTACAGCTGTCCGAGCCATTCTGAAGCTATCCGCAGCCATTCTAGTCAATTAACACTAGTAGTGCATTTGCACAGTCACAGTAAGTATAGGTTCACTACTGTCTGCGGTTTCGGGTATCCGCGATGGCAGTGGTAATGTATCCCCCATGAATACAGGGGGATGCCTGTACTTAAAATGTGACCTTGTGGGTTTCCTGCACCCTCGGGTTCATCCCAAGGAGGCAAGTCCGCATTGTAGGGATTTTTGTGAGACGTTTCACCTCCTGAAGGGCAGTGCTGGCAAGAAAAAGTGAATATCAAAAAGTAAGGGAGATACTGCTAGTGCATATTTATTAAGTCCTCTTTGAGAAGAATACAGTTCTTCCCCTTATACGGTTTGGGGGGTGGGGTGTGTGTGTGGAGGTTCTGTGAAATCCTTTGCTGAGTTCCTTCATATCCGCAATTGTACACATTCAGATCCAAGGTCCTGCTTCAGAGGGAGTGTATTTGAGGCAGACCCCAGGCAGCTGGGGAATTGTAGGGGAAAAGGAAGCCACATTGCATTCTGGCATCAGGGTGAAGGCTACTTGCAAGAAAAGCCCACATGTCCCTGTTTTGCCCAACAGGGTGGGGGCTCTTGGGAGTCTTTCTTACAGCCCAATCCTATCCTTCGCCCCCTCCACAGATGCAGGTGCACCAAAGTGGTTCGCGCTGCATCCTGGGGGGTGGGAGGTCACTCAGGATCAATCCTCCATGGTTCAGAAGGGTCTACACGGACCTGTGATAGCGAAATTTCTGGCACAGGTCTGCATGGTCCCGGGCCATGGGATTGGGTCCAGGAAGGGTTCCAGGATTTGGTAGGCATTACTGCTGCTGAACCCACCTCCTTCCCCGTCCCTACCCTGTCCTGCCTCTCCCGCCAACTTACCTGGGTCGGTGGGTTCCGATGCAGCCGCAGCCACACACAGGGCCACTGTGGCCTTCCCGCTGGTGCTTCGGCAACTCATGCCTCCACGCACTGTCGGAGGCCCTTTTACGACTGCTCATTCTGCCAGCATTCAAGCCCAATAAGTAGAGGTGGGTGTTTTTCTGTTGTTGTTGATAACTGCATAAAAACACAGAACACCTCTTTCTGCTAAAAAAAAAATCTGCGAAAAAATAAAATAAAGCCATGTAATTTTGTGTCATTCTGCATCTGTTGACACTGTACAACCTTTAGAGATATCTTTAAGTTAAAGACCAATGGCAAGATGAGTAGTAGTACTTAAAAGAATCCTAGTAAATAAGGATATGGGACCAGTTGGATGCTATAGGGTCTTTTTCAGTTGCGTTGTAAGCCTGCCTGCACAGAGAAACTGATGGATGAGCATACTGAGCTACCAGCCTTGCCCCCTTCTTCTCGTTCCCTCCCTCCCTTGCTGTTTCCTCCTGTTTCTGCTGGAGAAAGTTAACCAAATTCCCTATGGCTGCTGGATGCCTGACCTGTTTCCAGGGTTCTTGGTCCAATTGGTTTCCTCAATTGGAACAGGAAGAGATGGCAGAGCAGGAAGGAGGAGAGAGATGAGATCGTTGACTTGTCATGCTTGTCTCTGAGTTCAGCTATGAAGAATGCAAGCACAACGAAGGTGCTGGGAGCCCTCTTCATATTACAGTATATGTCTGTCTTCATAAGCCTATGTTTGCTGTGCAGAATGCGAACAGAATGCAAGTGATATTAAACAGCACTGAGATTCAACAGACTGTTCATCATATTCCATTTAATGAATAATCTGAGTAATGCTATTACATAGTTCATAAGAACTAGAATAATGGTTTTTCCTCCATCTGTTTTGTTGCTCACCACAATGCCAGCATTCAAATCAGCACAGCATACCAAAGTAACCAACTCAAAGTAAACAAAGCAGCTCTAACTAAGTAAGAGATTATTTTTTTTCTGCACTTTTTAATGTACAATCAACATGTTGCTGTTTTATGTCTAAGTTTAATTTTGCAGATGATTCTGTAATTTTGCAGTTTGTTGTAATTCTGGCAAGAGCTAAGTAAACTCCGCCAGTATCTTCTCTTTTACAATTACCGGTACTTTTAAGCATCTAGATCCATGCGGGCAGCCGAATCCTACCTGCAGAGTGGTGCAGCGGAGCCAGTCTGGGCTGTGCTGCATCCTGCATGGTAATTTTGCAGGCTGGAGGTCTCCTCAAGGTAAAGGGACATTCATCTCCTTGCCCCAGGGAAAGCCCCAGCTGTGGTAATGGGTCTACCCTCTGGCACAAGTTTGAGGCAATCCATGTTGGCTGGTCAGGCCCAGGAAGGGGGGGTAGGATATGGCACGCGCCATATGATCCCGCCCCCTCCCGGACCCAATCTGCCTATCCCCTGCCCCATCACCCCACCCCATTACATCCCCTCCCCACCCCTGTTCCACCCTCTCCCTGCACTGCTCAGTGAGAAACTCAACTTTTCTGGCATGCCCTGCTCCTTCTGCCGGTGCTCATGGGCTGGCGTGGGCCTCTGCGCCGGCCCAGGCAACTCAGATGCCATTGCAAAGTGCTTACCTTGTTGTTTGTGAGAACCAAGCCCAAGTTAAAACCAAATCTAGTCATTCCCTCCATTAATATGAAGTCATTAATATTATTTTCATTATAAGTCGTTTCGCTTAACATTTCAGTTTCCAAAATGAACCTATCTACAACTTTAAGTGAGGACTTGCTATATAAAGCTTTTTGCCAGTTCTGTATGTTGGAGCTTGTCTTGGACAGTAAGCTCTGTAGCCTTGCTTTCCCCCCTCCATTTAAAAAAGGACTTTTCGGCATCTTTGGTTAGAGATGCCTCTAAATCTGTGTCCATGCGAAAACACTTAGAGAAACAAGTACCACCTGAAACAGTACTCTTTATTATTGTTTGAGGGCTGAAGAATTAAACCCAAAGTTTCCACACCAAAAAGGGAACACAATTGTACAGAAAGACTTTGAATAACAATGTTAGGGATAGTGCTTTAAATTTTTTAATAGACTGAGTTTTTCCTGTGATATATCTATTCTTTTTGATGTTAGCTATAACATACATTATATTGATCTGTCTCCCCAGTGACTCGCTGAAGTTTATGAGGACATGTTGGTGGTGTATCTATTAAAATGTTGCTTACAGTTCATATAACTTACTTTTGCTCTATTAATTTATCCCTGCACAAATTAGTTCTTGTTAGGGGGAGAAAAACAAGAACAACCTAGTGAGTGAGGAATGTTTTCCACTGTTCTTGCCAAGCCTATTAAGAAACGTTCCAGCTATTATTCCAAAGTTAATGTTTACCTTTTCTAATACTCCTGACATTTCCCCTTTTGCAATCAATGCATATCAAAATCCTTGCTGATTGCTTTGAATAATCTTATGCATATGTTGTGTGTTCATCACTTGCACTGAAATAACAAACAAACAGTATTAGGGCAAGATATACGTAAATGACTGGGAAACATCATGATTAAAATGAGGATTGCAGACTTGTAGAAAAGTTTGTGGCTTGTGTACAGTAGCCCTACGTTTTTTTGTGTGTGTTTTTTTTGCTTGCAGCTTTACGTGGAACCCCTCAACGTTGCACAGAGAGGGAGGAGGAGAGGGGAAAGTCAAGAAGAGGAAATGCAGCTTGTTGCAGTGTCTGTAGAAAAAGGTCAGGCTGTGATTGCGAGTAGGGAGCATGAAGAGGCAGTTAACGCCCTCTTTCTGACCAACAATCGTTGTCTTGGTACCTCACCCTGAACTTACCTGGGCACAGCAGATGCCTCTCAACGTCTCAACACTCCCTTGTGGCCACAGCCACAGGAATGATGTCAGGGTCCTTTGCTGTGGTCTTTAAAAAAAGGTAAAGGGTGTCCCTTGGCATTTAAGTCCAGTTGTGTCCAACTCAAGGGTGCAGTGCTCATCCCCGTTTCAAAGCTGAAGAGCCAGCGCTGTCCGAAGACGCTTCCGTGGTCATGTAGCCTGCATGACAACAGGGAACGCTGATTACCTTCCCGCAAGCGGTACCTATTTATCTACCTGTATTAACATACTTTCGAACTGCTAGGTTGGCAGGAGCTGGGCCGAGCAATGAGAGCTCACCCCGTCACGCGGATTCGAACTGCCGACCTTTCGATCGACAGCTCATGGTTCAGTGGTTTAACCCACTGTGCCAGCCTGTGGCCTTGCTTTGGTCTACCTCTTATAATTCGACTTGGGTATAGTGAAGTAAGACAGAGAGGACCAGAATGGTGGTGATTAGGACTGGTGGGCGGAGGGGGCTGAGGTGGTGTACATAGTGTACAGATTTTAATAGGTAGAGGTAAGCATCTTTTTAAAAAACACATTGTTTTTATTGAAATTAGTGCTGGAAAAATAGCAATTACTTACAGATAGTAATCAAAATACAAAACAACGGAAAGAAAGAAAAGTCACCCACTAAACACCCACTAAAATTTACTTCAATGAAATACATTCATACTGAGAAACCTTTGTTTTGCTGGACAGGAGAAGGGGGAGAAGTCACACCCAGCCAAGGAGAAAGAGGCATACCTGAGTCTCACCACAAGAACAGCCATGGCACTGTGATTATGTCAGAAAATGTGTGAACCAGGTATGCTAGCCAGAGTGTACACAGCAAAGAGCAGTTTTTGCAGTTGTGGGCACTGTTACAAATCCAAAGTTAGCTGTCGTCGTGCCCAAGACCAAACTAATGTTTCCTTGTGTGTTCCTGGTTGAACACATGTATGGAGCAGCATCACACATTCTATAGTAAATAGCCTCAATCCAGAAGGCTACAAGATGAGCTCTGCACATGCAGTGCGGTTTTTGAGTCCGTCCCCCCTTTCTGTCACCATCTCCCCATACTACTCAACAAGCTGCCCTTGACATTTAGGGGAAACGTCAATAGCAGACTATGACCCAAGGCAAGAAGCTGCTGTTCAAGGAGGAAACTGACATGCTCCCAAGCCCTTGCACACATTGAAAGGCCTGTCTGGATTGTGACCAAAATCTGTTATCTTTTTAGCAACCTGTCTTCAGCCGAGACATTGACAGTATTTCTATATTGGGCAAGGTGACACAAAAGTCAGCTTAAGGATTTCTGCTAGACCTAGCAGAAGAAAACATATCAATTTAACAAGGAAGTAAACATGGACACTTTAAAACACTGAATTCAACCAGGGATTCTAAATCTTGTTTTAAGTTTTTAAGGTTATTTCTCATTCTGTACATCAGTACTCTGTTGACTTTACAATGCAAGCCTTCCATAATTCATTCTGCTTGATTAGTGTCTTTGATGACTTGGAGTGTCAGCTCGTGCAGGATTTGCAATACAGGAAAAGGATACTGAGAGCTTTTTGTGTACTCTGTGGTGCTGACTAGTTGTAGAACTACAGAGGTTAACTGCACTTTTTTTTTTTGGTCCCCTGATGATACTTAGTGGCATCTTTGCTTTTGGAAATTTTCTTCCCATGACCCACTGCTTTAGCCACATTCGTTTCGCTCTCTCTGACTGCTGGTATGTACGCGATCCATGCTCTTTTAATCTGCACCAGTTCTGCCGTGGCCAGGCCTTTCAATCCTATGCATGTCTACTCAGAAGTAAGCCCCATGGGGCTTGCTCCCAGGTAAGTGTGCATAGGATTGCAGTCTTTGTCTTTCAATAGAGGGCAAAACCGATGTACCCACTGAAGCTGATTGAAGTGATGATTGTTTCTCTATGTACGTCTGTATGATGACAAAAGAATATGCGCTAAAAATGCGCTACCATGCACATAGGAATGCCACAGATTGATGGGTTCCATCCTCACTTAGTGATTCAGGGTTGCAGCAATGGCCAGGAGCATTTTATTTTGCAACTATATCTGGTAAGAAGTACACAGCCCTTTTTTTTTCATCTAAAGGCATGTTGACTGGCATTCGCATCATTGTCCTATCAGAGCTAGGCTGTTGTGATGGGCTCTGTATGTGACTCTTTTTGATGGTTGAAAGCTTGCAGCTGGTACAGAATGATGCTGATGCTCACTAAAACTGTCATCCTGTGTACACTTATGGAAGTCTTATTGAGCTCAGTGGGACTGGCTTCCAGATCAGTCTGTAAAACTACAATGGCAGGGGTGGTAGCAGAAGAAAAGGGGGGTGGCACAGAAGGGGCAAAGTGTATTGGGGGGAATTTGTCCCACATTAGATTCTGGACAGAAAAATAGTGATCTATTTCACGTTAATAGTCCCATCCTAAACATAAATGGGACGGAGGCCACAGAGAACTGTTCTTCACATGTATGCTTTTTTATATGGACAGTATTGATTGAGGATAATAAAGGAAAACACTTGGATCATGTTAAAAGTGTCTTTCCTTCATATTATCACAGGGTCTAGCAGCAAAAGAGGTGAGCTGCTTATCTGAGGAGGCAGATGCCCTACTGCCTCCCCCAGCACCGCTATGTACATTGACTCCCTATAACAGGGGTGGCCAACCTTCCACCATTAGGGCCTCTTAATGCCCATTAACCTTCTTAAGAGTTGTGTAGAAGACAGAATCTTGGCAGCTGCAATTGCTGATGGTGCTGCTAAAGCAGCTGCACCTGCTGAAATGCCCTCACCTGTACAACCATTAAAGGGGCCAGGAGCATTCATGTTGAAAGTTTGGCCACCCCTGCCTATAACATTTTGAATAAACCAATCCCATGTGATTAGGTGATGGTTTGCCAAAGGGGGGGGGGCAGAGACATGCACATCCAAGGCTTCTCTCCCATGTGTTTATCAGGGTTGTTCAGAGTATCATCCAAACCAGCTGACTATTGCATGTCTGCTCTACTGTAGGTCTTGGTCTTCTTATTATGCAAGAGAGAACTTTAGTACATGTGTCTGAATATCAGCGAATGGCTGTTTCTGTTTCTTTGGAGAGGGTGTAACCCTATGGCATTCACAGCACTGATACACAGACTAAAGCCACTCCCTTGCAATGACTTATCTATTGAGTTCAAAGGAAAAAAAACCCAGAGCGCAGCAAAATTTCTTTTATCAGAGGAGCAGAAAATTTTAACTAGATGTTAGTATTTCACTTGTAATAGACCTTTTAGGGCGCAATCCTAACTAAGGATCTGGCCGGTGGCCCAGGGCCACCCGCCGAATCCTGTGCACTGGCTGCCTGGTGCACACCGGGCATGAAGTGTACTTGGGGAAGGGGACGCTCGTCCCCTTCCCCGAGTGTAAACCTGGGCTGGCCCTATCGGCTTCCTCGGATTTCCGCCAGCTAAATAACTGGTGGAAGTAGAAGAGACTGTGTAACGGCATAGCCGGCCCGGCGGGGACGGAGATATGGCCGACACCGTCCCCTGACCTCTCCCGGGCCGAATAGGCCAATGGCCCCTCTCCGTCGCCTGGCCGGACCGCCCATGCAGCTGGCGACGGAGTTACCTTCTGCTGCCGTCTGCATGGAGATCCAGTGCCGGAGTGAGGGATGCCGGCCTTGCGCCGGCGTTCCTTACTCCCAAGTCGTCGTGAACGTGCTTTACGGCACGTTCGCGATGGCTTCCGGCGATGAAACACTTGTTCCGTCGCCAGCAGGATTTTCAGGATTGCGCTGTTAGACTTTTAGCAATTTCCTTCTGTAATTTGCTTGTCTATTTGCACATTCAACGCTTCTTCTCAATAGTTGGCTTCTGTTCTGTGTTCTGTGTTTTGTTTTGTGTCTTATTTTGTCTTGTTTTTATGCTAATAAAGGTCTATCTACCTACAACAGATCTATGTCGTCATTTAGATTCATGCATGTGATTATTGTATACTTCTCAGTGCACGTAGATCTCTGGGTAATGGTCAATGGAAACTAAGCACTTGCTTGCATGATCTGTTCTCAGCTGGGCTTAAACCAAGAACAAATTTAAATCCAAGCCCAGCTTAGAACAGATCATGCAAGCAAGTGCTTAGTTTCCATTGACTTTACGTCAGCTTATACATATTTTAAGTGCTTTCTTGTATAGTTCCCCCCCTCTGTCCCCCACCCCACTTTGAATCATTGACATAAGAGGCAATGGAAGAAAAATCACTTAAATAAAAGTCAAATATTTGCCAAAAGCAAGAAAAATCTTTCCAAGCTTTAGGAACATTTCAAGAAATGGAAAATCTTAAAATGCACCCAAAACTATGAAGTATTTGACAGTTTCTTTTTAAATGAGCCTGTGCTTGCTATCGTAAATATAAAGTACTATATTGCTCACAGACATTTGCTGAACTTTCAAGTATTCATTTGGCTCAAGGCAAGCACAGATCACTGCCAAATGACTGAAAAATTCTAAGTCTGTCGGTGTGTGTGTGTGTGCGTGTTTGTAAAATTTCCCAGATCCTTATTCTTAAGTCAGTCTCTTTATATTTGTGACACAGTTGGTCTTGTGCGTCATATTATGTCAAGTTGCATCACAGGATTTTCTGTAGCCTGCTGGTAACGTCACTTTACATTATAGATTTAAAGAAACACTCCTTCTTTTCAAGTCTGAACTGAAGGTGCTAATCACCTGACAAGCCTGCCGCTATCCAGGAAAGAGGAGCAGGGTATTCTCGCGGAATGCTTTTCTTCCTTCAGCCAATGACTTTCTGTAAATGCTCGGTGGATCACAGACTCCTGGCAAATAGTGGGGGTACTTCACAGCTGGCAAAGCTCTTATTGCTTTAGCTCTGATGTCTGCATGTTATCACTCGGTGCAAATTATTTAGCAGCTGCCATCTTATTTATAGGTATGAATTGCACAAATTAATCTCATAAATAATTCATCCTTTTTTCTTTCTTTTCTCTCTCTCTCTCTCTCTCTCTCTCTCTCTCTCTCTCTCTCTCTCTCTCTCCCCCCCCCCCTTTGCTTTGCATGAAAATGCTGCCACAGTTAAGGATCTCCTTTTGTTGAAGCCAATATCAATTGTTTGTGGTGAGTCGCTTTTCATTTCCTCCAGCTGAATAAAATGTGAAAACCCAGATGTAGTAAGTTATGAAGAAAAGGCGGGATGGGGAGAGATGAAAGCAAACAAACAAAAGGGAAACATCTTTAACGGTGTGCCTCACAGGAACCTTTTGGTTTCCCACTCTGTTCCGCCTCCACTCCCCAAACCTAACCCCATCAACGCCTGCAAAGCGTCCCAGGTACCTCACGAGGCTCTCTGATTCAGCACCATATTCTGCAGGACCATCTCTGTCATTTATAGGCAATTCACAGGAAGTAATTTGGATGTTATCGAACAGTATGGCAATATGTCACTCCAACTCAACTGAATTGCAAATGGGGGGGGGGTTTAGGTTTGGTGGGTATTAACTTACTTTCAGAATTCAAACCAGAAAAATGCATCTTTTCTCACCCACCCATAATAAGACATAAGAATGTCACTATGGACCAAACGGAAATATATTCGTAAGTTTGTTTGCTGGTAGACTCCTAGGGAGCTGAACACAAAAATCCAATAAATAATTAGCTCTCCTGTGACAGGCTTCTGAATTACTGTGATACATTAATTGGACAAAATTAGCATGAATTAAGGCAAATAAGTATAACATGTAATTTATTACTTACTAAGCATGGTGCTGCAGTGGAAGGCTCAGATTTCCCTTAAGATTGCTTTAACAGCTATAATGCATTCCTTAATTTACTCTGTGGAAAATCAATTTTTTCAGAGTTCATTAAGCACCAATATGTTACAATGCAAATCCCTAGAGCACAGAGCCACAATACATTATGCAAATTCAAGCCAGCACGGAACCAATATGTAAATAGCAATAATGCTATTGTCAGCTTCCTATTGATAACCATTCCAGGAAGCATAATACTTGAAACTTCTTCAAATCTGTTGATGTCTTCTCATCTGCTTTTATCAAATGGCGTTGAATCAGAGAGTTGTCATGGTCAGAAGGTTCCCATTTGCAAGGAAGTGGCATTTAATGCTTTTTGACACGTGTGTGACCATCAGTCTTCTCTGTAAACTCAATATTTCATATCCAGCTGAAGTCAATGGATATTCATATAGTCTGTGTATTGTTACATAGTACATGAATATGAATGCATTCATTGCCCGCATGGCCATAGAGTTGCCATGTTGTCCATTGTCATTGTTGCCACCATATGACGGCTGTATGGTGCAATTTTTATTTATTTCCATACTCACTGCTCAAGAACATCATGTTCTGCCAATCTAGCCCATCATGTGCTCTATTGAGTCCCCTTCCGATCATGGATATATTTTGTAGGGCTTTTACAAGTATACCCTGTGGAAAGAGAGCTAATCTATTTAATAGGAGGTGGTGGAGGTGGAGGAAGATTGAGGAGGAGGATTGAGGAGGAGGAGGAGGAGAAGAGTGAAGCAACCCCCTCCCCACTGAGGCCTGGTTGGGGTATCCCGGTTGTTGGGCCAGCACCCCCCTTTGTTTCTACCCCTCTTTCCGTGGGACCGGGAAAGGGAGTGCCCCCCTCTTGTGGCAACCTTGCCGGGGTGGAGGCCAGAGAAACATACATGCAAAAACATCTTGCATGAAAAAGTACATACTTTTAAAAAATTGTACCTTTCTTACGTCTCTTCCCCCCCCCCCCATTCATTTGCCCTCATCTTATACTTCATTCATGCACATCACTGCTGCTCCACCAAACTTTTCCTGCTGCTTAGAGAATTTTGGCTGCCTTGGCAGAGCGGCCTGCAAAGCCATCGTCACTCAGGTGTTCATACTTTGGACTTGTGAAATGTCAAGAAAGGACATGTGATATGCCAGAACCATATCGCCTGTTTGCTGTTGTGGTAGCTTTTCTGCATTTTGATGGCCTTCTGATCTTCACTGCTGGTTTTGCACGTTGGTTTTTCATTCATGCATTCCCTCCTTTACAGGATAACAGTGCTTCATGCACATGTCCCTCCTTCATGTGGCATCCTGCATCCAGATTCTTTTCCCATCTCAACACGCACCTATGTAGATACAAGTTCTATATTCCAAAAGCAGCAGTTCTAATGGACAGTGCTGCCTTAAGCCAGCCCGTCCACTTTGGCCCAAGCCCAGCAGCCTTACTGTTCAGCCCCTGAACTCTATCAAGATGCTCCAGCTTTATTTTCATCCTGATACTAAGTATAGCAGGGTTCAATGGTAGCTAACCCATAATAAATTATTTTGAATCAACGCAGGCCAGTGTTAACCATATAGGGATGAGGGAGAGGAGAGTGGAACAGGTAATACAATACCACACTGTTATTCCAGATTATTTCACTTAGAATGGATGCAGTGATAAATAATAGTCATAAAGTACCTAAAACCCCTAGTCACTGCTGTAGCAGTTACAAAATCAGACAGCCTTACAATCTAGTTAATGTTCTGCATTTGCAATCATTAACACAGATTACAACTACTCTGTTTATATCATATACATGCATGTAAAGCCTGAGGAAAAGCCTACTCGTCAACTATCCTGATTTGTAAGGTTACTGAGGGCGCAATCCTACCCAGCTGCTAGGCTGGCGTAGGACGATTGCGCCAACCCAAGACAGTCACAAAAAGCTGCTGTTAATGCAGTTGCACCAGCCCCTGCAGGCTGGATCCAGATGGTGTGCGGTGCTGGTAAGCCACAGCTGGGTTGCATGGTGCAGGGGTGGGGAGAAGGCAAGGGTGGGCAGATCTGGTCCAGGAGGGGGGGGTGATTGGCGGCAGCAGAACACGCCAAATCCTATCCCCCTCCCAGGCCCGTTTCTCTCAACACAGGCCTCCTGGAATTTAGCCAGCTAAAATAGCTGGTGTGGATCCAAGGAGACCCATTCGGGTGACTGGGGCTTTACCCGGAGTAAGGGAACAAATGTTCTCTTTTCCCGAGGTGACCTCCAAGCCTGCCTCTTTGCGCCCGGGATGCAGCATTGACTAAGCATAAAGTTAGTCAGGACTGGGCTGTAAGTGTGTGAAGGTTTAACTAAGTGATTCTCATGCAAGATGTAAATGTCAAGGGAAGGACTGTTGGCAACAAGGCACTTAAGCCTCTGAAACAATTATGGAGAATGAAAGGTCTGGATTTGCCAAGGGCAGATTTCACTACACTTGTTTTCCCTACCGTTTGAGAAGGAGGAAGAAGGTCTTCACTATTACAGCATTTCCATTGGAAAAGCAGAAATCCTGCATAGTGAAGACCTTCTTCCTCCTTCTCAAACGGTAGGGAAAACAAGTGTAGTGAAATCTGCCCTTGGCAAATCCAGACCTTTCATTCACCATAATTGTTTCAGAGGCTTAAGTGCCTTGTAAAGTGACAAGTCTCTCCTAGCATTGTCCTGCATTTGTCCTAGCATATGTCTGTATTGGAGCACTCTGGCGGCTAGATCTAGGGGTTCACAAAGTGTGAGGTGCGGCTCCTTGGGGAGCCCTGGGAACCCCCCAGGGGCATCGTGTAATGCACACCAGCCAAACTGCTCACCAGCATGGCCGCAATGCACCGCAGAAGACAGCAGAGTGGAGGCTCTGTTCCATAGACTTCACGTCACGCATGGTGTTTTTTGAGGCTCTTGGGGCCTGCCCACCCTTACCAGCTTAGCTGTGATTTTAGGGTCGCTTCCTGGTCGTGGATCCCAGAAGTAAGTGTCAATGACGTCATCACTTCACATGTCATCGGCACTTACTTCCTGGTTCCACGACCGGTGCCAGCAAGAGGAAGGATGTCTGTAAGGTTGGGGGCCACTGATACTGGGACAGAGGAAAGAGATATGTTACCCATAGAGAGGCATAACTAATTAACATAGGAAACTGCTAAATATAGTTTCATGTGAAGAAGTGAGAGTAAACTCAAGGAGGCAGACCCTAGTAGATAACTCGCTCTGCTCCTGTTCCTATCACCTTTTATTTATTTGTTTCTTTTCTTTTTCTGGGCAGTTAGAGTAATCTGGGATTTCTGTTAGTGTGACTGCCCAGAACTGTTGATGAATTACCAGTTACCACTGAATCCTGCTATACATAACATCAAGGTGAAAAATTAAAGTTACACAGTTACATGTGAAGAGGGGTTCTAATCGGCATTTGTGATTGTGAGGACAGACCAAAGTGATGACAGTGGAATACTGAACTTGATAACTTTTGTGTTGTCTTTTGAGGTGGGGTGGTAATGACTGCAAACAGCTGGGCACTGCAACAGCTCTGTAACCCCAGAAGTTGTGCGCTTCCAGAATGTTTCATAACATTCAGGGCACAGAAATCAGATCTTACTTAATGAGATGGTAGTGAAAACTAAATGTTGGAACGAGAAGCTAAAACACAGAATGGTTTCCATCAAGGAGTAGGTTACTATGAATACGTGGCTACCTCAGTAGAGAAAACAGTACGGGTTGAGTCTTTTGTGAGGCACTGATGTATGAAAGTGATGCTTGACCTTGAGGTCAGAGTTCACAGGCTCATCAGAGAGCAGTCATAAAGACAGAGACTTTTACACAACAATGCGGTCAGAGGATGTCCTTGGGAAATCATTCCTTGTTTGCAGAGGCCATTGGTTGCTGTCAGATGAAAGTCCCCTTAATGTGTGGTAGCAAATAGGACCATGATTCCAAACATAATTACTGCTGCAGATACAAAATTGTTAAGGACATATGATGCCCTGTGTGATCCAATGAATAAAATGAAAGTACAAAACTGGGGAATGAGAGCCCTGTGACAGAAGGGCTCACAATGATATGATGCACCTCATCGGATTCAAGATAGGGATTGTTGAACATTAAAATCATTCCAAAGTGACAAGAAGAAACTGGAATTATTTATGACTATCTAATAGATCAGACACTGCGTTCTTAATTCAGTTACTATAGTTAAATAACAGCCTGGCTGAACGCATAAGTACATGAAGTTGCAAGGAGTTAAAGCTGGTTTCAGACAAAGGATGGCAGAACAAAAAGAGAAGAAGTTGGCATACCCAGGGAAGTTGGTTCGTACAACGCACTTTTCCCATTGATGGGTTACTTTTTAAGTCGCCACATGATGGGATCTCGGTAAGCAAGGTTGTCTAAAATGGGCAAATGCGCTGTGGACTCTGAGCATCACATTTTTAACAAGAAAGACTTTTTGTAACGCATCCAGATCATAATGACCCCAGAGTCCTTTTTAAAAAAACTAATCTTCATGACAAGTATGGATAGCTTCCTGAGAGAGGATTATTTCCTCAACCTTTTTTCTTTTTATCATGAATTTGTCATGGTTCTGTGTCTTATATCACTGTGGTGTGATAACAAATGATTTTTTTTTCCTGGTCTTTCAGTGTTTGCCTCCTCTGAGAACTGTGAAAGTTCTACCGTTACTTTTCAGATCAAGCCTACTACTGAGAAGTGGGGAACACTTAGCACTTAGGTGCTGTTTGCCTTTCAAGATAGCAATTTGTTTCCACTTCTGAAACCCTGAGGTAGAAGCTTCAACACTGTACCTGTGGGAAAAAAAAGGGTCATGGCTTTTTATCCAGTCCTTTCTTTTCCTTTTAATTCCATATTACCTGTAATCCAGCAATGTATTATGTAGCGCAGACCAGGAAGGTGGTCTACAGTAAATGCTGCTTTATGGAGCAAGCAGTAGGAAGTGCTCTACTCTGTCCCCCAGAGGCTTTTACATCAATCAGCATGCTGACAATGACAGCCCTGAATTTGCTTCTGAACTTAATCTGTACCGTTAGCTGCATGGCAAATCATTATATGGTCTTCATTTTTTAAATAGAGAAACACACACGCAGTCTGAACACTAAGGGCCCCATACGGCCATTTTGCCTGACTCCGAGTGCATTTTTGACTGATACGCGCTTTCTGTGAAAATGGAGGAAGCGGGACACAGCCTGTACTACTTCTTCGGCAAAGTTCTTGAATGACGACAGAATGGAGGAGGACCATTGTTTACTCTGACAGAAATTCAGAATTTAGAAGACTATGGCATGATAACTGTATGTAAAAGTCAGACTGGGTGATAAAAAAATTATTTACATGTCTTTCACTTAAATTTATATCTGTGTCAGCCACATTGTTCATTCATCCTCCCACACACCTCTGTCTCTGCTTTCAACATACTATAGCCAGAATAAAACAGGTGAATCTGGGTGTGGGTGGGTGGGTGTAATATGAAGGATTCTTCTTTACAACTAGGGGGTGGATTGCTACATACTCTGAGCCTCTCAGCAACTGCAGTTCTGTGTTTCAATGTTCATATATTCAGGAACTTGCCAAAATCTATCCTCCAATCCTAACCATGTCTGCTCTGAAGTAAGTTCTATTTATTTCCAAATAAACAGGCTTATGACTGCCACCTTGATCCAATCACTCACACATTTATCTTTGGCAATGTTTCTCTGTGCTTCTGTATCCACATGCAAGGGAAGAAGAAAAAATAGCATTGGAACTGCTTTTTGGAACTCTGGAAAGGGTAAATCAAAAGGAATGCAGTCCTTTTCCACATTGCCTAAACCTGAGTTGCGTCCAAACCTGCTCCAATTCAGGCTACAACCAGATAGCCTACTGGCAGTGGAGTCGAATTAAAGACTTATGAACGTTTTACATGGGCAGTCCAATCCTGCCTAACATCCTGGCCTAAAGGACCGGCCGCTGCATCCTAGGCTCATTGCGGCCTGCACCGGCACGGCATGGGCTCACCTTGAGGGAAGGGGACATTTGTCCCCTCCCTCCGGTGTAAGCGGTACGGGCCACAACGGGCCTCCTTGGATGCACGCCAGCTCTTTAGCTGGCACACAGCCGAGGAGGTCATGTAAGTCCGGCCCAAGCTGCGATGGGGCATAGGATATTGGAGCAACTCAGCGCTGATATCCCCGCCCCCTCCCTCACCGCCCCTGCCCACCCTCCCCCCGCCCCTGTGCCAACCGGTGTGGGACTCACTAGTGGCGGCCGCCACAGGTTCAGGTAAGTGCCATAGTGAGCAGTGCCGGCCTCTGCGCCGGTGCCACTTACACCTGAGGAGCCGCAAACATGCTTTCCAGCATGTTTGTGACTCCTTAAGCCAGCAGAGCGCTTGTTCCGCTGTCTAATGTTAGGCAGGATTGCGCCGTAAGTCCTCCATTAGCACTGATGGACTTATTTTTTTTTCCAAAAATATCAGCTGCATGAAGTGTGTGTGTGTGTGTGTGTGTGTGTGTGTGTGTGTGTGTGTGTGTGAGAGAGAGAGAGAGAGAGGGGGGGGGGAGATCTGGACTAGGAATGTGGCAAGAGGAATGGCTTTTAATCCTTTGACTCAAAAGGTTCCTGATCTGGTTCAGCCATCAGATCTGACAAGGAAAAATGGCTCCCATTTGCACCAGTGGGAATCCAGTTTGGGACTGTGGCAACAGCAGTGACTTAAAGCTGCTGTGACTTCTGTTCAGCCCATCCGCACTAATGACAGGCTTAACTGAAACCCTATCTCCTCTTAGACGTAAGGAAGTCTAATTGAATTGTGCAATTGAAGAGATGGGTAGATCTCATCAGAAAGGAGGCACAACAAATCTCTTGTCTGATATTCAAAATGCCAGGGTTCTTTGGCGCCACTCTTTGCCTTGGCACCTACAGGACCACAGTGCAGGATAATGGCATCTTGCTATATCAGAGATTAGACCTCTCACAGACAGCTGTGCCCCAGTTATGGTCTACCAAGCTCATTAGCAAGGCAGCACTTCACTGATGTGTTTTTCTTTGGTAGATACTCCCTGAAAACCTTAGTTTCGTCTTTCCTGCAATGCTTGCATGCAATTCGCAAGAACATTGCCCGTGGTAGAGCAGATGGGTAAGCAACTGTCTTTGACTTTGCTTCGGCTCCCTCATTCATTACACAGGGCCAACAAAAGGTTAATAATTGCTCAGAATGTGATTCCCATTGTCCAAACCTTCATTATCCCAAATTCTCTGTCCCCCTCGCCATGTAGTCCTAGATCATTATAGCTCTATGTAAAAAGCTGAATTCACGTGCGACTCTCTGAATGTTTTTGATGTTTGTAGGTCATTCAGGGAAATAAGACCACATTGTACTAAATTGTTGTGGGGTTTTGTGGCTTCCAACAGGTCAGTGCACTGCTTATTAAGATGGTTTACAACATTTTAAAGGCCTTTATAAACTCTATAAATTGGAACGTGTGCCCAGGTTGCCTAACTATCTGTTATCCCCATGGATACTGCTGGATATATATATATATATATATATATATATATATATATATATATATATATATATATATATATATATATATATATTAGGGACATATAGCACAGTGTTGTTGGTGGCAGGACTTCAGCTGTAGAACTGTTGAGATCAAACAGCAAGACTGACCTTTTTTTTTCTGAAGCCTTACCTTATTAAAGGCTTATTTCTCAGGCCTAAATAATGAAAAGGAGCTTTGGGGGAAAATTGGAGAAGGAAAAAAAAAAGAGAGACAGACTGCGAAGTGGAAAGTTTTGACCCCTTTGTACATGACTACTGCCTTTATATTTTTGTCCTATACTTAAATACCGTGGTGACAAATGACAGAGAAATAAGATAGACACTTTTTTTTCTCCCTAAGCTCCCTGTTTAGAAAAGACGCCTCCAGGAAATAACTCTTTATACACCTGCAAACATTCTTAAGGGTCTACATCTTTAATGACCCCCAGTCTGGTTTGGGAGGCCTGAAAGTACAGCGTCTGTCATCATTACTCTGTCCCTCAGCCAGAAGGAATCACCTCACAGTGGCTTTGTACATGCATTCTGGGCTTATTTTCTTGGTGTGTGGTGGGAAATACAAGGCAGAAAAATGGCACACACATGAAGTTGGGTACCACATCTGTTTTTAGCATCACTGCTTTCATCTGAGACAGTAATAAGCAGCCAGAGCCAGGGGGGCTGTTTGTACTGACAAGGTATACGGAGGAATGTTGCTACACATTGAGATATGTCACCAAGCTCATACTTCCAGGATTTCACGATGCTTGGTGAGTTTAAAGGGACTTGTAATGCTCACACCAACTTATAAAGGAAATATTCTTCCCCAGATGGCTTCTCTACCTCAGATTTTTCTCTGACTAGGATTTTTTTCTGGTTGCAGGAAGAGGGAAGGTAGAGTGGTCTCTCTCCCTTCTTCTCTTTGGCGCGTAATGCACTGTAGTCTGCAAGTAGTCCCTGGGAAATATAGTTTCCACAGGACTACTGATGTTGCAGCAGCCCTTAGAAAACTACATTTCCCTGGGGTTACTATGGCCTGGTTTGGCATGCTGCTACACAGCCCACCATACATCTGAGAACTGCCTCTTGTCCTTCCCTGTCTTTGTGGCTTGCACCACTACTGCTGTCATTAGAGCCAGATTTTCCTAGTAATTGGGAGAGGGGGAGAGATTTGAGGGTATCAGTTGGGGATGGAGCAGGGTAAGTGGGAGAGGAGTGTTTTGGTGCTCAAGTGGGTTGCATATTCAGTTTGGCTGGACAATAAGCTGAGTTTTTTCTGATTTGTTAGGAACTAAAAAGGTTCCCCTCAGTTGAAAGCTAGTCATTACTGCCTCTAGGGGCGGTGCTCATCTCCGTTTCAAAGCCAAAGATCCAGCGCTGTCCGAAGACACTTCCATGGTCATGTGGCTGGCATGACTCAACGCTGAGGTGCACGGAACACTGTTACCTTCCTGCCGAGGTGGTACCTATTGATCTACTTGCCATTTCTTGCTTTTGAACTGCTAGGTTGGTGGGAGTGTTAAGAAGTAGCTTGGCTTATTTCTAAGCAGAAGTGAGGAAAGTTGGAGCTCACCAGTCTTTATTAAATAACCATGTTCTCTGATTCAGCTGTGTATGTGCACCAAGGCTGCAGACCTAGTTGGGACCCTCTTAGGAACACAGCATTCATGTTAATCATCTGGAGGGGGGGCATATTAGGCTTTGGCAAGGCTCAGGCTCCAGGCAATCTGGTTGTGGGACCCAAGAGAACTCCATCAGTTCAGGAGGACTAGAAGCAGATACATGGTCCAAAAATGCTAGCAACTAACAAGAAGTGAGGGAAGGGGAGCAGAGGACATAGTCAAAACCTGGCAGGGGTTAAGATTCAAGAAAACAATCAAAGAAAGGAAACAGACACTTAGGGAGTGTTCTCCCACTAGCAACAAATTGCTCAGATTGAAATGGAAGTTCTGAGGCTTGGACTTTATAGGTCCTGGTGGACAGGGATTGGCCCTTGGAGTCGCCTGCCAATATTCATGCAAGCTGGTACCGCCCTAGAAGCATATTTGCTCAATCTTGCAATGGGAATAGTATACTACTGGTGCAGGAGGTACACTGAGAGAGCCTGACTTCTAAGAGCCTTGGTTCAGGACCTACTTGTTTCATGAAAAGAGGGAAACTAAATCGGCCTACTGGCTCCCCTTTCTGAATAGTTGGTCCACACAATTATTGTTTTTCTAAGCGAGCCCTATGCAAGAAGATCCTGGCAGCTGGATCAAGGACAGGAAGGAGCACCCATTTGTGTTTACAGCTCCTCATCTAACTAGGGATAGGTATGCAGATGGTACTCACGTGTGGCTTCTAACTAGATGGGGGGGCATTGATCTCCTATATGTATATGGCACGCATAGGGCATGGTGCACTGTCCTGTTGACCTATGCAACCCCATGTGCTATCCCGGGCAAAGACTGCTGGATTTTGCTAACTATACCCACTATGCAGGATTGGGCTGTCGTGTGGAAGCGTTTGCAACAGCGGAACAGAGTTCACCTTCTCTGGATCTGACTTGAGATGAAGCACATGTCACGTATCCCTCTTTTGGTTTTTCCTGACACCAGAATGTCAAGCAACTTAATCACAATCTGCACTAAGACAACCTCAAATATTTGTCTTCAAGTTGTAACAGGTCTGGATATGACTGTTTCTTTATGCTATTTGGCTTTGGCAAGACACTGCATGCATCCTACATGTAGATATGTAGACTTAGGACCCCCTACATGTATGGTACTGAATGCTGCTTGGGCTTTAGCTGTGCTTTGGCTCAGTTGACTGGAGGAGACAAGCTTGGGGATTTCACGATTCTCTTGCTCTCAACAGTCAGGACCTTCCCTGAACTCTGCCTTGTGGGTTAGCTCATGGACTTTATGGTTTCATTGAACCTTGAAAATCAGGCATTAAAAAGGTCTTTAAAGCATTGTGCAAGCTATGATTCATGTATAAAACTTGGATGAAAAGCATAAACACAGTAGCGTAGCCAGAGGGGGACCAGTGCTGTAAGTAGCGCAAGATGCTGCAATACGGTAAGCGGTCCCTCCCAGTTGCCATTGGAGCCATTCCAGGGAGTGATGGCAAAGCGCAATGCGCTCCCTGCAACACAGCATTGCTTCCCGAATGGCACCGATGGCGAGTGGGAGGGGCCACTTACATATGTGTTGCAGTGTCTTGCGCTACTTACAGCACTGGCCCTCCTCTGGCTACACCACTGCATAAACACATGTTGGATATCTGTGCAATTTATTTCTCTTTGATGAGAGGTTCTCCCCCCCCCCTACCAAACATACAAATGTTGACACACAACCCTCCCACAATTTGGCTCAGGTCTGGTAGGAACGTTTTGTGACAGAATAAGGCTGAAAAACAAAACAGCAATTTTTAACATATTGATATTTTGCTCCTTGTAAATGATTATTTGTCCACGTGTGCTGAATACAAAAGGGACGGTTTATATTTGCAAGCATTGTTGTGCATTCCATAGTGACTTATTTGTCTGCCTAAGAGAGAGAAATAGAAAATTCAGAAAATATATAGAAAAATGCACTCTCCCCATGGGGTGGGTATGTGTGTGTGTGTGTGTGTGTGTGTGTGTGTGTGTGTGTGTGTGTTCCCTTTTAAAGTCCCCATCCCCTGAAGGAACATTTAATTGCTTCCTGAATGACCCTCAAAATCTTCTGGAATGAACCTGTTGTCTCCCTTGAAGAGGAGACAATGTTATTTCATTCCAACTCCATTGTTATGTAATTATCGGATGCATATAATAAATGAAAGGTAATCAGTAATCCTTAATCAAACAGGGTGCTTTGCCTCACTGTGTGATGATGAGTCCTTGTGAAATGGATGGCACAATTTTATTTTGCTGTGAAATGCTCAGAATAATTATTTCACTTGATGGCAGTTACTCATACATTTCCATATACCACCAAAAGCTTCTCATTTGTGCAGGCCATTTTATCTTGCAGGTCCTTGGAATCATTTAATAACACTTGGGATAGATGCATTTGACCCTCCAAGGACCAAAAGGTATGATGCTATCTCCTAATATCATCATGTGGTTTTCATGGAAGAGTGGGGGTATTGCAATAATCCCGTTGTTCCTATAGCATTTATTTTCCATAACGTAACCCCTTAGTAGAACATCACACTTTTTTTTATTTTTGTGAGAGCAGGTTGATTTTTTCCCCTTCTAACTGCACTTTTAAGATTTAAGGTTCTACACCAGGGGCGGGGAACCTTTTCCCTGGCGAGGGCCGTTTTAAAATATTAGAAATTTGCTTGAGGGCCGGCCGTAAGGCCGGGCGCCATTCTTATTTATTTAATTAATTTTGCCCCTGCCCCCCACCGGCCTCTGGAGGCTCCGCGCTCACCGTCCGAAGCCGCCGCCGGGTCCGCGCATCACCTCCGGCGTACCATGCCGATGAGGGCAAGAGGGCAAGAAGTTGCCCTCATCGGCGTGGTACGCATGTGCGAAATGGCCAACGGCCTGGTGAGAAGGGGTCGAGGCGGCAGCTGGGGAGGACATGCAAAGGCCCTCTCCCGGCCTCTGGAGGTGACGCGCGGACCCAGCGGAGCCTCCAGGGGCCGGTTGGGCGGCCTCCCGGCAATCTCTCCGGGGGCCAGACCAGATGGCCTCAGGGGCCTGATCCGGCCCTGGGGCCGGAGGTTCCCCACCGCTGTTCTACACTAACATAAACAGGCCTGAGTGCTACCACACAATGGCCCTACAGTGTGGCCCTGGTGTTTTCACATAACAAAGACCAAGTGGATGCAAAAATCTACCAATGTGACTGCTAGGTTTTATGACCACTTTGCATAAATGTAAATTACTCCAGGAAGTGTGAAGTAGCTGCACTTGGGAATTACGTAAAGCTGGCTTTCTGCTGTTTAATTTTTGCTGATTGTTTTCTTTGAAGATTGCTGTAAGAGTTATAAATGGCCGATATTTTATTTAGTCTGCAAAAAGGAGTGATATTTTATTTAATTTAAGTGTCTGTTTAGTGTCTCTTGTAGTGCATTTTGATTACTTTTGGTGACTCAAAGTAATATTTAATAACTGTTAGTTTTCTTTTTTAGAGAGTTCTTACCAAAGAAACAAGAGTTCTTACAGCAACACGGATAATTAACTTGAAGCATGTCTGTCTCTGGGGGGACATCAGATATGTAAATGAGGAACTTAAGATTTAACAAGACATGCTGGGAATCACTAAAAGTTTTATTACATTGAAGTACTAGTATATTCAAAGTCCTAAATGCCTTTAATTTATTGTTACAATATCAACACATTTAAACATACAAATCTGTATTTTCTCTTGTGTTATAGAAAGCTTTAAAAAAAAAAGTGAGTTTCAGTTTTTTTCCGGTTTCCGGGGATGGTGTTAAAATTCTGAACTGCTATCTACTAGGGGGGAAAAAAAACACCACCCTTGGGAAATACCTTATAGATTACAGTATGTTATGTTTTCTTCCTCTATAAGAATTCTTCAGATAGAGCCATGTACAGGACTGGTGGAAGGGGGAGAATACATATCAACACGGAAAATTATTCTCCTTCAAGAGAATGGATAATGTCTAATGGGACATGGATAGCTAAGTTAGATTGGCAACCCTTTCACCCTTAACTCACCAGTGAGAATGTGATCAAAGCCAATATCCACCCCAAATCATTACCTTCTGATGGCTGCTCAATAACCCTGTATGAAATTGGGTTAGAACAGGAGATCTAACCCATAAATAGCTGAGCTCTTGCAAATAGATGGAGATTGCTGTAACTCATGATAAAGAAAACACAACAGTATCAGCAATGTCATCACCCTCAGTTGTGGTTTTAAAAGTAACTGGAGATTGTGGGTAAAAAACCCCAAGAAACCCTTGATTTCCAAAACATGGAACATCTGTAAATTGCCGGTGCCTCCTTCTTTGCTTTCAAATGGTGCTTTTTGTGTGCACAAAATACTCGGGTAACTTTAATTAAAGTTATTTTATTCTGTCGACGGATTTCTTCAAGCACAAAGTGCAGCCTTTCAAAAGGGGAAACTAAATGCAGGGGCAGAGACTTTGAACTGCTGCACAGGCAAATAAGCGGGGAGGATCAGGGGCAAGAACTCTGTACCAGGGCACCTTGTAGCACTGAACTAACATGAGGATCGAAGAAAGGATGTTGCAATACAGCCGTCTGGATTCAGTCTGTTGCTTCAATAATAGAGACAAATTTCCAACATCCATTCCTTCCACCAAAGAGCAAAATGAAGCAGTTTTGAAGGCCTCAACCTCAGTGCAGTTGAAGAAGTCTACTTCTGTACTCCTAACTCAGCAAAGCGCTTATGGATATAAACTTAAATGTACATTGATGTTAATCAAAACTGTTCTGTGTAACAGCTTTCTATGATGCTGGCAGCTGTAACATTTACATGCATGCATGCATCCATCCATCCCTGAAGAGGTCCTCAAGGCCACTTACAACAAATCAAGAACATAGTAATATCTAACTAAACCAAACCATAATGCAACTGAAACATTGGAACGTACACCTAATTTAGTACAAAGCAAATTAAAGAAGTCCAAAGATGGAGGCTGCAACCCTCTACACACTTACCTGGAAGTAAGTCCCATTGAATTCAGTGTGACTCCCTTCTCAGTCTGTATGTATAGGATTGCACTGTGAGAACAAAAAATGAAGGGTCTCCATACTAGCGGCAAGCTGCAATATGCAGTTTGTTTGTTTGTTTGTTTGTTTGTTTGTTTGTTTGTCTCTCTGGCCATTTATACCCCATCTTTCTGCTCCCAAAAATGCCCTTCAGCAGCTAAGGATGCAAAAGTGTAAGAACAAAGTCACCCAATATATCACAATACACAAAGACGACACAACATGATCCAAAACAATATGGAAACTGGCCTCACAAGTGGGCCAAACCGCCGGGTAAAAAGTGGCATTCCAACATTATAACATTATCCACTCTCTTTGGCCATCGTCATCATATAGAAGCATCATTGGGTGGTCTCTCGGTGGTGGTGGAAGAGGTTGGAAATCCTCAGAAGTGGGACCTTCCAGCATCTGGATGCTCTGTTCTGGGGCAGTAGAATGCACAGATCATTTCCTTTATTTTCTTTGCTTTTTGTGTTGTCTTCATTTTTGTTTGTGCTAACAGTCCCCGAATGAGCAAACTGTAGGGCTGTTGCCTTTGAACCCCGTCCTTCTGTTCAAAGGGGAGTGCACAGGAAATGTGGAAAGCTGCTCATGTTTGCAGAAGTTTCCATGGTGTCATTCTGAAAATGAAAATTTTCATGCCTATTTTATGGGTTGATTACCCACAAATTTTCATCTCTACTCTTTGCAGAAGCATAAGGCAAGGTTAAGGAAATTGCTTGTGGTGGGGTTGGGAAGTCGTGAACTGGAAAAATCGGACTCTGGCTCATAAATTGTGTTCTGTCGTACTAATTTGAAGACATTTTCTGTCTAAAAGGTGAATCAGTTCATTTACATGATCAGCAAATTGTTTCATTGGAGTGCCAGTCAAGGACGATATGTGGTAGAGAGCCTGTATCTTACAAATAGATGGCAGTCTGATTGTCATCCATTATAGTATACTGATGTGCTCCTAGGTCAGTTCCTTTAAAATATTCTTGACCTGGATTTCAATAGTGCTTGTGTGTGTGCACGCATATGTGTGTGCATGTGTCTGTGTTCCTTAAAACAAAATGAAAATGGAACCAAGAAATAAAGGGGCCAAGCTACCTTTGTGCTAGTGATTTCCTTCTCTTCTGTAAAGCACATCAACTATATGTTATGTTCTGGCCATCAAATAGACTGTACTAACACAATATGACTTTTAACTGCAAGTGTGGTCTATAAAACTGGTTCGGGTGCTTGTTTTTTTTTGTGGGAACACGCTACCTTTGATTTAATTTTTTCTGACACGAGGCCCACTGCACAGCAGGGAAAAAAAAGTGTAATTGTAGTTTTGTCCTTTACAGCACAGGACAAATAAATGCCAAAATCAAATGGAGGTGTCCCCCCAGGGAGAACATACTTCAGTTCTGAAATATTGTCACACTGTTCCCACTGCTATTCCGATGAGCGCCTAGGTGACGCTGCCACAAGACCTCATTGGATGCTGTTCATTTGCATACACTAACACTTGTGCAGTCAGCTTTCCGAGCATTAAGAGTGTGCAATGTCACTGTAAAATCTTTTGTCAGAAGCCTTCTGCTGCTGCTGGTGCTGCTCTGGAAGACCGACCGCTGGCACTTGAGCAGAATAGTCTGGCATGAAATGAACAGCTGCTTAGATTACTGGTCTTTTAATTGTCAGTTTAATTTTGTGTTTAATAAACATGCTTGAAGGTGGCCCTCTACCAGCCCCTGTTATGGGCCTTGAAAATGCTGCAGTATTGATCAAGTGTCAAGACTCCTGCGTGGGAATGACGATAACAATCAACTTTACACAGGCATCATTAAGGCAGCTTTTGAGTGCAGGAGGATGCCATGAAAAGGGTATCCTCCGCAGGCATTATTAGCACCGTCTATTCCATTATGACACAAAGCGAGTGAATATTCACGCTATTGTTGCCTCTATCGATACGCTCTCTCTGTCTGCCGCACATAACCCATTTAAAGTTCATTTTTTAAGCATCACATTGAGGCATTGGTTAATTTATTTTCAAGGATCGCTTGGAAGTTGGATTGTGCATCGGCATTTCTGGGTTTCTGTTTTAAAAAGTAGTTTAAAATGGCCCCATTAAAATGAAAAGTGTATCTTTAAGAGGGTAATAAAATAAAATTGTAGGTAGCTAAGTTGATCCATTAGGGAAAAAAAATACAAAAGCCACAATTTGGTATTACCCTTTTGGGGCAAACCCAAAAGATCCAAAATCAGCAAGCTTTGCATTCTTCGGAACGTTTTGGCAGGCTGGATGTTAAACAACTCAACAAAGGTGTGGGTGTGGGTGTGTGGATGGCGGCGGCTGGGTATGGTGTAACACCCCTTAAAGTCTGCCACTTTTAACTGTCTTAAGAAAATGGGTCAAGAGTCCTGTATCAATTCAGGTGAGCTTTCCATGCATAATGCTGTTAGGCTCCTTGTCCCATGGGGTATATCCGAAGGGTTATCCTAAGGGTTAGGATATCCTAAGGGTTGATTGCTTGGCTCATTGATCCTCTTTTAATGGGGTTTTATAAGTCCACATACTGGGGTTCACCTCACCTCCAGTGGTCACAGCACTCAGAGGCGTAACCAGGCCTCCCGGCGCCCGGAGGAAGGAGCGGGGCCTAGGTGACGTGACGCGCCCAGCGCGTCACCGATCCCGCCCCCCGCCAGTTTCCTACCTATTTCGGAGCCGTACGGGCTCCAGGGAGGGCGGGAGGGCCTGAAAAAGGACGAGCAACGTGCCAGGACAGAGCAACGCGCCAGGATGGGGCCAGTAGGTTCGCCTGCGCCTGGAGCAGCTGCTCCACGCGCTCCACTCTCCTCCCACTTCTGACAGCACTTAGGGTCTTCCTCAGGTGGAGCACCATTGCAGCGGTGGCCAAGCCTTCACTTTCCTCAGTCCTCTCTCTGACAGCCGTATCTTGGCCCTTTTCTCTTCTCCACCCTGCAACTTGCTTGACATCTTTCTCTATTTCAAGTGCCTCTCTTCTTCTCATGCCCTTCTTGTTCTTTACTCTCCTCATACTGCCTTCCCCTTATTACTTCAAGGTCTGTCCACATTCGTCTCCTGTCTCCAGCCCTATGTTTCCCCAGCAGTGCAGTAGTCCTCTGCCTCTCCCAATTCTCTTTTGTCCCTGTCCTTCAGTCTCCCTATGTCTCTATCCATCTAGGTGGCCGACTGACCCTTCCTCTACCGACGACCTTTCCCATCCTCCTTCTGTCTCCCTCTATCCCTTTCCTCTTTCCCCTAGTCCAGTGATCTTCAACCTTTGGGTTGTGACCCCAAGGTCTGGAGGGAGACAGTGTGTTTCCCCTTAAGGGGAGTGGACTCAGTGGCAGTGGCATGCTGAGTTCTCATATCTTGCGCCACGACTCGTGAGACCTTGCCAGCACCTGCCTGTCAAGGGGCTTCAGCAGTCCAGTGCAGACTCAGTGGCAACAAATGCACACAGCAGATTCTTCCTCTGTAGTTCTCTCCTCTTTCTATGCTCTCCTTGTACAGTCCTCACCTCAACAATGTCTTTCTGTCGTCTTTCTGTTCCATGGCGAGATGCTCCTCTGAAGCCCTTTCTCCATCCTCAGCATTTATGTATTTCATTCTTGAATTGATGGTTCCAGTGAGAAAAATAAAAAAAGTTTTGATCACTTCTTAATGGTGCTTTTGAGAACACAAACGATAATGGAAATCTCACTCAAAATTAAAATTCAGAACAAAACTAAAATAACAAAATTGTCTGCATGAGGGCCACCAACTAGCTGAGCAGAGTGAGACCCTGGTTGGACTCATGTGCCTGGCAGTTTCTTTGTAATTCACTTCCTTCCTTGAAAACAAAACAATTAACCTCGATGTGCATCTTCAGGATGCAACATCAAATTAAAAACTTAGGTATATCTGCCTAACCATTTTCAGGTGGGCAGGAAAGAGGTAAAATACTTTCATTATGATCATTTCAAAATTGCCCTATTTGCAAGGAAAAGACTGGGTGATGGATATAATAAGACTGCCCAACTAGGAGGACAGATTGAAAAGAATCCAACCAAACAATTGACCACTGTAATAAAATTCTGCATGCAAAGTATGAAGAGATAGCAACAGATAACTGTAAAAGAAAGAAACATAGATGGATAACATAGATGCCGCAACCTGGAAAAAATCAGCTGCCCCTTATCAGCGGCTGATTGCAGCAGCTGAAAAGGGGCAGCGTCTCACGTACCCCCGGCCTGCAGCCCGTGTACCCCTAGGGGTATGTGTACCACAGATTGGGAATGCCTGATTTAGAACATGAGATTGTGAACAAGGAGAGGACAGAAGTATCCAAGCCACTGCTAGTCAGAATCGACAGTACTCTGGACTAAATGGAGTGTCTATATTATATTATCTATGCGATGTACAAGCTTGATATAAGGCAGTTTTGCATCTTCATATGTCTGAAATTGTTTTGGGAATCTGCAAACAAATGCAAGCTTCATTTTGTGGACTGGACAGTTTTTAACACACGCATGCACGCACGCACGCACGCACGCACGCGCGCCATAGTGATACATTCATGCTGGACTTTGTTCCATTGCTGACTACAGCAGTGGCGTCACTAGCGCACACACCACCACCACCCCGTAGTTGTGCAGCCACCTCCTCGCTTCTGTAAAGGCTCCATTTGGAGCATAACAGGAGTGAGGGTGGGCGGGTGGGCACTGCTCATGCTGGAAGATGCTGCCGCGGCCGCTCCTTGCAAGGAGACTGTGCAAAGGCTCCCGCCCTATGGCAGTGATGCTACTGGACTACAGCAGGCAAAAGTGTCCCATGCACTCAGGGACTTCCATCTCCATCTCCTGCAGCTCCATATGAGGGCTCCATATGCACAGATGTAGGTTGTAGCCAAGATGCAAAACTACAGTAAGTAAACCCAAATGTGTTTCCAACTACAGTCAGCCAGCTGACACTTGGATAGATTTAAATTGCTTTAAAACATGGGGGTTGATGGAACCACTATAATTTTGACAGGGGACCAAAGTTTAAGTGGTGATTAAATAACAATTCCTGGAAAAGGCTGGAACCACACTGAAATTCTGCAGGTACTTTGTCCATTGGCTTAATGATTCTTATTTATCTTGGCAAGTTGCAAAGCAATTCTTTCAAAATAATGTAACTTCTGATTTTAGTGTGCTGACAACATAATTGATTTTATTTTTTATGGATCTAGCTATATCTTCCAAGATATCATCTCTTTCCCTTTAATTGCAGCCTCTTGGCCATATCAAATGTCAGTTTCTTTCATTCCTCAATCGGGGATTGTTTCCTAGATAGACAACAGCCCTCATTACTCTTTTACAGTGCTCATTCCACTATCTCACTTCTTATTCCCCCCCCCTTTTTTGCCCTTGCTCTACTTTAGATGCCATGACTCATGGAAGATCTTTGCAAAACCTGTTGCGTTCTTATTCATGCTTCCAAATTCAGTTTTAGAAAATAGCTTTTTAATGAGAACATCTGCCTGAGGAGTTTTATCAGCATTTTGGCTGCTGGACTGCAAGAAGTTCAGAGAATGGGCTGCATTTACCTGATCGCAATTCCTAAGAACGAGGATAAGGTAAAGGTAAAGGTATCCCCTGACAATTAAGTCCAGTCGTGTCCGACTCTAGGGTGTGGTGCTCATCCCCATTTCAAAGCCGAAGAGCCAGCGTTGTCCGAAGACGCCTCCGTGGTCATGTGGCCGGCATGACTCTCCTTGCCGCAGCGCGTAGCATGCAGCTGGAACACGGAGCGCTGTTTACCTTCCCGCAAGCGGTACCTATATCTACTCGCATTAACATGCTTTCGAACTGCTAGGTTGGCAGGAGCTGGCCAAGCAACGAGCGCTCACCGTGTCGCGGGAATCGAACTGCCGACCTTTCGATCGACAGCTTATGGTTCAGCGGTTTAACCCGCTGCACCACTCGCTGGCCATGAAGAACGAGGATACCAGGATCCAAAAAGCCACTTCAGGCTAGCCCAAGAAGCATGGTAAGAGGACAAGCAACAGAAGAGAGCAGGGATAGAGGTGATGGTGGTAGAAATGGAGGATAAGTGAACGGGGAAGCCCTTGCCAATCTGCCACTACGTAACCACCTCAGGCCAGCCTTGGAGCTGCCTGTAAATAATGCTCTTATAGAGGGCAAGGGGAACCTGAATTCAAATAATGATAGAGATTTGGTTGTTTTATACAGTCCTACCAAAGACATTTGATAGGTATTATTAGCCAGATTGACATGGTTTGTTTTTTACAAACTAAGGACCCAATCCTATAGATGCCTTTTGTTGACGGAACTAATGTTCTGTCAGTGGAAGACCCTCTCCGTCGGTGCTACAGATGCAGCATCAATGCGCACAATGCAACCACCAGCATGTGTGTGCATTACTGGAGCACCCAGCCACCACCAGAAGAGGTATCTTGGCGGCAGGGGTGAACAGTGGGTGGGGAGAGGGAGTAATGGGGCATTTCAGGGGAGGAAGAGGTGAATCTAGCAGCAATCATGCATACTTAGGCTTACCAGATTTGCCCGGTACTAAATCGGGGCACCCCCCCAATAATTAATTAATTAATTAATTAATTTAAATAAATTTTAAAACCCTTTTGGGGGGGGCGGAAAGCGCCCTTTTGCCATGTGAAGTGCGTCCGAAAATTTTAATTAATTAATTAATTTTAGGGTAAAAATAAATAAATAATGAATCTTATCCCCCATTTTTCTGCCGCCCCCCCCCGCTCTCCTTGGACGTATGCCAGCTATATAACTGGTGTAGGTCCAAGGAAATTTATAGGCCATCAGGGGGCCTATCCAGGGGTAAGGGAAACATATTTCAGTATATTCACTATGTGTGATATTTAGAAGCACCAGATATCTTTATTTAAACCATGCTTCTTTAAAAATCCAACAGGCAACACAGCAGCATGAGGACTACATGCGTAATAAAGCTAACGTGATGTATTTTGACATTAAGGAAATCTGTGCTTTATGGGAAGATGGTCAAGTAAGTGTGGTCAATAGAGCAAAACCAAAATGAATGTTTTACAAAAATTCTGTATTACATTGCATAGTTGGTGGCAAAACCTTTGATTTCCTGAATTGGAATGGAATGACATGGAATGTTCACAAACATTCTGACTGATCAGGGAACAAAGTTGTCAAAATGTTTCCAGCCCAGATTCTGAGGGCAAGTTGACCATTTGACTGGGAATATAAACACTCACATAAATACTATGGACAGGCTGTGTGATCCAACTTGCAAGTTTAGGTAGGTAAGGGCTACTTCCCCTGCTTCTCTGTAGGCTATGGCATATACAGCGAAAGTTAATTAGGAACATTTGTTTCAGTACAGTGCAGGCTGCCAACAGCCCTCCTCAGTGACATCACACGCATCCTTCATTTTTCTTTTACCACACTATAATTTGTCTTTGATCATACAACACATTCTATGTTTGTGAAGATTAGGATGTGGTGGACACCTGCTTTCTTGCTGATAGGAGAGGGGATTGAATTGAACTACATAACATTTAATATCCCTTCCAGTGTTGTTCTTCTATGATTGTATGGCAGAATCATAAAAATTCTATGGAATAATAAAATCATGGAGAGAACATATCAAGTTTCTTAAAGGTGATATGGTTCTGTGCTCTACGAGCCAAAACGTATTCCCATAGGGAAGAAGGCTTGCCTTGCCGAAGAATTTAGCTTGGCAAATTCAAGTATTTTATAAATGTGTTATGAGCTATCAAATATTAAGTATATCTGTGGGCTGCAGGCGTGCTTATTTTTATTTCTTAGTAAATGCTTGTGTTGTGTTAGTTATTTCTCCAGCAGTAACAAGAAGAGTAAATAACTCTCTCTCTCTCTCTCTCTCTCTCTCTCTCTCTCTCTCTCTCTCTCTCTGCAAATTATATGTAAACAGTATGCAAATTATATGTAAACACACAGATATGCAGTTATAAAATAGTGCATCTGTTTTCCTATAAGGAATAAACTAGCAATTTTAAATAATACATTTTAAGAGACAAAAATCTTTATTAAAGTATTATTTGCTTATTCAGATATCTTTCCGGTCCAAACCTGAGGCCTCAGGGCAATATAGTGTAGCTTAAAGTGTATGTTTCTTCTCGGGGTCAGGGACCAGAATCTATTTTATCTCACAGCTGACCGTGCATGCGGGATTATCCTCATGGCGGCATCCATAACTCAGCAGGACAGCACAAGCATCACATGTAGGAGGTTCCAGGTTAAATCCCTGGCATCTCCAGGAGTGGATAAGTGCAACCCTATGCATGTCTATTCAGAAGTAAGCTCCATTATGGTCAACAAGGCTTACTCCCAGGAAAGTGTGTATTGGATTGCAGCCTAACAGTGTGTGGAATCTTATAAAAAGGTAACGGTGACCCCTGACAATTAAGTCCAGTCGTGTCCGACTCTAGGGTGTGGTGCTCACCCCCATTTCAAAGCCGAAGAGCCAGCGTTGTCCTAAGACGCCTCCGTGGTCATGTGGCTGGCATGACTCTCCTTGCCGCAGCACGTAGCATGCGGTTGGAACACGGAGCGCTGTTTACCTTCCCGCAAGCGGTACCTATTTATCTACTCACATTAACATGCTTTGGAACTGCTAGGTTGGCAGGAACTGGCCAAGCAACGAGAGCTCACCCCGTCGCAGATTCGAACTGCCAACCTCGACAGCTTATGGTTCAGCGGTTTAACCCACTGCACCACCCGCTGGCCTTATGTGGAATCTTATAGCCTCCAGCAATTTGTTCGGTATGTGCAGGTGGGGTGCTTTCGCTCTAATCTCTTGCATATCCAGTTCTACACATGCATCCCTTCGCATGCAATGAGGGGGTCCCTCCTACTGAAATGAAGGGTGTGGCTCACATGCACAGTAGCTTTGTGTGCCTATTGGGGTGCACTCAGAGTTTTCCTCATGCAGGAACACAATGGAAGTGAGTGGGAATCATTCGAGAGTGCGGTTTTGCTCCTGTGCAACTTCTGTTTACTTCAATGGGACACCCACAGGTAACATTCCCGTTGGATGGAGTCCATAGCATGCAACCATATTGCTTAGTTAGGACAAGAAATCAGCCTCCTCTCTAAACCCAGAAGAAAACAAATTGCAAGGGGAAAAAATAGTGCTTGCAAGAATTGTGTGACATTGCCTCTTTCGCTATCAAGTGCTCTAATTTCTACAAAGGGCCTTGATTTTCTTGTTCTTTATTTAAACCAGAAGATTTAATTTATTTGTTATTTTATGAAGCATTTTTATGTGTTGAGAAAAGTGTGACTTGTTTGCACATGCTGGTTATGTGGCATTCTTACATGATTTCATGCTTTGCTGATGGAAAATTAGACCCTTGTGTATTATAAAAGAATGGAAGATGGCTATAGAATCAAGATGCTGTTGCCGCAGGACATTCTGTTGACAGCTGGATATATATACAGACAAAGCAATGTCACTGGATGCTAATGTGAACTATACACATTGAGGAGTACTGTAAAGCCCTGTAAAAAAAGAAATCCAAACTTTTATTTTGCTGTGGGTTTCCCCCCTTTAAAATGGCCAACTGTTACAATGCTTTCCACAGATGTCTTAAATAAAGCCATTATGAATGTCTTCTTAATAATTTGCCTGTCTGCAAATGCATTGTTTTCTATGCTAGTATCTCTATGCAATACAATCAGCAACAGAGTTCTCTTAAGATCCAGTCCTATCCTCTTTCCCCCACCCCGCCAATGCAGCCGTGCCAAAAATGGGTGCGCTGTATCCAGCAGGGGGGCAGATCGGAATGCTTCGGAGGGGAAACGGGAATGATTTCTGTAAGCCTCTGTAAGCCTCCCGTTCCACAATGGGTCTCCTTGGAGGACCTATGCCATCTCTGTAGCTGGCGCATGTTGGAGGAGATGGAAGGGGCGGGGAGCAGTGAAATGAGGGGATAGATCCGGCCTGTGCCATTGCCGCCAGATCAACCTCCCCACAGCCTCCCAGCCCCCTGTTCCTCCTCTCCCTGCCCAGTTTTGCCCTCTCCCTGCCCACCCTCACCCCAACGCCCACTGCTGCCTTACCTGCTCTGGCGGGCGTGGTGGGAACTAGTGATGACTGGGGAGCACTGCCACCTCTTGTGGCACCACTCCCAAATGGCTGCCGATGGAGTGCTCCACAGGCTGTCGTTGGCCATTTTGAGATAGTGGAAGTGTGTTCCTGTCCAAGGATCAAAACGTTATAAAGCATTCAGGTAAAGCTCTTCTTAGCATTAACTTGGCATTGAAATGCACAGACTGTGCAGAATTGGCCTTTATCCTTTATGTCGATGAGAATGTATTCATATTTGCATTATTCTTCATCTTTCTCTGGGTGGCACACATAGACACAGATCCACAAACCATAGGTAGCACCAGAAGCAATCAGCTTGCCCCTGCCAACCCCTCCCCCATTTTTGGACCCCTGTGGTACCTATTCAGTGCCAAAGAAAAGACCCTTTTTACGTACTCAGAGTGCTTTCCTTTATCAATCCAGATATGTTTGAAGAACATCACCATTTTCCATGGGCTCTCTTCCATTTTTATTAGGATGGGAGCAGTAAGGTGAAATGCACCATTGTTTTTCTTTCAGAAATCTAACTGGTGGAATGCCGCTGGCCCTCTTCGGGGTCCGGCGTCACTTGCCTGACCCCGCCTTGGGCGCGCGCGGCAAAGGCTCCAGCTACCTGGCAGCCGATTGGCTGTCAGGGATGAAGGGGGCAGGACTGAGGAGGCCACGAGACGGCGTTTTGCCCGGCTCTCCTCAGTCGCGTCCCATTGTTGGAACCCAACCCTCCCGGTTCTCAGTCTGAGATTAGCTGGCTGCCCCTCGGGGGGCCGGGTAGGAATTTTTTCTCACAGCCTGATTGGCTACCTGGCTGTGGGTTTTTCGCCTACCCCAGACTGTGGCTGGTAGGAGGCAGTTTAATTAGGCTTCATCACTGGCACTTTAGGTAGGTAGCGTGCGGGGGGGGGGTAGCCAGGGTGGCTCGTACCTGGCATACATCCGGAGGTTAGCAAGGCCTATGGGGCGAGCCAGAACCGCTCACATGATGCTGACCCGGGTCTGTGAGGCTGGCTGGCAAACCCCAAGGCTGGAAGCAAAGATCACCTTTAGGCTTACCTTGGGTGGGTCTGCGCTGTCCGGCTGCCTCAACCCCTGGGGTTGGCAGTGATAGACTGGACTGGTCGGTGACCAGGATGTGATGCCCGTTTAAACGGCTAGTGCCGTTTTTCCCCAAACTAGATCCCGCACGCTAGGGGGGGGGGTTTGGTTAAAGTTAGGTTATAAGTTCTAGTTAAAACCTCCAGTCCTTGCTGCAACTTTCCCCCTTGGTTTTATAATTAATAAAGTGCCCTTTAACCCAAGCCTTTGTCTAGCGTGCTTATTTTTTTTGGGGGGTGCACGAGTAATAAAGTTTTGCCCCCCCCATCCAGAAATGCACTTTGTCCCTTCTGTACCCCTCTACAGTTTCTGGTACGGTCACTGATAGCCACTGTATGTAATTAAGGTCAGGCGCAGCTTTTTCATAGGAAACTGCCTTATACTAAATCAGACCATTGGTCCATCCAGGTCAATATTATCAAGACAAACTGGCCGTATTACAGTGCATCCTGTGCTGCCTTTTATTTAAGTGGATGGGACGTGCCTCATACACCAACTCCATGTGCATATTGGAGCCTGGGTTAGTCATGCAAAAGTGAGCCATCATCATATTCACGTGTGGTTGGAACTAACTGTGCCCATGTGACTGGTATTCTGCCTTCCTTTGCACTTTTCACAACTTCTCCCTAGTTTCTCCACTGATGTAATTTCTTTTTCAGTCTAGATTAGGGGTTCTCAACCTCTTACCTGCTGCGTACCACCTCCAGCGCTGATTTCCCACTGCGTACCAGCAGACGTAAGTGCCGATGACATCATCAGCACTTAGTTCCAGGTATTTGCCGTGCCGGAACCCTGCAAAGGTAAGCTAGAGGCTGGGGAGAGGTGCAGGAGGGCCTTTCCCGAGCCTGGAAACCCACACGTTCGAGGTCTGCAGATTCTATAGAGCTCAAGGCGCTAGTTCCAGGACTCCGACGTGGGGCGGGACAGGCTCCTTGGCAGCCGCCATTTTGACAGTCAGGGAGCCACATAGCACCAGTCCTTATGTCCTCGTGCCTCTAGTTGAGAACTTCTGGTATAGATGTGCAATACTATAATCTTTGCAAATTGTTGGTATTTCCAAGGAAAATGAATATACAATCTCACCAAGTATGTCAAACAAAGGTCCAATGCATATAAAACACAAGCGAAGAAAATGCACAGGGAGCAGATAATGATAAAAGAGTAAATAGCATAAAGCAGATAATGTAATCATCAATGCATATGAAAGGGAACCTAAACAGTGAACAATATAATCAGGGATGTCCTGGTTTGAGACCACAGCTTAGAGCTTTGGAGAAGCAAAATACTGGGCAGGTCCTAAACCTGTGGATCTTTACAGGACAATCAGGTCTTCGTTTGGCCCTTCTGAGGGCAATGCTTTGAATGGTGTTGTGTGCATGTGCCACTCTAAGCCTTGCCCGGCCTACTTAGAAGCAGCAGAGCCGCCGAAGAAGATGCAGCTCAGCCTACTGGCGCGTCGCGTCACCCTCTCCTGGCACGTGGGCCGTGGGGTGAGTACCGGGGAGGGGGTGACGCGGTTGTGGGGGGTAGGTGACGCGGCTGGGTTGGGTGGGTGACACGGCTGGGGGTGTGGTGGTGACGCGCCGAGCCGGCCGACCCCTTGTCCGAGACGATGCGCCGGCTCGTGATGCCGCTGGTGCTGATAGTGAGATATACTTCTGAGTAAATAGACATAGAATTGCACTGTAATGTTATAAACCTGTTCTTAACATACAAGTTAGAGTTTCTTCCAATTAATCTAATACTGTATACATTTTGCTTGGAATACAATGAAACAAATGTACTGATAATGGGAATCTAGACTGGCCTATAAACCCTTTTCTACTTTCCTTTTTCTTATCTTCACTACTACTTGGACTGGGATTTAGACCCAGCTTTCTTTTGCCTCCCTTTCCTAGATATATAGATTTAACCTTAAGGGTCGGATAGTGGGATCTCTGGGATATACATATTTTTTCAAGGATAGATCATCTGAACAAATGCTGAATAATGGAAACCTCCTTGGATTGATGAATTCTGATTGGCTTTGGCAGATGTACATTTGAATGAAATAGATTAATACATATAAACCACCAAGCTTAGCTGAAACTCCTGTTCAACATTGTAAACTGCCAACTTTATCATCTTTAAGGGGGGAAAAATACAGTTTTTCTTCCCAACAAAGACTTTTATAAAAGCAATAAGGTAACTGTGCGAAGTGTGCCTATCATGATATAATCACCCCCCAGGGGGAATGAAAGGTACTCGACTGCACCTCTTGCTTTGTAATGACCCAGGGGTGTGATTATCTTATGATAACCACACTCCCTGTCATGCCTTATTGCTTATATATTCCACATGTCATAATGAATCCTGAAGCACTTTCTAGGGCTTGTAGCAAGTGCAAGTGACTTTGAAGTCGAGGAAGTAGCCAGATTTTCTAGGTACATATAGATTAATATTGTATACAGGAGGAAGAATTACGAATGATTGCATATTCATGGTTGCCCAGGCAAAGTTTTTAACTTTTGTTCACTGCAAACTTTAGCATTAGAATCAGGTGTTGTTGCATTGTTCATCACAGATGTCCAAAGGACTGAAATACAAGAGTTAATACAAGAGCTGGGTTTCGAAGAGGCAGAGGAACTAGAGATCAAATTGCCAACATGCGCTGGATCATGGAGAAAGCACGTGAGTTCCAAAAACACACCTACTTCTGCTTCATTGACTACGCAAAAGCCTTTGATTGTGTGGATCACAACAAACTGTGGCAAATTCTTAAAGAGATGGGGGTACCAGACCACCTTATCTGTCTCCTGAGAAACCTGTATGCGGGACAAGAAGCAACAGTTCGAACCGGCCATGGAACAACCGACTGGTTCAAAATTGGGAAGGGAGTACGGCAAGGCTGTATATTGTCACCCTGCCTATTTAACTTATATGCACAGTACATTATGAGAAATGCAGGGCTGAATGAATCGCACGCCGGAATCAAGATTGCCGGGAGAAACATCAACAACCTCAGATATGCAGACGATACCACCCTAATGGCAGAAAGTGAAGAAGAACTAAAGAGCCTCTTGATGAGGGTGAAAGAGGAGAGTGCAAAAGTTGGCTTGAAACTCAACATTAATAAAACTAAGATCATGGCATCTGGGCCCATCAATTCCTGGCAAATAGAAGGGGCAGAAATGGAAGCAGTTTTACTTTTTTGGGTTCCAAGATCACTGCAGACGGAGACAGCAGCCATGAAATTAAAAGACGCTTACTCCTTGGAAGGAAAGCTATGGCAAATTTAGATAGCATAATAAAAAGCAGAGATATCACCATCCCAACAAAAGTTCGTATAGTCAGGGTGATGGTGTTCCCAGTAGCAATGTATGGTTGCGAGAGTTGGACCATAAGGAAGGCTGAGCGCCGAAGAATAGATGCTTTTGAACTGTGGTGCTGGAGAAGACTCCTGAGAGTCCCTTGGACTGCTAGGAGATCAAATCAGTCAATCCTAAATGAAATCAACCCTGACTGTTCCCTGGAAGGACAGATACTAAGGCTGAAACTCAAATATTTTGGCCACCTAATGCGAAGAGAGGACTCTCTGGAGAAGACTCTGATGCTGGGAAAAATTGAAGGCAAAAGGAGAAGGGGAAGGCAAAGGATGAGATGGTTAGACAGTATCACCGATGCAACGAACATGAAAATGAGCGAACTCAGGAAGATAGTGGAGGACAGGAAGACCTGGTGGGATGTGGTTCATGGGATCACGAAGGGTCAGACACGACTTGAATGCAGAACCTTGTCATGCAGAGACACTGTGTTGTGTTTTCGTACATGGTGAAGACGGTGCAATGTAAGATCTGGAACCAAGCATGCCCTACTTTCAGGTGCAGGCAATGTTCTTCAAACGATTGTAGGCAGAACTGAACATCACAAGAAATGGGGGGGGCGCAACAAAAGCTGTTGCTCCATAGCAAGTTCGCCTTTCCCTCCGTTTTCCTGATGCTCAGTGCTTGATAAGAGAGCTCTTCTATCTTCCTCATTTATTTTAAGAAAAGAACTTTTGAAAGCCAATAGAAGCCCTTCTTTTTTAATTATAAATACCCCCAACTACAATTCCTAGCCTGAACACACACACACACACACACACACACACACACACACACACACACACACACACACTATGTGTGAAGCGCTAAAGTAGCGGTGTCAAACCTTTTTCATACTGCGGGGCAAACAGTATTCGTGATGCCTGCTGTGGACCATAAGTGATGTCATTAAGAGCAGGAAGTGACATCATTAGGTGATGACCAGAAATAAACACTTTGCTCTCGTCTAGTAACTCGTTAGCTGCAAATTACAGAAGAGAAAATGTGCAAATCTTGTTACTATTTTCAATTATCACACTGGTCGCCCTTCCCGCAGCGCTGTTTCTGCCAAGGCATTGCTTCACAACACAGCTGAGAGCAACTGAGAGCGGTGCTGGAAGAGCGCAATTATCATGTGGGCCGGATAATAAAGAGCTTCCACGGGCTATATCCTTATGTTTGACACCCCTGTGACCTTGTCATGGTGTTTTACATGTCCCCCTCCACATTCTTTGTTAAATAAGACAAAAAATTCAAGTGCCAATCGTACATTTTCATGCACATCTAGTTTGATTGTAAGAGGCCTCAGAGGGTGACTTTGGCAGTAATTCTTCCTTGCTCGCAAAAGAGGGGTGGTGGTCCTATTTGGATTTTTTCCCCCATTCTTTCTACATGTAAGGGCTGTAGTTCAGTAGTAGAGTTAATGTTTTGTATGCAGAAGATCTCCAGTTCAATTGCTGGCATCTCCAGTAGGGCTGGGGAAGACCCCCATCTGAAACCCTGGAGAGCCACTACCAACAAGTCTAGACAATACTGAGCTAGAGGGCCCCAAGAGTCTCGATCAGTACAAGGCAGCTTCCTTTGTTCGTATCAAGGAGTCCAGAACAACTCCAGGTGCATGCTTGCACAAGCAAATTTAATGTGCATGTCCAACTGATTCAGGCCTGATCAGAGGCGTCGCTCCGGTGGGGGCTGTACCGTAAGTTGCGCCCCATCCTAGTCCCGTTTACAAGCTGGCAGGAGGCGGCCCCGTCCCGTCGGAGCCATTCCGTGCTGAGAAGGCAGCGGGCAGGGAGTTGCCTGCTGCCTTCTCCGTACGGAATGGCTCCGACGGCGAGGGGGCGGGTCCGCCTCCTGCCGGTTTGTAAACGGGACTAGGATGGGGCGCAACTTACGGTACAGCCCCCACCGGAGCGACGCCTCTGATCAGGCCTGAATCAGTTGGACCTGCACATTAAATTTGCTTGTGCAAGCATGCACCTGGAGTTGTTCTGGACTCCTTGATACGAACAAAGGAAGCTGCCTTGTACTGATCGAGACTCTTGGGGCCCTCTAGCTCAGTATTGTCTAGACTTGTTGGTAGTGGCTCCAGCCAGACCCTGGCTCTCCAGGGTCGCTCTCACCGGAGCGACGCCTCTGGGCCTGATTGCCACTGACAAGCCCTGCCCTGATAGTTCCTGCTTACTCTAATGTCTAGCTACTAGTGCTGTGACCATGCCAGCTGAAAAAAAGACCATCGCCATTTTTGCTGACTATGTTTATGATCACCGACTTCACATATTCACACTTAGTGTGGGCCAAAAATGTATGATATGATGAGCCAGTCTTAAGGGAGCATGCAGGCCAGCGCTCCCCATTACATTATGTTGATGCCTGCCAATTGGCATTGCACTGTTTTCCGAGAGGATTCCATGGCACTCTGTGGCTCCCTTGGCTGGTTTCTGTGGGTCCCCTGGAAGCCACGCCTCCCAGTTTGGGAACACCCAGCGATCACTCCATCGGTCTCAGAGTAGACGGGATTGTGCTGTTAATTTTAGAAATTCCCCAGCTAAACCAGAATCCAGGAGGAGTGGGACCTCTAGCATCGCTGCAGGGGGGGGGGGGAGCTGTACATTCCGCCGCGATCCGAGCCTCCGTTGCATGGGTGAACGAAGCGGCCCCGCCCCCCTCGCCGTCGTAACCATTCAAAGTGGTTAAAATAACGCACAGGGAGTCTCTAGTAAGTAACATTAATGATACTAAAATACCTTCAATTGTCTCTTTATAAAAAGTAGTGAAAACTGTACTTCCAGCCTTGAATATGTAAGTGTATAAACATTTCTCCTATTGCATTTGGTGGCTTCAACCCTCTTTTATTTCATAAGACTTAGCTAATTTTTATGTCCTAGTTACTAATTCACATAAAGGGGACTTTGGGTGCATTTTATAAGATCCAAATAATGAAACGTTATCATATTAAAGATAACATCTTGATGCAAATGAGTGAACAAGAGGCAAAAATATTTGTGACAGTTTTCTGAAAAAGCCAGGCGATCCATTACAATGTTGGCTGTATGCCCTGTGTTTCCCTTCCCCCTTCCAGGCTTTTACTGGTTTTGTGACAATGAGCCATTGGTTATTTGGAGACATCTATTTAGCTTTAAAATCCTGCACTTTAATAATAAAAATAGTAATACATTCTAATTAAAATGAACAGGGTTAATGGCAGGTCCATAAGGAAACAAGGAAATGGAGATCAATGGACTTCTGAATTTCCAATTAGGGACCGGCATTAAAGACAACAGGATAATAAACCAAGCAATTATCTTTGATATACCTTATGATATAATCGCACCACAGGGTGAATCTGCACTGCAGGAAATAGGGTTCTCCGCTAAGTTGGTAACCTTGTTAATCTGATCTATGTAGCAGTCAACATTTAAATACTACTTCGCTGCGGGAAAATTCGCTGCACTGCTCCTAGCCTGTCACCATAAACTGGATGATAAAGATGATGGCCTATCATTATGACTACTGATGGGTTGATTCATTGGCTGCGTCAGCTCTGAGATCAGCCAAGTTAACTGCAGGTCATCTTTCAAAACATCTGTGTGTCTAAAAGAAAGCTTATTTAGCTAGATAGCTGCACAAGTAGAATACTACTGATTATCATAAAGGTCAGACATGCACATTTTAACGGGTGGTAATGAGTAGTTTTAAATATGTTTGAGCCTTTTCTTAATCCTGCCATGTCACAAGGCTTCTATTGTTATGCACCAAAGAATGTGCCTTTAATTGTACCATTTGCCCTATTGTATCTTGATCATAGAGCAGGAAGCGCGATGGTACTTGTGATAACCGCCTACCACATGTCCTAATAATTACTAGCCTTCGGTAAATTGCAGAGGGAAGTAACACAGGAGACTGGTAAAACAAAAGGCTCTGAAAAGTTGCAAGTAATATTTAAAGAGTTGCATGTACTGTACCAAATGGTGCCAAATCTTGCCTCGAAATGGGAAATCTGTCTGGCAAGACCAGACATCTTTTCAAGCAGTTACACAAAATCTGGATAGATACTCAGAAGTTCTTTGCATATGTTTTAATACACTATATAATTAAGAACTGGTAGGGTCTTAAGAAAGTTCAGATTAAAATTAATTAAGTCACACATGAGGAGGAGACCACAGTCTTATAATCCATCAACAAAATTAGCATTTGTACCTTGTCTCATATATATATAATAAATAAAATCCAGAAGGAGATGCAATAAGCAAATACTGGAGTGTAAAAGGTGGGATATCTCACAATTTCAACATTTCATAGATCTGAGCAATTATTTTCCTGGAGCATTTCATGAAAAGAATCTACTATTAAAAATGACAAGTTCAAACACTTCAGAATGGTAGCCATAAAATTATGACAGATGTGTAAAATGTTATTCTTAAAAAAAAACACTGTATAGAGAAATCTAATTGCTCTCAATGGATACGTTGCTATGTTGGTGCTGATCCTGTGGTCACCTTGTTCTTTAAATGTCTGCTTAAAATTAGCGTAATACTCTGATTCTGCTCATATTGCCCATGCCTTATTTTATGACTTAGGACATTTGAACAAAAGGGAGACTGTAGTTAGTTTACAGGAGTTAGAATAACAGTCATGTTGACTGCAAAAATAAGGCTTTTGAAGCTACAATTCTAAACGCACTCACTAGGCAGTATGTCCCACACTGAGCATGGTAAACACACATAGGATTGTGTTGAAATGACAAATGAACCTGAAATGAAGAAACTATAGTCCTCAGCAGGCAAAAGATTCTGATCTTATACCACTATTCTCAGCATTAAACCCGACCGTTTTTATTTGAACTTGTCCCAGGTGAGTATAAAATTCCCGAAGTTTGCAGCAATTGAGCAATTTCATATGAATGCTTCAGGGATGTGCGGTGCAGGGGCGAGAGATGAGGGAACCCCGCCCCCTGCTACTCTACCAAAATTCACCGTGGCAAACCTTTGAAGTGCGCTCACGCACCGTCTGCTGCACTCGAGTAGCGGGCAGTGCACAAGTGCACTTCAAAGGTCTGCCACTGTGAATTTCGGTAGAGTAGCAGGGGCGGGGTTTCCTCACCTCTTGCCCACGCACTGCACGTCCTGGAATGCTTATAGCTCCCCCACCATCAAAGTTGCCATATTTGTTTAAGTAGAGGCACTAGTTGGTGTGCACATTCTCAGGGCCAGCACATCAATGAGGACGTGCCTCTGCACACCTACACCACTCTTCCTCCTCCTCCCACACCCTGAAGAGGAAGTGTGGACCGGGGGGGGGGAGTGATGGACTTGAGGATTGGTGATGCTCCATGTTTAGCTTGAGTATCTGAAATGCTTGGGATGGGATCATAAGTGTCTTGGATTTTCGGACTTTTTCAGATTTTGGAATTCTGCATATACATGATGTCTGCTTGGCTCTGCTTCTCCCATTGGTTGCAGCCAACCAGACCCACAGACTTGCTCATGAAACATGGCTGCGGTGCGGTGGTGCCATCTGTCGCTCCTGCTCCTCACCCTGCTCCTCGGAGCCCAGCCGCTGCTGCCATCCTGCCAGGCTAGTTGGGTGCTGGACCACCATTTTGCAGAACACAAGTGCTGCACCAACCCTGAATGCAGCAGTAAGTGGCGGGGGGGGGGGAAGAAGGGAGGGAAGGAAGCCGCCTTTCCACAGATCTGAATGAAGACATGTTGGCATCTCCAAGGCCATGCAAAGAAGAAGCTGACTGGGGTGCTTTTGAGCGTCATGTTGGTGCTCAAAACGTTTTCGGGTTTTGGAGCATTTTGGGTTTTGGATTTCCAGGTTAGGGATGGTCAACCTGTACAACTAAAGCATATGCTCTTGGACACTGAAGAAAATAGCACTTATTTATTTGTCTTTAAAAAGTCCCTCACACTTCAAGTTTATGTGTTTCCATAATTAATAGTTGGAATTATGTAAATGCACGATATGGAATTATGTAATTCCATGAATACCATTGAAACAGAATGCACTCAAACAGAAGACCAGAAATAAAAATTATAAATTCCACAAAACTAAAAGATTGTAAAGTCCCGAGCAAATATCAAGGTCATCACCCAGTGCTGAAAAGTCATAAGATTCTATGCCAAGTGAACTTCCCTGGGGAGGGTATTCCACATACAGGCACCTTCACTGAAAAACGCCTCAGAGAAATAACTGAACCATTGGGTCAGCTCATATGGGAGCTGGCAGCCTTTTAGCTGCCCAATATAGGACACAGTTATGTTTGGAACCAGAGGTGAAACAAGGGTGGAGCGGAGGCAAGTAGTTCTGCAAGACTCCGTTACACCGGAGTCAACGGCCCCTCCCCCTTGCTGTTGGAGCCATTCCAGCAGCAACAGGGGAGTGTCCTGCGTGTTGCCTTTGCTGCCAGAATGGCTCCAACAGCAAGGGGGAGGGGCCGTTGACTCCGGTGTAACGGAGTCTTGCAGAACTACTTGCCTCCGCTCCACCCTTGTTACGCTTCTGTTTGGAACAATCAAACAAACCATTAGGTTGAATCCTATCTGGAAGCTGTTCCCAGAAAAGGAGAGGTGCACTCACAGAAGCGTCCTTCTGTGAGGTCAATTCTCCTTTTGTTTTACACTTCTCATTTCATTTTGTTTGTTTCCTGGGAGTAAGGAGTAAGCCCTGTTGACCAATGGGACCTCCTTCTGTGTAGGCCAAGTCAAGTGTATTAAGTTAAATAGCACATTGCCATACACCTATAGAATTAAAATTTAAAAACACATTGAAACAAAATTTGCCATACACCTATGAAGTTGAAATTATACACACAATAAAACAGAAATTTGCCACATCTACCACACATTCTTTACAAAAACTACTTAAAAATATTTTCAGCCTTAAAGAATCAGAGAACGTTGAATATCTTTGCAACCATTTCTTTAAAAAACATTCTCTAGCTATTTCATATTTAGGACAATAGAAAAAAACATGTAGCAATGAATCTAATTCATTCAAAGAACAGTCACAATATTGTTGGTCAGATGGTATCTTTTGAAAACGACCTTTCATCTGCGCAGTTGGTAATGCGTTACAACGTGCAATCATATAAGCCCACCTAAATTTAGGCACTGTAAGCATATTGAAGTATAAAGGTAGAGTAAATTCTACCGGAAACCTTATTCCTGAATAAGATGGAGAACATGTCCGCTTAGCCTCTAATTGCATGGGTAGGCATGCATAGCTGCGTGAATCCGTTTTTGTGTGCAACTGTGATATTCCAAAGTAAGTCAAAGCAACTTTATGTGACAGCTCCAATGCTAGTCAATGGAACCCGTCAATGGGACCTGTCAAAGTCCTAGAGCATGCAAAACGCGTCATCTTTTTTCAGGTATATGAAACACCTGGAACACACACACACACACACACACACACACACACACACACACACACACACACGAAGTTTTTACGTTTTTTTCTATCCTTGGGCCTCAAATACAAACACAGGAGTCCTGTGCACCTTGGAGTCCCATTGAACTCAGTGGGACTTACATCTCAGTAAACATGCTCAGGATTGCTCTGTAATACACATACACTTTATTGATTGCTTCATTTCCAGTCCATTCTGTGACAGTTTACTCATTGCTTGGCAATTGTGAGGGGTTGCGTATGTGTAGAATTTAGACAGAGTCGTGTTCATCTGTTAGAAACCCTATATTCCCAGCCACAAAGGGCAAAGCTGATTGAATAGCCTTGCAGGAATAGTTTCTGGGTACTGTAACAACAGAGAAGATAATGATGGGTTTGGGGCATCTACAATGCCGCTTTTTTGCCTGTGAAATGAAGATGATAGTTGCTTCACGGGAATGCCGTCAGGTTAAATTAATAACTGATTCTCAAGCTCAGGGATACCCTTGGATGGCAGAAACTATATTACCGTAGTGTCATTGACAACTCTGTTGTTAAGGGTGCTTTCAGCTCTTCATGGAAGCAGAACGAAAGCTCCCCTATTTCACACTTCATTGGTAGGAATCAGGTCTTCCAATTGGATACAATAGCTCTTCACAGGCTAATTTAATAAAACTATGTAACATTTTTAGTGAAATAGTCACACGGCAAAAGAAGTACTTTCTAATGTCCATTTAAAATAGTTCCTCACATTTCCTTTGCATTCTAAGGAGCAGTCTTTTAAATGTACAGTACTAGGCCTCTTTATGAGTTTCCGACTCCAGCTGTAGTTGTGGGTCTCCCTTGGTTTTGACCCAGAATCTCAAGAATTCTGGACCCCCCAGTCTGGGCTTTTGGTTAAAGCTGCTCTCAAGCCCAGACCTGCAAGTGGAAGACACTTGTATGAGTCACTTCAGGAGAACCAAGAGCTTCCAGTTGGCCCAAATGAGCGTTAGTCACCCAGCAGGTCATTGGCTGCTTTTACAGGGGTATTATGTAGATATGCTTTTCAATTGTGTCCATTCATGTTTTAGCTGTGAGCCATCAAATGATGAGAATTTGGAGGCGGAAACAGAAATGGGATGGACAGGGAGAAGCTGTATGCACTCACTCCTATCTGAGTGATGGCCTGGATCAGGGAATCCCTCCAGCCCATCACTTGGATAGGAGTGAGCACATGCAGCTTCTCCCTGTCCATCAGCACATGATTCCCAGCCATTCCAACACAGACACATGGGGATGAACTGGCCCAGTGCTGACTAATTGCATGGCTGATGTTAATACTTGGATGCTGTTAATCAACCACATGATTTACATCCATCTTGGTGTGTACTTACAGGGATGGCTGGGGGCAGGGACACTGTGTCACATGGGTGGGGAGCAGCTGCATCCCCACCCATGTGACATACATGCTCCTATCTCATGATGGAATATTTCTATTGGAATATTTTCAATCCAGTCCTTTGTGTTGAGGGGCTGAGGAGCCCCCTTTCACTGAGAGGCTGTGTTTGTCCCCTTCCCTGTCTTGGACCTGCTCCAACTTTGCTTTTGTGCATCCCTGGGGCTGTGGTTGGGTTTCGAGCAAATGTGAGGGAACTAGCAGTCCTCTCTCTCTCTCTCTCTCTTTCTCTCTCTCTCTCTCTCTCTCTCTCACACACACACACACACACACACACACACACACACACACACACACACACACACACACGGATCTAAGTTCCCTATAACGTCAACATACATAAAAGATGTCTTTTTACAAAAGACTTTCAAAAATGTTGCTGCATTTATGTACTTCATGAAATGATGCTTTCTCCTGTCCTGTTGGTGACTGCGACAGGTAATGCACAAATTGCCTTGTTGAGGAGGGATGGACTTACTGATGTTAGATCAGACAAGTTAATGTGTTTGATCAGAAAGTGTATGTGCTGCAGTATCATTTTTTTCTACATTAGTTTCAAATACCCATGAAGTGCTTACAAAGTCCTGAACTCCCTTATCTTTGCATTTTTCCCCTCATGAAAGAGGTCCAAAACACTGATGCTACCACCACGGGGGTTGTCTGAATTTTTGTCCTGATTACTCTCAGCATTTTATTTTCTTTAAGGGAATGAGTCTTTAGTTTTGACTTGTGTTTGACAAAATGAACTTTTTCTGTAAAGCTTTTGTAGCAGCATTTAAACAATAGACAAAAATGCAGACCTAAGTGGAACAAATCAAACTTTTTCAAGATCTTTCACAAGCAAAAATTCTCTTAGATGTCACTGTCTGGGTTCACATCACACACCTTCACCTGAAATATAAATGTCCTGAAACCCAGGAAGAAAAGAAAAGAAAATTGGTTGACTTGTTTTGTGTTGGATTGTGAGTATTTTATGCATATCAAAGTAAAATGAATAGCAAGAATTCACCATCGTTAGGAATTCAGTGATATCCATAACTACATAATTGCGTAAATCTGTCCTTATTTATGTGACTTCTAGTAAGATTTACTTCAGGGTATAACCTGTGAAGTGTTAATGATCTTACAATGCAGTCCTAACTGTCAAATCAAATTAGGACAAGATTGGGTTTATTTTTCAAGTAGCTACAACAAGGATTACATTACGTTGGATCTAGGACTAAGCACCTCATTAAGTGGGTTTAAAATCAATGGTGATCACTCAGCTAAAATGAGTAGACTTCTATTGATCATTCATTGCTCAGCAATATCAGTAATAAGATACCACTGAAGATACCCCCCCCCATCCAATACATTTTAGCGTTATTGGATTACAGGTACTTCTGAAATTGATGATAGGTATTTATTTATGTATTTATTTTAAAAAATTATATCCCGCCTTTTTCTATGCCGAAAGGCAAATGCCCAAGGCGGCTTACAACAAAGGTTAAAATACATACTGGTAATTTAAAATAATACATAAAATAAATTTAAACAATACATAACCATACACAAATTTAAAAACAATAAAATCCACTAGGGGAGGGGGCGACAGTACGGAGCAGAGAAGCAGCTTGGCAGATCATCTTGAGACACAGGAGGCAGACCATGACCCATCACCCAAACGCTAGACGAAACAAAAATGTTTTGAGCCCTTGCCGAAAAGTCATGAGGGAGGGGGTGGTTCTCAGATCCCCTGGCAGGGAGTTCCACAGTTGTGGCGCCACATCAGAGAAGGCTCGCCCACATGGCACGTATGAGGCACTTTGCTTTCTGTGGCATTGTTAAACAGTGGTATAAATATGTACAGTATGTTGGTCCTCCAGTTCCACAGATGTGTGGGTTTTACAGTCCTTTCCAGGGTTGACCCACACATTATGTTCTAAGCATTAAGGGACATAGGAAGCTGCCTTATACGACAGACTGACCATTGGTCCATCTAGTTCAGTATTGTTGTCACTGCTTCATAGTAGCTCTCCAAGGCTTCAGGGAGGATTTTTTCTCAGCCTTACTTGGAGTTTGAGCTCAGGAACTTCTGCATGCAGAGCAGATACTCTCCCATTGAGCTGTGGTCTCTCTCTTAAGGGTGAAGATAGACAAAGCATTCTGCGGATAGGAACCGTTGGTTTTTCACCCAAGGCCGGCTCATCCATGAGGCCAACTGAAGCAGTCACCTCACGCAGCAGATTGCTGTCAACTCGATTTAAGCTATTCCTGGATGTGTTTTTCCCCAACATGGTTTAATGTTGGAAATTCCCAAAGGCCCTGTTATAATCTCCAGGATTGCTATGCTATCAGTAGCCACCTGGAAATTGATGCTGATTCCTGCAGAATCCAGGCCAATACTGGTGTGTTGCCAACCCTACCTGGAGTCTATAGATCTTCTCAGCATATGGGTTCCCACTGGCTTTGGGATCTTGGTTTTCTTGGTCAATGTTTAGCTCTCTTTCCTGCTGCCAGTTGGCTCCTGGGTCTGGACCAGCAGCCCAGTGTTCAGAAAATTGCTTATACTGTTCACAAATTGTTCCTGGTTGGCTCCAGCAAATCTCACTAGATCTGGACATCATATCTACTGTAGATACAGGGAAATAGGCTTTTGTAAAAATCCTCAAGTACTATATCTATAAGTGAGCCAAATGCTTCCCTCAAGGAAATGGGTTTGCAGCCCAGTCTAGGCCCCCTGGATTGGGCCCTGCAGATGCTGAGCTGGCAAATGACTTTCCCCGCCAAGAAGATATTTCAGCTCCCATTTTAGCCTCACACCTTAATTTGCAAAATGGTGTATATGTATTTATGCAAATATGGTCACCTTATCAGCATACTTCTGCAGGACCAGTATGAGGAGTACTAGGTGAGAAGCTTATCCTTACAAGCTATCTGTCATGTTTTGTGTGCCATATTTGGAACAATGTCTCCAAACGGATGGAAGAATGCCTCTCCACAGCTTGATTCAGAATGGGATTGGTTTTTCCAAGCTTCATCAGATAATTTTAAGGGAGAAGCCCAGGCTGCTTCCAAGAGTTCTTTAACATCTCAGAATGAGACTGGCCCATTCCAAAGGCTGCCCTGCACTGTTGCATGCAGCCAGGTTTCACCCTCCTTGCCTTTACAAGCCCCTGTCCCTAACCTTCCCTCCTCCCCAAATGTATACATTATTTATTTACAATATTTTTATCCTTCAAATCTTCCTTCTCATTTAAGGGGGCTTCAGGGCAGCTCACAACCAATATAGAACAATAAATTAAAAAGCCTACAAAAACATTACAAACGAAAATGACAACCAAACATTACAGAAAGCAACTTACCAGTTCCAGCTGTGATTGTGGTGTTCCAGGTATCTTACTCCTACCTGGAGCACCATGGTCAGAACAGGACCTCTGGCAATCGACAATTTCCAAGGATAAAAGATCAAAGATCCTTGGAATCTTGGTTGGGAGCTTTTGGGCAGTTGGGAGTTGGGGTTGTGAGCTTTCGGACAGGAAGGCTTTGGGACATAATAAAAGCCCTTGTACGTTGCGCTTATCCTGCTACTGCTGAAAGGTACATTTGGCAGAAAATTGGAATGGCCAGACCTTATTTAGAACCAGGGATGTGGATCAAGTCTCTGACTCCAAGTCTCGATGTCAAGTCCCGAGTCTTTGGTTGCGAGTCCCTATCTATTTAATGGGGAAAACAGGTTTGAACCTGAATAAAATTGGACTTGTCCTAAAAGGCTCCAAGTCTTGAGTCGAGCCTTTCGAGTCTTTTACAATCGCTGAGTCAAGTCATTGATGCGACTTGAGTCCGACTCAAGTCCGAGTCAATAGACTCAAGTCTACATCACTGTTTAGAACATAGTCCACATTCAAAGGGATTTCGGCTCAGATTACATAAAGCACTTTTTGTTGTTGTTCTGGGGTATTTCAAATCCCCCCCATTCCAAAATTCAACAGCACCACTAGGCCATCGTGATATTTGGGAGCCACCACAAAATGACAATGAGCAGATGACTCAAGAGGATACAAAAATGGTTGGTGCCATATCCTCCTTGCCTTGACCTCTGTCTTCTCTCTTTCATCCTGACATAGTAGGCTCCTGGATTTGGAGGATAGATCTTAGACAAACAGTATCAACGTGCAACAGTGTTTTTGCAAGTCTTCCTCAACTTCTTCTTACTGGAATTTGCAGTGTTCCATCAACCCAACATCCGTTGCAGCCATTCTACGGAGACAGAACCATTCTGGTGGCCCCCCTAATAGAGTGTGAAGTGCCACAAGTGACCATTTTCCTCCCTCACTAGTGTGACAAAGCTGGGGTATGCAGAAGTAGCACTGCCACACCACTGCAGTACAGCACCAGTGCAAGGGAACAGGATTGACTCCCAGCACAGAAGCAAAACAATGAGCCACTCAATGTGCCCCTACATTGAAAGCTTAGATCAAGGTGCAAAGTGAAGTGAGTTTCATGGACATTTTTGTTTTGATGCGTTCAGGCTGACGTGTAGATAACAGAGCCCATGCTCAAATGATGTCATGTTATTTTGCACCTTGACTGGATAATGAATGCTTTACCAGTGTATTAGTTGTATCGATTCTCTCCCAGAAAATCATGTTTATTTCAATACTATGGATTTTTTGTGTGTGGTGATAGATTTTCTCACCTGCAGTGCTGATGTTTGCATAATAATTGTTACCCCGATTTCTGGCTTTCTGAGGAATTCCTCCGAGAGTTCGTGTTGATAACCTGAGCTTCCGGAGAAATAAAAGGTACCCAAAATGAAGTGTAGAGAGTCATGATGGTATTTTGTATGTGGTGTTTCAAGCAGTCAGCTAAAGGTTCTTATCATGAGTTGAATTGGCTAGTCCTGTTCTGTCATATTGTATCCTCCTGAGTCATCTGCTCATTGTCTTTGATTCATGGTGAAATGTCTGATGAGAAGCTGCTTTGGTCTGCATGTGTGAGTGTTAGCAATGCCTCGACGTCCAAAGGCGACTCCTTCACACAGGAATTTTCAAACCATCAATTTATTTGAATGCTGCCTTTTCCCAGATTGTGCCCAAGGTGGCTCACAAAAAAATCAAAATCGAACAGCAAAGATAACCTAGAACAAGAATAACCTCGGTATCAATATACCAAGAAGTTGAATAACAAATCAGCACAGAGTGAAATATATATCGATATTTCAAAACAGTCCAATAAATATATTTTCCATAAAGCATCAACATTTCAATAATTGTTTGTTAGTTATTTAGCATATTTATGTAGTACTTTTAAAATTTTCTATTTCCCAGGTTCATCTAGCTCAGTAATGTCTGCATACACTAAGTAGTACTGGCTCTCCACCACGGTTTCAGACAGGGTCTTTTCTGGCCAACCTGGGGGAGTCAGAATGTTCTACCTCTGAGCTATGGTAAAATATCTTTTCCCCAAAGTGGATGCACATGCACATGTATGTGTATATATGTGTGTGTGTCTGTGTCTGTGTGTGTCCGTGTGTTCCAAATTTATATCCTGTGCTTTCCCTTCCAGCTAGGCAGCTAACAATACAAAAATTTACAAACCAACTAAAAAGATATCTCAGAAATATTGCTGTTGTTGTTCAGTCGTTAAGTCATGTCCGACCCTTCGTGATCCCATGAACCATATCCTGCCAGGCCTTCCTGTCCTCCACTATCTTCCTGAGTTCGCTCATTTTCATGTACGTTGTATCGGTGATGCTGTCTAACCATCTCATCCTTTGCCTTCCCCTTCTCCTTTTGCCGTCAGTCTTTCCCAGCATCAGAGTCTTCTCCAGAGAGTCCTCTCTTCGCATTAGGTGGCCAAAATATTTGCGCTTCAGCCTCAGTCCTTCCAGGGAACAGTCAGGGTTGATTTCATTTAGGATTGACTGATCCCTTCATGGATCATTGCCTTGTCGTGGCAAAGGGGCTTTCGTAACTCAATGAAGCCATGGGCTATGCCGTGCAGGGCCACCCAAGACGGACAGGTCATAGCGGAGAGTTCTGACTAAAAGTGATCTCAGAAATATAACACACAAATAAATCAGCAGTGCTAAAAACATAGCAGAGGGCTACAAATGAATAGCATTGAAAAACATGCACCAGAATTAAGAGGAGAAACTAAGGACCCAATTCAATCCAACCTTCCAATACTGATGCAGCCACAATGCAGCCCCAAGGTAAGGGAATAAATGCTCCCTTACCTTGAGGAGGCCTCCATAACTGCCACTACCACCACCACATTGGCACAGCTGCATCAGCACTGGAAACTTGGATTGGACGCTAACAGAAACAAAAAGGTCTTCAGCTGGCAGCGAAACTACATAAGTGAGGGTGACAACCTCATCTCCTCCTCAGCTATGTTCAATTCAACATCTTCAAACAGCCAGCGTTCTTCAAAGCCAGATGGTATAGCAGCCTCTTCTGTGCTGGCCCAAGAACTTTCTGGTGCCTGAGGCTGTGTGCCAAATGCTGCTCCACCTTACCTAGTGGTGCATCAGCCTCTGTTCTTCCTGCTCCATGGATTGGAAAAGTAAAAGAAGGATGAAGAAGTCTAGAGGAGACCAATCTTCTCTCCTCCATTACTTCCTTTTCTGCTGCTGTTGGGATCCAATCCTATGCATTGACTTGTGGATGTCACTTGGAGCTTTGTGCGAGGGATAAATTTTGATTTTTCTACCAATTTAGCCCATCTCCATAACACTTACATTTAACATTTCTAGATTCTAGGCTGTTTCCTTATGTTGGATAATTTCAGTAGGAAACAGTTGAATAGGTCACAATCCTTATTCTCACAGCAACCCTGCGGGTTAGACTGCCAGTGTGCCCAATTTGCAGATGGAGAACTCGGGTTGTGGGTGACTGGTTCTAGGCAACCCACTGAGTCCATGGTTACTGGTACAAACTCAGCTCACTAGATCAAAGTTTCCATCCAGCTGGCGGACCTTACTCTAGAGTCGTTGCAAATGTGCTGTGTGCTCCGCTGCTCCAAAGTTAGTGTGGATTACACTGCCCATGCAGCCTTGTCAATAAGTCAGCAAAACGTGCAAGCCCAAAACCTTTTTCTTATATTGACTACCATACACAAGTAGGTTAATAATTAGTGGCCAACAAAGAAAGAAACACCATGGGCCAACTTTTGTAAAGCTACTGGGCTTGGTTGCCTGGAGGCAGAGACGTCACTAGGTGGTGGGGGGCAAACCACACCTGGTGACACTCCAGGGAGGGGTGAAACCAAAGTGATTTTCTATTCCATTAAATAAATACTCCTATTTGTTACTGGTAGTGCAAAAATGCACCAGTGAGAAGCTGGGGTTTACCTGTAGTGCGAAAATGCACCAATGGTAGAAGTTGGGTGTTAATGTTTCTGACTGGGTTTAATAGGGACCGTACTTGTTGGCATGCACAAGGTTCCAGATGTCTCCCCTGGCATCTCCAGTTGAAAAGGATCTCAAGTAGCTGCAGTAGGAAAGACCATTGCAGTAGATAATGTTATTTCCCTTGTAGGCATTCTCAGCATGCCCTGTAGTCATGTTTCGTGGAAATAGTAGCCTGCTGGCATAAGATTACTTATTAACAGATGCTGTAATCTGTTGTTGGATAAGACAGGAGCGCAGGCGCAGGGGTTGAAAAGGCTTACTTTTGCCAAGAGGCTTAATTTTTGGGGGATTGCAGTAGGACTTCCATTCCTTCTCTCTGCTGGAGTCTAGATAGTCAGTGACTGGTTTGGTGGCTGCTTGGCAGTGGGGGACCCAGCCGATTTGGCGTGTGGGGCCGGGTCCTCGCCGCCCCCCATAAAACTAATTAGCATAATTTATGCTAATTAGTTTTTCCCGCTTTTTTCGCCGATTTTCGGCGATTTTAAGCCTAAAACTGGGGTTTTTAGTAAGTATGTCTGCTTTTACCGGCACTTTAGTGATATTGGACGCTCCCTCGACGATTAATAGCCTTCTCCCGGGCCCGCAGCTTCTCCGTGCACCCGGCCCGGGTCTCTGTACAATCTTCGTAGTTTGCGCATGCGCAAACCCACGGAGTCTCCAGGGACGTTCTGGGCATGCGCAAACTGCTCCCTGGAGCGTCCCTGGAGACTTTTTTCCCCCCATTGAATGCTGGGATCTCTTAGGGGGTGACGGGGTTTATGTCACTACTATTGCCATTACATTCAATGATATATGGGAATTACGATTTATGAGTAATTAGTACAACAATATTATGAAGGATTCTGTATGGTCTGGTACAGGAGAAGGTCTGTTGGGGTGACACCATGAGATCCTGCCCTGGATGTGGCAAACCCTAGTGATAACTCTGCCTGGAGGTAATCCTTACTACAGACAACCAGGCAAGTGACTATTTACAAGCTTGATTTACAGCCCAATCCTAACTATTCAACGGGTGGTCCAGGAATTCTACCAGATCCTATCCCTGTTCGTGGCCACTCTGGAGCGGCCCGGAGGTCTACTCGTCCCCCTGGTGTAGAACGGGGAAGGCCTGATGGGCATCCTCAGATTAACGCCAGCTAAGTAAGAGGAGGCTGGAATGCCATCCCCTCCCGGGTGGCTCGGCCAATGGCCCCCTCCCTCGCCGCCCAGACTGCCCCCATGCTCACCAGGGAATTACTTACCTCCTACAGTGGCCGCAGGGGTGATCCAGTGGCAGAGTGAGGGCAGCCGGCCTCTGCACCGGCTGCCCTTACTCCCGAGTTGTCACGAACATGCTTTATGGCACCTTTGTGTTGGCTTCTGGCAGCAGAGCGCTCACTCCGCCCCCGGCTATTTCTGGAGAATTGCACCGTTAGTGGCCCGCGTCATCGATTGAAAGATGGTATAAGTCTCTCCACTCCCTCTGCAAGCTTTACATGTTTTTTTCTTACATGTTTTTTGATGTGAGCAAAAACTGCATCCTCCCAAGTATACCTGTATCTATAATATAAATCATCGGTTTAATTTTTTTCTAAAATGCCGTAAGATTTAAATCTAGACTGTCATTTTTATTTTACTGCTCCTGGTGCTTGAGGCATTTCTAGGAAATGAAGAGATCTACACATGCATAGACAAGATGTACTGCGTCTGTGGAGATATGATTTAGAATAAAGAGAACATCATTCAACACACAACAATAAACAGAGGTTTTGCTGTGAATTAATGGAATTAATATTTAATAAAATCTCATCTTTTATTTTGTTTGCAATGCTTCTGTCTCATTCCCTCTTTTCTGTCCATTGCTCAAGTCGGCTGCCAGACTGTATAAATGTGATGTTTTCTTAGAAACCATTTGATCAAAGTGCATCTTTTTTTATTCACCTTTCAAAATCCATACATATTGTTTTTGAGGATTTTTTCCCCTTTAAATCAAAGAGTATATCCTAAGTTGTCATCTTAACTTTTGTGGGGGTTTTTTTGTTGGTTTTTTTGTTTTTTGTTTTGGCCATTATACAAAATGATACAGATTTGTAAACTAGCAATAAAGACTCCCTTCAGAATAACGGAAAGGTGTGTTGCTTATTCCTAGAACCTTGGGTATCACAAAAGGCACCTTTTGTTCTTGAGTTAATTAGTTTGTTATACAGGAGGTACATAATTCTTTCAAAAGAACCAACTGCGGCTCAAGAGGAATCACAAAAGTAGTTATGGGTGATATATTCAGTCAGAACCAACTGCCTCCCCCTGAAGTTGAAAGGTGATGACTTTCAGTGGAAAAAAAATGTATTTGGGGAAGAAAGAATGTTAAGCTCATAGATCCGATGCTTGTACAATGTTTTCATTCTGTATGGAAGAAGCGACCGCCTATTGTTTGTAAACAAAAAGGAAATACTTCACTGTGGCACTTCCATCTGTTACCTTAACAATAAGTGAAGTCATGCAGTTAATCACAGCGTTCTCCCCCTCCCCGCTAAAAAAAAAAAGAAAAAAAGAAAAAGAAAGAAGAGGAGGATTTCAACTGGAAGCTCTGCTCCTGTATTTCCATGCCTTTTTAAAACCGTACCCACCAAGAACAAGTAATCCTGACTGTTAGCGCTGTGTTTTAATTCCAGTATGGGCTCGTTGTGAGCTCAAAGACACAGGTTCCCTACCGAGTGCTGAGATCTGTTGCCAGGGATGGCTGCGTTCCAAGGAAATGCGCCGCCATTTAAAGCTAAATGGTCTGGGGTGAAATAATGTGTGCACTCTAGACTCACTCTGTTTGCTTGCAACGTATTTAGCAATATATAATCTTCCATGTATTTAATTTAAGCATGCTATGGAGTCTTAAAATAATGGGGAAAGGGAAAATACCTTCAAGCTAGCTTGACAGCTTAGAAGTCTAATCCTTTTTAGCACTAGTGACTTGCTCTTTGGAGGACTGTGATTCAGATCAGTGCCCCTCTTAAAGCTAGGACGCTAGGAATCAAGACTTAAGAGGGCCGAATGCTGCCAGGCAAATTCCAAGTTATGTTGCTTAGGAGAAAGGGTTTTTTTCCCCTGTCATGATTAAAATGTATTTCCCCAGGGAAGGACAATAGTCATACACTGTGAGGAGTCTTTAGGTCAGTGTATTTATCTATGTGTCCAACCACGGGCTGGTGAGCTGGCTATTTTGGAATCATAATGAATAGATTCTTTGCTGCTGGGTTTATTTCGCCATATAGCCTAAACATCCCTGATGGTGATGTAACGTCAGTAATGTGTTCCATTCATTATGGAGGACACCTGAGGAAATCTAAAAGAGCGTTCAAACACAAACACCAGTTTAAAGCATGTCAGGGGCACTTTGTTCTGCTTTTGTCAAGTGGAGGTTGTTGCCGTAAAAGGACTGCCTCAGTGAAAGCTCGAATTTAGTAAGGCGGGGGGGGGGGATGACCCATCCTTCTTATAAATAAGACAAGAAACCTTAGTATGGAAACTTTGTATCACAACCCTGTAACATGGACATGGTTAAAGGAATGTATACTTTCATGCATGGATAAAATTCTCCATAGAAGAACTGAGATTTTGAGATACTACTATTTCCCAGGTAGATGCCAGACAATTGAAAAAGGGGCACCGGCATTATTTGGCACACGAAAAAGGCACCTGATTTGTCTTTTAAAATGTTCTTACTGGTTTTGTTAAGATCAACTTCCATCCAACCCTAAAAAGGAAGCACCCTCTGCTGGCTCCAGAGAGATATGACTTACTCTTTTTTTTTTTTTTTAATGACAATGACATGGGTCATCGGAACTGTAATTCATTGAAACTGCTCGGAGTTAAGTATCCTTTCCTGGGCCACAATTCTCCTAAAAGAATGAGGATTTCAGTGGACTGATCTCTGTCTTGGATTGTGGCCCTGATATTTAGTTTAAATCATAAGAGATGAGTTTGTCTAATCTTCCTAGCTTCTCCGTCTGGCTAATTGAGCAAAGGCTACTCTTAATACACACACATTTAAGGTAAGGCTGATGATGCTAAGCTGAGCTCCATTGGGTGACGCACAAGACCCTTTAAATTAGCATCAAGGTTCTGTGCAAGCAGATAATACAATTATCACTTTTTAATTCCTCACTGAAAATTTAAACCAAATACTGCCCATTTTTTTTACATTAATATGTAAAATGTATAATTCCAAGCAAGTGATAGAGGAAGGGGTTACTACTGCACTCTGGCAGCTATGCTACACACATTTACTTGGGAGACATTTCCATTGAATACAGTGGAACTTACTTCTGAGTAAACATGGATAGGCTTGTGCTGCTGCAAGCTTTGTCTGAGCACATCCTAAACACAATGACAGTTTCTCAACCTATGAGAAAAGATGATGATTTCATTAATTTTTGCAAAGTGGAAGAATACTATAGCATTCCATTCAAAACAAAGTTCCTCCGTACATTTCCTTTAATGCGATACTTTTCTCAATTTGCAAAAATGAACAAAATATTTCCTCTTCTCCCATACGATGAGGAATTTTCATTTTGAGGTATTTAACTAGATCATTAAAAGCTACCAGTACTTTAGCTGAAGCACTATAAACAGAACTTTGACAAGTCCCCAGTACTGGGTGTAAAGACAGTTGGTATAGCCTAGTAGTTTAGAGACTGAGCACAAATTAGGACTTCCCCGTTTTGAATCTCCTCTGGCAAGCCCCTAACCCTTATAGCCCCAGCTTCCATGCTGCAATAGGGGGATAATACTGGTAATTACTTACCAGCCATGGTTTTTGTATGGTTTACAACAAAATAATGCATGTGAGGCACTTTCCATGACCAAAAGATGTGATGCAAATTATTCTTATTATTATTATTGTTCTTCTTCTTCTTCTTCTTCTTCATAATAATAATAATAATAATAATAATAATAATTAATATAGTAATAATGAGTCTCACTACTGGGAACATTGGACATTATATGGTGCTATTTTACCTGTTCTTAAACTCTTGGGTAAAGTTCGAACTTGTGAGAACCCCAAACCCCATGGCCAAACATCTGGTGGGCTGTGACAGCACTGATGATGATGATGATGATGATAATCAGACATTCCACAGGTGGGAGGTCTGATTCTGTGAACTACTGTATTACCGTATTGTCCCGAGTATAAGACGCACCTGATTATAAGACGCACCCTTAAAGTTTGGTGCTATTAAAAATTTTTAATTAAATCACTGGCATTAAATTGCAACAGCCTGATTATAAGACGCACCCCTAGTTTAAAAACTTAAATTAGGAGAAAAAAGTGAGTCTTATACTCAGACCAATATGGTAATTAAGGTGTCTTTTTATTTATCTTTACCACACAGAAGTCTCCCCTCCCCCTTTGCAGGGTGCTCCGTACCACTAAACATACAGGCAGACCTCCAAGAGCTTTCTGACACAATCTTATGCATGCCTACTCAGAAGAAAGTCCCATTGTGGGCAAAGGGTTTGGTCTCAGAAACGTGTCTACATACTGTACATAATTACGTTTGGAATTGAACTTTCCTCTGCTTTCCTGAGTGTGGGTGAGAAAGGGCTGCTGCTTGGGTGACCGTCCCCACGTGCCTGCTTAGGGGGCACAATCCTATGTCTGCTTGCTCAGAAGAAAGACCCAAGGAGGTGTACGCAAAAAGTATGTGAATCCTCCTGTCACTGGCAGGAGCAGGACGTTTACTGCCCTCAGAAGGGGAAACCCTCAGGGGATAACTTCCACCCTTTCGGCAGGTAAATGCTGCTGGGATACATGCAGACACAGGAAGTCTGCCCAAGGAGGCATAGGCTTACCATATTCCCCCCCTCAAACCGGGACACCCCCCACAATTAATTAAATACATTTAAAAATTATTAAAAAAAATAAATAAATTTAAGTTTAAAAACCGAAGGGGGCGCAAAGTGCCCCCTATTGCCGCGCAAAGCTTGGCCGCATTTTTATTTATTTATTTATGCAATTAAATAATTAATTAAATTTACTTACCTCATCGTCACCATCGTGCTGCTCCTTGTCGTGCTGCTGATCCAGCAGTGCTGCTCCTCGTCGTGCTGCTGATCCGGAGGGAGCCTGCCCAGGCCGTGCGAGCCTCCTCACATGGCCTGGGCAGGCTGTCGTTCGCCCGCTCTCTCGCTGGCTCCAAGTGGGTGAGAGAGCGGGCGATCCGGAGGGAGCCTGCCCGGGCCGCGCGAGCCGGCTCCGAACCAGTGAGAGAGCGGGTGAATGGTCTACTCACCCGCTTGCCGCTCGCCGCCGCCATAGTAAAAGGAAATTACCTCGGCGCTGGCAGCTCTTGGCCCGCAAAATCTCGTGAGATCCAAGATGTCGGCGCCCAAATCTTGTGATGGCATCATGCCCTCATGAGATTTGGGCACCGACATCTTGGATCTTGCGAGATTTCACGTGCCAAGATGCTGGATCCTGGAAACAAAGGTAAGTTTAACAAATTAAAATGGTGGCAGCGGCACGGTAGCTTACCGATCGGCCCGGAACCCTTCCGGGACGATTCCGGGAACGGAGGCCCGTTTCTGGGACTGTCCCAGTTCTTCCGGATGAATGGTAAGTCTATGTCTGCACAATATAACATAATATTGTTGCTAGTTACATGGTTTGTATCCTGAGATATCTTTTCTTTATTTTCAACTTACTTCAGCTTCCGATGAAACCTCTGTCAGTCAGTTAGGGAGTGCAAGAGTTGGCCCAGGTAACCAATCATGTACACAAGTCCACCATGTGCTCTTTGACACTGAAGATTTGAAACTGAAACTATCTTGGGCCTTCTCTCAGACTCCAGAGACCAGCAGGAATCCTGAAGTCTGAGAAATGCCCAATGGTAGCATATCTGTTTACATGACCTCAACCTTGGAGAGCTGATGGAAATATTTTCATTTTTCTAGTGGCATATTCGATTGGGGATTAATTTTAAGCATGGTCAGTGGTGGTAAAAACATCTACATCCAAAAATAAACAAAGCGGAGTAAGGTTTGGGACTCATTTTCAACTCTGACCTTTGTGTCTAAAAATCATTGAGAATTATATGGACGGCCTGACTGGATTTTATAAAAATCACTGATTGCAAAGCTGTATTTAGGTCACAGTGGCTATTTTCATGGCACCAGCTCTTTCGGAGTCAATCTGAGCTGATGCATATATGCATTACAGTTAGAGAATATTAAAAAGGCAGAAGTTGGGTGACTTTTTCGGTGCATGTTACTCACTGTGCTGTTTCTGGAGATGCTTGTTGTTACCTGTTGTTATTACCTGATGAGTTATTGTGGCAGTTATACTGTAAAGAGATTGTTATAACCACAATGTGTGTGCATCCCCCCCAAAGCAGGCAGGTTTCTTTTTTTAAGTGGAGGTTTATTGTCTGTTTTGTTTACTAAAAAAACCAACAGACCGTAAGCATCTTTCTGTTTAACAGTGCACAAGGGATTCAGGAAAGTTAAAAGTCACAGCAAGCCAACCTTGAAGTGGCTAACTCTGCTGCTTCTCTGTTTAGTCATTTTCCCCCCCTGTGCCAAAATATATGTGGGCAGGTTGGGGGTCAGGGAAAGAGTCACTCTAAGCAGTACATTTCCCTCAGCAGGTGCAGCAGAGCTGTGAGAAAAGTCTGTGGAGGGTTACTGTTGCCTGAGGCAGTATTAATTCAAGATTCATATTCTGTGGCTCCCTTATGCAGAGTCACCGTACAACAAGGAGACTGCAGTGAAGAACCGTATGTTCTTTAAGCAGCCACGCTATCCAGGAGTTTGTGCTATTACTCGCATGAACGTGGGGGGAAATTGAAAGGTGGTTTCATGTTTAGAGCTGCAGCATGGGTCAGAGGGGTGCATTGTACAACCTGGCAACAAAGTGCCAGGAAAGTGTGTTCAACTTGGCACCACAGTACTCCGCTGCCTCTACCTGGCTCTGAGCACACTATTGTATTCACTTCACTAGTGGCTCTGCAGAAGGGGCGCATGTTCTCATGTGGTGCTTAGAGTCAACGCCACTGATCTGAAGTGGTTGGGATAACATGCTCAGGAGAGCTGTTCATGGTTCCCCTGGCACGTTAGCATCATTTTGCAGTGTAGACTATCTTGACCCGCTTTTTAGGTCCATGTTTAAATGATAGACCTTATGACCCAATCGTATTCCACACCAGTCCATAGCATGCAGCCACGTCAACAGAGCTTGCACTGAACATAAGAACGTAAGAAGAGTCCTGCTTTTTGTTGTTGTTCAGTCGTTAAGTCGTGTCCGACCCTTCGTGATCCCATGAACCATATCCCGCCAGGCCTTCCTGTCCTCCACTATCTTCCTGAGTTCGCTCATTTTCATGTTCGTTGCATCGGTGATGCTGTCTAACCATCTCATCCTTTGCCTTCCCCTTCTCCTTTTGCCTTCAATTTTTCCCAGCATCAGAGTCTTCTCCAGACAGTCCTCTCTTCGCATTAGGTGGCCAAAATATTTGAGTTTCAGCCTTAGTATCTGTCCTTCCAGGGAACAGTCAGGGTTGATTTCATTTAGGATTGAAGAGTTCTGCTGGATCAGGCCAAAGGCCCATCTAGTCCAGCTTCCTGTATCACACAGTGGCCCCACCAGATGCCTCAGGGAGCACACAGCCAACAAGATAACCTGTTTCCTGCTGTCACTCCCCTGCACCTGGCACAGAAAAAACCTACTTCCCAAGCCAGGAGGTTGCTTATGGCTTGTAACCTCTGATGGTCTTTTCCTCCATGAATCTGTCCAAACCTCTTTTAAAGGCATCTAGGCCAGTTGCCATCACCACATCCTGTGGCAAGGAGTTCCACAGATGAATTACACGCTGGGTAAAGAAATATTTTCTTTTGTCCATTCTAACTTTCCCTCCACTCAATTGTAGTGCATGTCCCCTGGTTCTGGTGTTGTGCGAGAGGCTGCAGGCTCTGGGGGTGGGGGTGGGGGTGGCTCAGACAATCAGCAAGAAGTAAGTAAAAATATTTTTATTTACTTAAAATATTTTTACTTTTACTCCTGATCACCAATGAGTCTCCTTGGACCCATGCCAGCTATTTTGCTGGCATAAGTCTGAGGAGAGGAAGGGGTGTGTGTGTCAGGCTGCAAAAAGGGGATAGCATCCCTGCAAACACTGCTGCCACTGGGATCCACCCACTTTAACCCCTGAACCACCACTGCCCTCCTCCCTCCCCTTTGTCCGTCGGTGGTGGGCATGTGGAGCTGCCTGCTGTTTGCACCAGCGGCTCTTACGTGCTCAACAGTAGCGCACCATTTATAGCACCACTGCAGCCTTTACAATGGCAATTTAGATCGCTTTCATTTAGACCTCATAGGACTGGGCTGTTAGTGACTTTTGGCCCAATCCTAAAGGGGCCAGCCATCATCGGAGCGCTTCTTCCGCTGGCGCGGATTGCCATAAAGCAGTCAGTGCCAGTCGTAAAAGGTACTTTTTCCATTGGTGCTCCTCTTATATTTAGCAGGGGGAGAGTAACTGCCCCCCTTTCTTTTCTGGTGGCTGTTAGCTGGTGGTGTTCTGCATCTTTTTTAGATTGTGAGCTCTTTTGGGACAGGGAGCCATTTAATCATTTGATTTTGTCTGTAAACCGCTTTGTGAACTTTTTTTGTTGAAAAGCGGTATATAAATACTGTTAATAATAATAATAATAATAATAATAATAATAATAATAATAATAATAATAATAATAATACTCTGGCAGCGTGCTATTCAGTGTGCTGCTGGGATGCTGGTAGGATGACCAGAGCCTTCCCGCCTGGGTCAGCGGATCCGGAGTCACCCACTGCCAAAGGTAAGGTGGCAGAGAGGGGAGGGGGGAATGGGGACAGGGAGGGTGAAATGAGGCAGCGACGGGGGCAAGATTGGGTAGATCGGGTCCAGGAAGGGGGCAGGTTCAGTGGCAGCAGTGGCTGCCGAATCCTAACCACCTTTCTGGATGCAATTCTGCGGCATGAGTCCACGCAGACCTGTACCAGCTATTTAGTTAGTGCAGGTCCAAGTACTGTAGATCCCCCATGTCGTGGAGGCTTTCCCCTGGGGGTAAGGGAACACTTGTTCCCTTTCCCAAAGGAGGCCTCCACAACTACCCCCCTCCCAGATGCAAAGGTAGCCATTTGGGCTCTTTGAAAGGATTATTTAGTAAAGCGGATATGTGCTAGAACCAGTATTTATTTATTTTTATTTTTCACATTTTTATACCACTCTTCCTCCAAGGAGCTCGGGGTGGTGTACATGGTTCCTCCCCTCCTTTTGTCCTCACAACAACCCTATGAGGTAGGTGAGGCTGAGAGAGAGTGACTGGCCCAAGGTCACCCAGGAAGCTTCATGGCTGGGCAGGGATTTCAACCTGCATCTTCCAGGTATAAGTCCAACGCCAGAAGCCCTGAATTGGTTCAACCTGCTTCAGAAGACATTGGAACACAGGAAGCTGCCTTAAACCAAGCCTGACCGTTGGTTGATCTAGCTTTGGATTGTCAATACTGACTGGCAGTAGCTGTCCAGGGTTTCAGACAGGATTTTTTTTTCTCTGCCCTGCTTGAAGATAGTAGGAATTGAACTCATGTAAACCAGCTGCTCTATCATTGAGGTACAGCATCTCCCTTAAGACCTTTTTGCAATTTTATTCTGAAAGGAGCATTGGTTTCCTGGAGAAGGCAGACAAATAAGGAAAAAAGATGCTGCATAAGAACAAACCAAGTCAAACTTCTATGTAACATTTTTACAATTACTTACTAGTCATATATATATATATATATATATATATATATATATATATATATATATATATATATATATATATATATATATATACAAGTATTGATAACTATAGGTGAAAATATACCATGAGCCAAGGGTCGGTCACTGCAGATTTTCATACAAAAACTAGGGAACCGCCCACTTCACCCATTCTCATGGTTCTCTCTGTACACCATAGAGAGAAGGACTACAATGTTTCTATGAGTGGGAACAACAGAAAGCTTTTTCCCATACACTACAGAGCATGAGGGAACACTCTGGAATGTGGTCTGATATGCAAAGAGTGTGTCAACGTAAAAGCAAAATCCACCGTAAGGATCCGGCCAGCGGCCCAGGGCTGCCCACCGGATCCTATCCCCTATCTACTTGGGGAAGGGGACGTTCGTCCCCTTCCCCAGGTGTAAACCAGGGCAGGCCCAATCGGTCTCCTTGGATTTTCTGGCGGAAGTAGAAGGAGACCGTGTAACAGCCGAGCCGGCCCGGTGGGGACTGGGATATGGAGGACGCCCACCCTCGCTGCCCGGATCGCTCATGCGGCTGGCGCTGGAGCCTAACCTTCCTCCACTGGCCGCATGGACATCCCGGCAATGGAGTGAGGGTGGCCGGCTTTGCGCTGGCCTCCCTTACTCCTGAGTCATCGCAAACGTGCCTTATGGCACGTTTGCAATGGCTTCCGGCGACGGAACAAGCCGTCGCCGGAAGTCTGCGGTGGATCTGGCTGTAAGTAAGGCACATCCTTTTGAGTTAGCCCTCCAGGGGTACCTAGCAGTTCTTGATGGTTTACCAACAATAGTGGTACTGTACATTCTAATATTTGAGAACTGCTATTTCTAAACTGAGGTTTACTATTGCTGCTGACTGGTCAGGACATGCGCCTTTGTTCTGTGACAGCCAAATGTGAGCATAACCCAGAGCGAATGAGACAGAGCTCCAAGAGCCCCCTACAGTCTTCTGAATAAGACCTTGTTAACATTACTCCTTCAATTTAAGCCTGGCTATCATACCCTCCAATGGAGTAAAGTAAATCCTATGAACCATTTGTGCAGATAATAAGTGAGGAGCATCTGTTTTTTTTGTTTTTTTTTTAAAGGAACGTGTTTTGAACAGTCTCTCAAGAGAGGATGAGCTTTTTCATAGTAACAAAGAAATGTCAGTGGAAGTTGATGTTGCATGTGCGCATGTGTATGCATGTTGTGGGAAGGAAGTGCGTGGAATGTAGAATTTTTACATTTGAAATGCCTCTTCAAAAATCACTTGCCCACACTAACATGTGGCCCGGAGTCTTTCCATGCTCGTACAACTGTTCTGCATATGGATCCCTCTGCAGTAAGGAAAAATTGATTTGGCAATAGCAGTTTTAAGAAACTGATAGCTCCAAGTATTCAGTTCTGTCCCTTGGCTCTTGATCTAATGAAAAGGAAAGATGTTTATCTGTGATGTACATATATCAGATGATACAATAGAATCAAGCCTTCTCTGCCATTTGTCTTCTGTATTAACCTCCCTATCAGGGCCATGCTGCCGAGAGTGTGTGCAGCACTTAAAACAGCATGCCATAATCTTTATTGCTTATTTCTGCCATCAGGCAGAAGTTAAAGCTGTCTAGTGTAGCACTGATTCAAAAGCTATTCAGGTCAATGGAAACACTTCACTTGCACTGATTGCCTTTTTGGATCTGGCCGCAGCTGCACGCAAAAAAATCCCGGAAACATCTCCCGGTTGTTTTAGCATTTCTCGCGATCTGTTCGCAATACCGAGGTGTTCCGTACTAACATAATAAGTCATTTATGCGTAGCGTTAATGCGTGACATGTTCAAACTATTATAGCACTCACAATGGCTATGATTGCCGTCTTCAACTTATTTTTTGAATAGTCCCATGGAAATCAGTGTGACTGCTCTGGGTTAAGTGGTTTATGGGCTGCAGTGTGTCTGATTCAAGTACAGTTAAGTGCTTACATATTAGTTATCTTGCCTAAGGCTAGGAAGAAAGAGCCAGTTTCAGAAATGGGCTTACAACCCTGGAGTAATTGGCTCATGGCCATGTGCCGTAATTTGCTAGTAGTGCAGGAGCGAAGAGGTTAGAGCTCTTGAATACAGCTCTGAAAAGCATGGGTATCAGGTTTGCTAGATCTTCCACCAATTAGCTGCACCTTTTCTTCTCATCTGTAAATGGGACCTAATCCATGAGACCAAAAGGTGATCAGAGGTGGCTGCTGGTCAGACCACTTTGAGTGCCATTGGCTATGGAAACAGGTACGTCTTCCCGTCATCAGCTGACAACAGATAGTCTTGGGAGAGGCTTGGATATTTTGATCAAAATATAACCCTGTCCACCATATAACATATGAAATGCAGCTAATCTTTAAGGAATTCAAATTCTGACCTATAGATGCAATACCTTCAGAGGTGTTGCTATGCAGCCCTTGGTGACATCACCACCGCCGCTAAACACCCCTTCAGAGGCGCAGGACAGGCTAACCAAAACAATTACTGTCTCTGCCACTGCCGCCCGCTTTTCCCATTGCCGAAATAGCGCGATTGACGCTCCCGCCGCCAGCTTTGTCACCCCCCGTGTACCACCCAGGGGTCCACCGCCCCTCCCCCCTCCGCTTCTGAATACCTTTGGCCTGTTTGTTCTCAATAGGTCTCAGAACCATTTGCCTTTAACCAAGCAAGCTCGTTCTAGTCTTTTTGGTCAGAAAGAAATTAAAATGTTGAACATATGACTTGGATTGCTGATCCAAAAAGAGGATGTTAGAGGACAATTGGTGGAATTGTGGCCATGTACAGAGTGTTAATTTTGAAGCAGAAAATTGTACTTTGAGTGCTTTTTAGCAGTGGTCATAACTCTTACGGCCCCATCCTATCCCTTGCCAGTGCATAGCATGCAGCCATATCAACAGAGTGCGCACTGCATGGTATTGGGGGGGGGGGGCAGATAGCCAGCGAGAGGTAAGTAAAAAACTTTTATACCTCCTGGTAGGCCGTCCGGTCACCTGTAGGTCTCTGCAGATCCACAGCAGCTATTTTGCTGGTGTAAGTCCAAGGAGAGGAAGAGGCATGTTGGGCTGAACAGGGTTATAACATCTAGTGCAGGGGTGCACAACTTGGAAGTAGGTGGGGGCCAAAATGAATAGGACAAACTTCTCCGGGGCCGCACGGGGGGCGTGTCCAGGAACCGTGATGTCACTTCCTGAGGAAGTGACATCACAGGGGGCGTGTCCATGGGCCGGAAAATATCCCGAAAAGCAACATTTTAATGAAAGCAGCAAACGCGAGCGGCAGAGTCAGTGCCACTGGTGGTTCAGTGTCATTAAAATTAGTCATCTCCCCTCTCTATTTCATAATTCTCAAGACCAGGACTTCCCCCATCATGACATCACAAACATATCAATTTCTTTAATAAATCATCCCCTTCAAATTATCTTCTGCCTCCTGTAATCTACTGTCCCCTCCTTTAAAAAAAACAAGACCCCCACACATTTCCACAGAACACAAGCCAAGCTTCACTGGTGCGGGAAAACAGCATACCCCTTTTACACACTCAATTCAGGAGCCCCACTTTCTGACAACCCATATTCCTCCACCTTTAGTCTAAGGAGCGCCAAGCATTTCTAGAACACGCCCTGCAAACTCATATTTTTGCATTTCTACCATCATCTCAGTTTCCTCATAACTGAAGAATCATTCCGTGACCTGGAGGGAGTCGTAATGCCTTTTTTCTTTTCGTAATATGTCAGTTGTTTTCTTTGGGGGGGGAGGGTAGAGAATCTCCTCCTTCAACCCGTCCCCCCTCCTCTGCCAACACTTTTCCACCCCTCCTGATCTTGGTGAGGGAAGAAAGAGGAGGGGAAATTTTCCTTTCCCCAGTGAGGCACCCAAACAAAGCACTCCCCCCCCCAGCAAAACTTTAAAAGGGCCAAGCAACCAACCGTCGTATTGCTCACCTTATACCCGCCCACATTCCTCCCTTCCCGGACCTGCTGTGAGCTCGTCGGTGGAATAAGCCAAATTCTACGTCAGCGATTCCAGGGGCACCACTAAAGGGCGTGGTATGGAAATGGAGGCTGCCTTGCATCGCGATAGGAGCAAGTGGAATTCAGTTCGGCACTGAACACAATTCTCTTTGATTCCCACCTCGTCTGTTTGCACTACGCGCAAAGCTCCTGCTATTATAGCGAAAGTGCCAAGACTGCAGGACCAAGACGACTTGAGCTTCCATTTCATTTCCAGTTGAAGCCTTCCCCCCGGTAGCGGGGGATCGGAAACAAAGCCCCCGCTACGCCACGTTTCGCACAACGGGAATTTCTTTCCCCTCCCCCTCCTCCTTCCCCCCCTCTTTAGTATAATCCCAGCTCTCAAAAGCCCGCCTCTGAGCGGCTCAAGGCAATCTGTCAACCGAGCTGGGGAGCCACCTCAAAACAGATCGGGTTACTTTGATTGACAGCGTCACCATGGCAAATAATTTGATTAAAGCTATTGTCTTCTCCTTAGCAGTCCCCGGGTCAGATAACTGGACCAGTCACAGCCCGGCTAATCACTTTTTCATGCCTGTTTAGAATAATATTATTTGGAGAGAGAGCGAGAGAGGAAACAAACAAACAAAACAAAAAAAGACCCGGCAAGGAGAAGAGGATGAGAGAGAAGACGAAGGGGGAGCAAGACTTTTTAGCACTAGATTACATGTAGGAGATCCTATCGCTGAAAAGAGGGGGGGGAGAGAGAGAGAGGAAGGAAGAGAGAGAGTTGAGCTCCCAAGCCCGGCCAGGGGGTGGGGAGATCGAGTTTCACTGCTGAGAGCGCCGCTGCTCTCACACAATAGAGGCGCGAAGTTGCTGATCGGAACTCGCGGACTTACAAAGCAAAACAAACAATTCATTTCCCTCCTGCCCTGCCGTTCCTCAGCGGCAGCAACAGCAGCGGCATCGGTCCCCTGCTTGGCCCGGCGTTCTCCCTTTCCGCCGCGGGGTGGGAGGGAGGAAGGAAAGTGGAGGCTGGGTTGAGAGAGAAAGAGCGACTGTCTCCTTCGCCAGGACAACGAGTCCTCCCGAGTGCCTTAGCGCACGCGGCTCATTGGCTCTTGGCTGAACGCCAGGAGACTCAGCTGATTGGCGGCGTTCAAAGTGCCGCCTGGAGTCTCCTGGCTTTCGGCCAGAAGCCAAATGAGCGCACGCGCGAGCAGAATGAGAGCAACATGAAAACGGAGAGCGGGCACGGAGGATTTCCCGTGGCCCGCGAAGAACTTGGGGAACCCAGAGAGCGCCCGCTCTTTGGGATCCACGATTTGTTCGCGGGCCACGGGAAATCGTCAGGCGGGCCGCATGCGGCCCGCGGGCCGTATGTTTGCACCCCTGATCTAGTGTATACTGCTGCTGTTGGGATCCACCCCCTCCAGCCCACAATCCACCCCTTGCCCTCCCCCTCCCTGCCCCAACCTCCCCGAACAGCCCATGACCTGCCCCTGCCACCACCTTACCTGCTCTGGCAAGGGCCAGGTCTGTCGATGGTGCTGCGGCATTTATGATGGTGGAACATGAGTTTGGTCATCATAAACAGCTCATACAATTGTGCCACTGGTTTTCCATTATAAACATAAGTCTGAGGCTTTATGATAATTTGGTGTTACACCTAAGTCAGGCTATAAACCTAAGACCATTTACCAGAAAGTAATTACTTAGTTTATTGAGGGGTGTGTTTTTATTCCTCCCAGCAGCCACAATTTTTTCTCCAGTGCCCCTGACAAAATGGCAGATCCAAATTTCCAAAGGAGGGGGGGGGGCTTGCTGGCATGCATCAGCAGTGGGTGGGCCCTTTCTGGGTGCAGCATGATGAACCTCAGCACCCTGACAGGGTCCACTGCTCATGCCTTACTATAGAACCCCCCCCCCCCTGCACTGGAACAACATTTCCATCAGGGATACTGGAGGACAATGGTGGCTCCACATTTGGATCGAAAGTCTTTGAAAGTGTGGAAATGTAGCCAAAACCACAGCATTTAAAAATGGCACAATAAAGAAGTTTCAGTTTTCTTGTTATTTTGGGAAACAGTTCTCCAGGGGAGAAAACAAAAAGAAGCAGCTACATTACATAGTAGTTTTTGCAAACATCACTCGTATGTAACTCTCAGCAGATGTCTGATGGAAGCCACTATTCAGCATCTGGTAGAAAGCCACAGGGCACATTAACAGATGCGGAGCAGAGCGAAGCAAGCAGCATTGTGTAGAACAAAAAGAACAAGGCGGAATCCCTTTGGAAAATCATTAAAAACTGTTTTGTTGTTGAGAGTATGATTTGTTTTCCTTCATTCTGCAAAACTTTCCAAACGGCAAATAATTTTTGCCTTCAATGCGTTCTCTTTTGTTCTTTACTCTATAGGACAGATATTTGCCGATAAGTACAGGCTCCGATATGCTGTTACCTGACATGCTTTTAGTTATGTGTAATAACATGCGCACATGGGGAACATGTGTATAGTGTCATTTTGAAACTGGCTTGTGACATGCCATGATGGAGCTTGGCGTTCAACAAGGGCAAGACAGACAGAAATATAGATGCAACATAGTAATGTTTAGTGTGGGGATAAATATAGAATAAAAGGGAAAGGAAATCGAGAGTGAAGTGCAGTCAAATAACTCAGTTGCTAGGTAGATGTGGCCACCACGACCCCATGAGCCTTCTGGAGCTACCCAGTGATGGGAAGGCGGAGAAATTTTGCAAGGCGGGGCGAGTGTCATGTAAAGCTGATGCGCCAGGTCTCACAAGATTATATGGGACCAAGGCTGTTTGGGGAGACAGGGTAATGGGGAAGGAGGGAGATTTAAGGGAAATAGTAGAGCCAAAGGGAGGGGGGAGAACAGAGAATGAAACGGGATGAGAGAGAGGAGGAGGGAAAGACTTGAGAGTGGAGAAGGAGAGGAAGAAGGAAGAAACGGGACTAGAGTAAGGGGGAAGTGGGAAGGGGGGCAAGGTTACTCCAAAGCACCAAAGTTTGCCTTTTACTACAGACTTGTGGGTCTGATGTTCCCTTGGCATCAGCCTGCTCAAGGACAACATGTGTGCATGCATCCAGGACCATATACAGGTACTATACACATGCCTGTTGGGCAACACTGCATTCACCATGGAATCATTTTCTTGCTGTGTGGTTCTTGCAATTATCACATGATTGGCAAGATGCTTGCCAAGTGGTCATAGTGTGTATTGAAATGGCACACTACAGATGGCCCATTGCTGAGTGAGCAGGCATATAAAAGGAAAAGGCATCCCTTGCTCGAAAGCCAGTCGTGTCCGACTCTAGGGTGCGGTGCTCATCTCCGTTTCTAAGGCCGTAGAGCCAGCATTGTCTGAAGACACTTCCATGGTCATGTGGCCGGCATGACTAATGGAATGCTGTTACCTTCCCGCCGCAGCGGTACCTATTTATCTATTTGCAATTTCTTGCTTTTGAACTGCTAGGTTGGCAGGAATTGGGATAGGAGATGGGAGCTTACTCCGTCACATGGCACTCGGGTCTCGAACTGTTGTCCTACAGACCTTCCGGTCTGCAGTTCAGCATCTTAACCACTAAGCCACCACAGCCCCATGGCAGGCATATGCACACATAGAAATGACAGCAGCAAGGACTGGGTATTTCCAAAGTATTTCAATGGCACCTTTATCAAGGGAACTTATACCTTGGGCTTGCTCCTTGCATCTCCCTTCTTTCCTAGGCTTCCTTAACATAGGCCCCACCTCCCCCATACTTTCCTAAGCCATCTGATTTATTTGCAGTTGGCTGTCTAAGCATGACAGGTGTGAATTCTGAGATACTTGGTAATGGCATTTGAACCCCATTGTTACTACCACTAGAGGAGAGGGCTCTGTAGGCTGCCACTCATGGGCATGGCAGTATTCAAGGATGCCAGGCACAACGACCCCTTTCAATGGCCATTATGGATGGAGAAAGCTGGATGCAACAAAAGCAACGCGACGTCGTTAGCAATTATGCTCACATTCAGGAAAAGTGACTGACCTTACAGACTCACAGGCAAATGTCTTTTAATGGAAGTGTTGTACTTTTAAAAAAGGTAGCTACTAAGGGCAAGCAGGCCAGGTATGAATAACCATAATGCAGGTTCTAGGACTGGTCAGTGCTTGGATGAGTGACTGCCTGTGAGCCCCATGTACACCACCGTGAGTTCCAAGATGGAAGAAAGGGAGGGTATGCCGAAGAAGTTGCTTATATTGGAAGCTTCTGCTGTTTTGCAAATGCATTTACAAATGTAGCAGCCCTGTGTTGTTATAATGGTACAAAAAGCACCGTTTTTTCCTTATTGGAAAATAAGCACTTGTTTTCCTTATTGGTTTGATTTTGATATCATTTTTTTTTGCTTTTTTAAAAAAGCCCTCAAATGGCTCACAATGCCCCCCCAAGCTAGTAAAATACACTTTAAAACAGTAAAAAGCAATGTAATCAACACTATGATAAACCCGCTGCTCAGAAGCCTCCCAGCATTAGCTGGCACCAAATGCACAATGGAAATGCCAAGCCTTTGCTGGTCATCTGCAGGCCAGGAGGAATGGTGCTTCTTTGTAGACTTCCCGAGGGAGATAATTCTTGTTGCAGCTAAAATGGCTGACATAACTTGGCCTCATCAACCAGCTGGCTCTACCATGTCAAGGGAGAAGATGGACAACAGACAAGCCAACTGAGTGCTAGAGAGGCTCAGCCAAAGGTTAGCAGGAAGCTGGAACTGGAACATGCTACTGCTTATAGCATTTGGTTAAAGCAAGACACACACACAACAAAGGTAATGGCCAAGGGGCGTGCGGGGTGTGTGGAGAACTGCCGATATGTGAAATCGTGGTTACTGAATCCGCGGATACGAAGGTACACCTGTACCTTCAAAATGGCTGCTGATATCTTCAAAATGGCCACCACAGATTCAGAATGACTCAGATGCTGCAGATAGCCGAGAACAGACTGTGAATGGCACGAGGTAAGTGGCATTCCTGCTCACCATGGATAAGTGAGTCTGAGGGTAGCGAGGATTGACTGTATATGATATCACCAGGCCCCACCTCCTAAATCTCAAGTTTGGGAGTGTTTCCAATTTGGTAATCCTACATAAAAATATACATTGAATCAACTAGTACAAAGCATCATTGTAGTCCAGTATGAGGAATTTACTAATCTGTAAAAGAATCTCTGCATATGAGACCTCATCTTAATAGTGCCATAACTCATACAGAAATCTGAATCTAAACCACTTCAACAAACTATTGCCAGTGAATTTAGTCTCGAGAACTGAATTGGTCTTCTCCCAATATAAGAAAACACTTTTTTAACACCATCCAATGCATCCCTATTTTCCACTCCTCTTGTCTTATATATATATATAAGCCTGCTACAACTTGGATAGTTCACACTTCATAACGACTTAAGAAAACTGTAAATAAGCAGGACTGGGCAGAAAAATAACATTCCAGCACCTGGTGGGACGAGTCATTGCACTGCACAACAGAACAAAATTCAACCTTGGCAAATAGCCAACAACGAGGGATAAATCTGGAAGAGCTTAATATACACTGAAGAACTGATCCACTTGGAAGCAAACTATGTGGGTGTACTTATCTTCTTGTCACATGCTGAACTCATTTTCTGCTTTGAATATAAAGTAGGTCTTGTCATCATGTAGGAAAACACACCCTAGCACTGCTGAGGCACCATAAAAAATTTTTAAGTCTGGGCAGATTGGATATCCAAAAACATTTTTTTTTTAAAGATGGCCATTAGAAGGGGGTGAGTTGCAGGGAGGAAGAAAGAAATACTCCTGTTAGTTTTTAATAGTTTGAGAGTGTGGAGATGCTATACTGTAGGCTGGGAGAGGTATAATTGGGGAAGTGTCGGTAAGTATGAGTCATGCCACAGGATAACAAAAAGACTGGATGAGTCATTCCACCAAGTTTCCATAGCTGTACAACAAAACATGAGGTTTCTGTTTATACATGGACAAATTAGCCATTTCCTGTTCCCAGTAACGATCACATTTTTTTTCACAGGTTACCCTGAAAATAATATTCAGCCCTTAAGTCTTGTATAAATCACCAAGGATGAGCTAAAGATGTATGAAATTGAAATCACTGTCTTAAGACAGAGAGTGGAACACACGTATATTTTAGAATATAAAATAAGGAGAAGGTCTGGAGATTTTTGAGAGGATATCTGTGCAATAAAACTTTGAGATACAAAAGCTTCCTCCGTCAAAGGGATCTGTAAAAAGTAATTATTAAGTGCAACATGAAATGTTAGGTTTTTCTATTAGGTTTCTTCAATATCCTACTTTCTTTTTCCTCCCTCAGTATATATATTTCTCTATTGTTGCAGGTTTCACCAGGGAAATACCAGCTTCAAATTTATCCCTGAGCTAAAACCTATAAGATGATTGACAAAATATTAAGAAAACTGAAAACTGGGTTAAATATAAACTCTCTTGCTATTAGGGATATAGTCTCTCCTCAGCATGCACTGGCAACTCCCATTCACATGCAGTGAAGAGGAGAGAATAATTCCCCGAAGGTTTTTTTTTTAAGGCTAAAAACCTTTCATAGCCATAAGGCCCATGCAATGAAATGCCTTTGTTTCTATGTAGAGGCACATACTTACAACACCTTCCCTGGGTATTGGGAATCTTCTCATGCTACCTTACACTTACGGCCTTCTCCAGTTTTCCATGAGTTCCCCTGATGTGTTTTTAATTGATGCTCTATGCTCAGGCGGAATTAAACAATGCAGGTGGGAAATACAAATGCAGCACGACAAACTTTTATTTTGATAAATGATGCCGATTTTATTAATATCAAAGTTTGCCCTCTGTGAAAACACATTTGTCTCCGGTTTTGATTGCCACCGCCAGCCCATACGTCTTCCTGGAGAGGTTAGTCCTCGTCTCCCCTAGCAATCATTTCAAAGTGTAGAGACCCCTAGACAATGTCCCCAGATTTCAGGCAGCGCCATTGTCTCGTCTCTGTTATATGTTTCCACGTAAAAGGACATGACTCGAAAACCTGCCCAAACTGTGTCGCATGGACAGTATATTAAAAAGGTTTCCTGCCCAGTCTCACGCTTTTCAAGTTGATAATGGCTAGGTTTTCATGGGCCTAAATATCTGCAAAATATCTCATTGTGTTTGTACTGGACAGCGCTGTGCTTTTAGAAAGCAAGTTAATCTTGTTTTTCTGGGAAGAGTGCTTGTGAATACAATTTGGATTTGCTGACAAGAGGGAACAAAATGGTGGGAAACAGTTGCAAAGATGGACTTGGAGAAAGGGCGTCACTGTTGACCTAGAACATGAATTTGGTTTGTAAACTCTTGTCCTAATCAAATAAGGACCCTTGGGGACCCTTACTTCCCTGGACAGCTGCACAGGGGTTGGACCCAGCTAAGACAAAATTGCTACCAGGAAGCATCTGCTTCATAGGATGAAGGTTGGCCCTGATTTCACTTCACGTGAGGCACCCACTGAACTGGAAGTAGCACTGCTCCCACTACGAGCAAGCAAGAGTCAGTGTTTTTTTCAGCTCAGTGGATGTGTTAGGTCAAGTGGCAGAAAGCCCTAGAACAGGAGTTCTCAACCAATGGTACTAGTACCACCAGTGGTACTTGGCTGACTGCTAGTGGTACTCGGGACCACTGGACCACTGGAATCCTGCTCCAATGCGGTGCTTTTGGCGGCACGTTTTTGCTCCCAAGAGGCTCCTGCCTTTGGCTGAGCCTCTCGGGAACATTGAGAAGGGCCCTCCCACCCACCCTGAGCCTCCTACCTGCGTTTTCTGACCTCCAAAAGCCTGAAAGCCAGGAAGTAACAGTCACTTCCGGTGGTACGCAGCAGGAGAGTGGTGCCAGAGGTGGTATTCGGCCAGGAAAGGGTTGAGAACCTCTGCCCTAGAACACAGCAATAAAGCAGCCTTTCATTTCATATGAGGCACCTGTCAAGTCGGAAGCAGTGCCTCATGCAGGGTTTGCTGCAGGTGAGACTCCACTTCTTATTCTGCCAGGACTCCTCAAGAACCAGAAGAAATGGCCTGGAGGTGCCTGCATTATTGTAGAGGCCTCTGAATGTCCTGTCTCTTCGTGTGAAGCACCTGTAGGGATCAGAATTGGTGCCTCACTTGAAACTTCCAATGGCCAAGGTACCAGCAGGTGCCCCACATAAAGTGACAGGGTGCCACAGGGGTTTCCGTATTCTTATGGAGGCCAGTGAGGCATCTTTTCTCATCTGTAACTAAATGGAAATCCCCAAGCTAGATTGAGGAGCTTGTGCAGAGATCAAATGCAGATGTGCATCTAGCACTGAATCTGTGTCATAACTCATGATGCACATTCAAATATGAGGCCAGAGGTGAAACTAGGGCGGAGCAAGCAGAGCACCGGCTCCGGGCGCCATCTCCCGAAGGGCGCCCCGCTCCGCCTGCGAGTCGGACTTGGACTCGAGTCTCCGAGTCAGACTCGGAGACTCGAGTCCGAGTCCCACTCGGAGACTCGAGTCTCGGAGACTCAAGTCTCCGAGTCGAGTCTCCGGCCCCCTCAATCGGGAGAGCCGGCTCGGGGACGTCTTCCCCGGCCGGCTGCCCGGGGCCTTCTGAAGGCCCGCGCGAGAACGGTATTTATACCGTTCTTTTTGCGCATGCTCAGACTGTTACTGAGGGAAAAAGGCTGCCCTTTTCCCCTCAGTAACAGTCTGAGCATGCGCAAAAAGAACGGTATAAATACCGTTCTCGCACGGGCCTTCAGAAGGCCCCGGGCAGCCGGCCGGGGAAGACGTCCCCAGCCAGCTCTCCCGATTGAGGGAGGGGGTCGCCCCCTCCTGGAGCGCGCCGCCGCCCCCTCCCGGAGCGTGCCGCCCACCCCCTCCAGAGTGCGCCGCCCACCCCTATTGAATTATAGGGGTGCCAACCCCCCCATTGCTCCGGGCGCCAACGGGGGTAGCGACGCCTCTGTATGAGGCATTCCATGAGATCACCATCTGCAAGACACAGCTTGGATAGAGATGCATTTCCACCTGTCTTGCAATGTGGATTATTAGAATCCTCTGCCTTGGGCCACTACACATTATCTTGTTGCACATGACTATAGGCCCAATCCTATGGTTGCTCTGTGCTGCCGGAACTTGCATTCTGGCACCGCAGGGTGCTATCCGGCAGCACAAAAGCTGGGCCACTGTCATGCATGTTGTAGATGGGGAGGGGGAGAGCAGGGGGCAGGTACAGGGATGATCTTGGCAGCACCAGTGTGCACCAGATTCTAACCCCTCTTTCCCAGGCTGCCCCCCCATTTCTCTCTATGGACATACGCCAGCAAAATGGCTGGTGTAGGTCTGAGGAGACCCATAGGTGATTGGGCAGCCTACCGGGGGTAAGTAAAAATACTTCCTCCTGCTGGCTGTCTGATGGTGTCCCCCCTCCCCCCACCCACCCACACACCATTTGATACAGCACACGCTCCATCTGCACGGCTGCATCAGCGCCAATGGTTAGGGGATAGGATTGGGCAGTAAGACAGCAATTCTAGCTACACTTACCTTTGAGTAAGCTCCATTGAAATGTGTTTGGCTTAATCTGTAACTTTTTGATACCAGAGTCTCCTGTAGCAGCTCCATTGCAAATAGAGCCACAAGGCCACAGGGGCGATTTTTTCCTAGGGATGGTGCCCATTTCTACACCCACCATTACTGGCAGAAGAAGCAGAGCAGGTTGTCTTCTGTTTTCCGATGCAGAAGAGAAATGAAAGTTGAGGAAGGGGTCTTTCGACTGACCACTTAATGTTCCTGTTATCCTTGGGTGAACCACCCCTCTCTTCAGCCTGCACCCTCCTCCCATTGTCTCAGATGGGAGCCAACATTCGTTCTCGCCCCTGACAACGGTGCTGTCGTTTCTCTTAGCCCATATGGGGGCAAGCCAAGCATTTTTCCCCCTCCCCTACCTTAATGCAAGCCTTGAGTTGTTTCCCAGCATATGCCATCGGCCACAACATGGTGACAGAACCGGATTCTGAAAAACATCCTTGTGCATAATATGTAGCCCCTAAACCCTGTTACTGAAATGTCATGTCATCTGCCATTGATTTTAAAGCAGAACTCCCATTGAAATCAATTCAAGGCTTTGCTTAAGAATAGGTGGTATATGAAAAAAAGGATAATTGTGCATCTTGCACTTTATAATATTTTCCAATTTCTGCAGAAAGCTGTACACCCAAAGCCTCTCTTTCTTTAAATGTTGAAGGTCAAGGAGTGAAGTCCTAATTTTCTACTCTCTGTTTTAGCTTGTTCAGTGTAGTAAAGATAAATACCTTTGTGGCAGTAACTGAAAGGAGAATGCTTTTAATATTTCCTTCCCTTTTTCTTACCTCTACACTTATTGCACATTCACAGTTGCATGACAGTTTCCTCTCCCCTAATGAGACCCACAGTTGGACTTGAGACATTATTAGAGAGAGATCTCTCTCTGAACTGGTCAGACAGCATATTATTATAAAGTAGGGAACATAGTCTCTCTCTCTCTCTCTCTCTCTCTCTCTCTCTCTCTCTCTCTCTCTCTCTCTCTCTCTCTCTCGTGTGTGTGTGTGTGTGTGTGTGTGTGTGTGTGTGTGTGTTTTCCACATGGTCAGTAAACAAAAGGCAAGGCTCTCTCCCCACTGCCTTTTGAAGTGGAAGACTTGAAATGTTTCAGTCGATTGTGGTTTATAATCAGCAAACATACATGAATAATATAAAAGCTGTGAGCTCCCTAAACACTTCAAGTGCTTCCAAACATGTAGATTTTTTACCTGCCGACCTTTAGTTGAAAGGTGAACTGGAAAGGATTTGTAAAGCGTGGCGTTTTCTTATTCGCCTTTCTTTTTCTGGTCTTTCTTTTTCAGTAGTGTGTAAAGAACTTTGAAAATGGTTGATACATTTATCATTCTACCTATAAAATTGTGCCTATCACATAAATGTTGGGAGATGAATCAGATATTTCTTGCAGATTTTCAGTCTGAAGTTCGGAGAGCAGAAAGATGAAACTTCAACAAAGCCCTCTCTCTCTTTTCTCCAACCAAGATGATATTTGGTTGTCAGCATTAAATGTTATAAAACAATATGTGTTTCACTGCCAACTCTTTAATCCAAACAACTTGGAGAACATCAACCAAGGATGATCAGAAATCCTTATAAAAGAGACTTCTACCTTCATATAGTTACCTTGACCACATAAGTACATTTAGGCCCCAATCCTATCCTCCCCAGTGATGCAACCATGCCAAGGAACATTTACCCTTACCCAGGGGTAAGGTCTTCTCTGGATAAGGGAACATTGTTCTCTTAACCAGGGGTAAGCCTCCAGTGCCAGAACGGGTCTACTCAGACCTGCACCAGCAACTTAGCTGGTGCAAGTCTGAGTGGGAAGGTGGATTGAGGCCTGGAAGGGGGAATAGGATATCATCAGTACCACTCAGAAGCGTTGTTGGGGTAGGGATGGTGGGGCCCTGGGCCCCAAGCGCACATGGCGGCGGAGGGGGGTGTACTTGCCTCTTGGATGCATCCCCTCCGCTGTATTCCTCATCTGGCATTGGCCGTTGTTCGCGTTGGGTCCTCCTGCTCCCCCTGGAGCCGTTTGGCTCCAAAACGGTTAGCAAAACGGCGGGAGGGGGGTGATTGAAGCCGCGCTGCTGCCAGCGCATGCAAAAATGACATCATCCCGGGGGGGCGTGGCATGTGCCATGACGTGGTGGGTGTTGCGTCGGTGGCCCTCCCTCGGGGTGTGTGCGCTCGCCACTGGTACCACTGCCACCGATAGCGCCCCTTCCAGCCCTTATTCTGCCCTCTGTTCGGCCCTGTCTCCTCCCTGCCCTGTTCTACCCTCTCCCTGCCTCTCTCCACCCCAGTACTGACTTACTGGCACTGGGGGATGTGACTGATCCACTGGCAGGCCACCACCACCGCTTGCTACTTGTGGCAGTGGGTGGCCTGGCTGCTGTAGACGATGTGTCACATTTTGCAATAGCTGTCAAAAACCTGGTGCCACCAGAACACTAGTTCCAGTGGTGTAAGACCTGTATAGGATTGGGATGTTAGGCTGTAATCCCATACATACTCACCTATGAGTATGCACCACCACAATGGGACATGCATAGGTTTATGCTGTTATGGTGCAATCCTGTCAACTTTTAAGACCTGCAGAGCACTGCTCCGCCAGTCTATAAGGCATGTGTGTGGCACCCAGTGAGTAGGCGCCACCGCGCTACTCACCCCAGTTGATGTGGAGCGCCCACCAGGGAAGGTAAGTTACCCACTGGCTGGTGGAGGAGGGCATTCTGGAGGCGTTTCAGGGAGGGGTGGGCAGATCGAGCTCAGGAGGGGTGTGGGACCAGCAGAGCAGGCACCCGCCATATCCTATCCTCCCAGGCCCGTTTCTCCTGACACGGGCCTCCCAGACTTATGCCAGGTCAGTGGCGTCACTGTGACGCGCATCACCCCAGAGCGGGGGACGCGCGTCACCCCCCCGACTCACCCCCCGACTCACCCCCCCTACATAGACTTACCTTTTCCGGCGCTCCGGGAGCCAGCTGGGAAGCGCTCCAGGGCCTTCTGAAAAGAAGAGGCCCTGGAACGCTTGCGTTAAAACGCGAAAATTGACGATTTTCGCATGCGCAAACCCTTTTCTGAGGGCAAGGGCCTGCCCTCTTGCCCTCAGGAGGGTTTGCGCATGCGCGAAAATCGTCAATTTTCGCATTTTAACGCAAGCGCATTGGGCCTTCTGAAAAGAAGAGGCCCAATGCGCTTGCGTTAAAACACGAACTTTGAAGATTTTCGCGCATGCGCAGTCCCTCCTGAGGGCAAGAGGGCAGGCCCTTGCCCTCAGAAAAGGGTTTGCGCATGCGCGAAAATCGTCAATTTTCGCGTTTTAACGCAAGCGCTCCAGGGCCTCGTCTTTTCAGAAGGCCCTGGAGCGCCGGCCGGGCCGGACGCTCCCTGGCCTCGGAGTGTCCGGCCTCCGGAGGGTGACGCGCGTCACCCCTTGGCGAGCGTCACCCCCCGGCGGCCCGCCCCGCCCGCCACGCTACAGTGACGCCAGTGTGCCAGGTAAATAGCTGATGTGGATCTGAGGAGACCTGTTTGGGAGGCTGGGGATTTACCTGGGGCAAGGAAGCAAACGTTCCCTTCCCCCGAGGTGACGCCCTGACTGCCTGCTTTGCGACCTGGATGTGGCGGAGGCTGCACCGGCCTCCAGAGTCATAGCAATAGATGGTGCGGGTGGGCTGGCAGTACTCCCCCACACTGGGCAGCAAGTGGGAGGTGCACGTGGCAAAAACAGTGGCGGCGGTCTTTTTTCCTCCACCCCTGCTGCGAAGTTTAGCCCTTCCGCCTGCACCGGCTCCGTGTAGGCTTATTCCAGCCAAAAAACGCCCGGGTGTGTGTGATTTCCGACTGGAAGCAGCACTGGCGGGGGCGTGATTCAGTGATGCTGCCAGGGGTGTGTCACTGAATCCCGCCCCCGGTAGCACGCGACGCTGCCCCAGGCCCCCTAGTGGATAACTATGCCACTGCCAGCCTCACTGCAACGCTGGGAGCAAAGTTAGACAGGATTGGGCTGTAAGTTTATTTTATTTTTTTAATTTGATATTATTTAATTTGAGATTATTGACTGAAGCTGCCTAGTGTTGATGGGATTCACTACCTGGAGCAGCTTTCCTATTTGAGCAAGAACTTTGTTTGCCAATCTGGCAACATAGTGAATCAATGGAGGCTGGATCCTGATCCCAGTATACCAGTGATCTTAATTGTATGCTGCTGCTAACATGGCTCCTGAGGTGCTACCATTGTGAGATGCCCTAAACAGCCCGTAATCTCTTGTGGCTCCAGTGTGTGCACAGAGTTCTGTCATCTGTTGGGGCTTCCTTCTCCACTTCAGTGGAACAAGGAGCTACATGTGTGCCAACGGAAGCTTGCTTGTGCAGGAACCTATACTCCAGGCCTTTGCATGAGAGTGATTGTCCGGGTCCGGGCCTCTCTGACGGACCCGGACTTCTCCTGCGGTCACCGGACGTAGCCAGCGGGGTCCTGAAACCAGCGCCAGCTCCCGAGGAAGCCCCCAATATTCCACCCGACAGCTCTTACCTGGGAGTAGGCCAGTCCTTGGCAGGATGTGGCCCCACTTACCTTGGAGTAGACCAGTCCTTGGCAGGATCCGGCCCCAGCCATCCTGAGGCAGAGGCAGCTCGACCGGCTACAGCTGAGCCAAGTAGGGAAGGAAGGGATTGGTGGGGTTGGTTGAAGGATTGGGGGCGGGGACAGCAGGGTGTGCCTCTCACAAGGGAGGGAGAACACAATAAAGAGCAGACCACAGCCGATGAGGAGGAGGGCAGTACTGGAGAGGTGGACTGGAGAACCGGAGCGACAGTCAGAACCAAACCCTCCAAGCCCAGCCTGGGAGAGGGATAAGGGTGCCTTAGTCAACCCCCTCCCCAGGGCTATTCTGAGGCAACGGTCCTGCAGAGACCTTATCTGTGGTCCGGAAGGACCCCTTCTACACTTCAGGGCTGGAGCCCACACTTAGAGCCTATGAGACCGCCTTGGCTACACCCCTCCCGGGGTCCCCCAAGAGGCATCCCTTACAGTGATATTGTGTGATAGTGTGCTTTTTAAAAAATGTAATTATCAGTTTTCTTTTTAATGGGATATGTAATTTTTTGGAAATTTTGTATAGGAAGAATAATGATTCTGTGTGAATTTAAAAAAAAACAAGTTTTGTGTTCAGTGCAATAAAATTGCTTTTTTTAAAACTCATAAACAGGCAACTCTTGGTCTGATTTCCTTTTGTCTCCTGGAGTTGAACAATAGCTTAAAATTCAATAGTCCAGTCCATCATCTTTTTCCAGCAAACCCCCCCCCCCAGTATATGCGTACATGCACTCACACACACACAATATTAATTTCCCTGTTTCTTTGCTTGGCATTTTATCCCGTCATCTTTTAGGCATAAAAGTCAGGGCTGTTAAACTCTGATATGGTATCATGGGATTCCTGATCAGAATTTTCACTGCAGTGTAGCTTCTCATCCAGAACTGACATTACCTTCTACTCAACAGTGTCAATATTAGGAGTGGTGCCTTTGTATGTATGAGAAGAAGTTGCATCTTGTGGACAAAACAATTCTCCATATACACGTTAGGAATATCTACTTCTTTATCGCTGCCTGCCTGCCTAATATGAGGTAACACTTTCTTGGCTAGACCAGGAAGGTGAAAATAAAGCAAGAAAGGATGTGTTTTTTTACCTGTATGAGATACAGAAATCAGGTATATGGGATCATGGTTCTGTCTCAATCATCTTGTGCTACCTTGCTCCAGTTCCTCCATCTGCATACTTTGGACTTTATTTGTATGTAAAATATGCCCTTTGTCTCACCAATGTTCTCCCCTGCCCCGCTAGGCACAACGCTGCAAGATGCTACATTCAGTTCAACTTCTTCCATTGAATTGTGTGTCTTTCACCCAACACAGTAAAAGTCACTGGTCTGTTGTGAAAGTAACCTGCATAATAGGTAGCCCTACCAGCGTCCCGGAATCGAGGCTGGCTTCAGCCTAGAGCGGACCCAAGCCGCTCCCAAGTGTGCACCACGGCTGCCCAATGGGGCTCTGGCTTCCATTGCATCGTTGACTGAAAGTTCCAGAAGCCAGAAACCCATTGGGCAGCCGCGGTGCACACTTGGGAGCGGCTCGGGTCTGCTCTAGGTCGAAGCCAGCCTCAATTCCGGGATGCTGGTAAGGCTAATAATAGGGGCTAAGTGCACTGGCGTCACTGGAGGTGGGGCTAAGTTCCGCAACACGCTGGCCTCCATTACTCACCGGCACGAGGCGGCCCTGCCCCCTCACCTTCGGAGCCATTCAGTGGAGCGAAGGCAACGCGCAGGGAGAAGGCGAGGGGGCTGGGCCGCCTCGTGTTGATGAGTAACGGAGGTCAGCGCGGTGCGGAACTTAGCATTCCGCCCCACCTCCAGCGATGCCACTGGCTAAGTGTATTGTTTCTATTTCGTTATATTATGTTTCCTGGTCTTAGTAATAGGCTATCTCTTAATGTCAGATGCAAGGGAGTGGCAACAGGATACAGGTGTCTTGTTGTCTTGTGTGCTCCCTGAGGCATCTGGTAGGGCCACTGAGATACAGGAAGCTGGACTAGATGGGCCTTTGGCCTGATTATGTTCTTATAAACTTTCTCCTTAATTAACAATTAGATGTAGTACAGTATAAGCCCTCTTAGGGCCCCAACCCTATTTTCCACCATCCTATGTGATGCAGCCATGCTGCTGGAGTGTGTACTGCATGCAGTGGTGGTGGGTGCAACCAGACGGCCTAGGAGAGGTAAGTAAATACTTTTTACTTACCTCTCCATAGGCTGCCTGGCTATCAATGGATTTCATTGGACCTACGCCAGCTATTTTTCTGGCATAAGTCCAAGGAGAGGCAGGGGGCATATTGGGGTGGAAAAATGGGGATAGGATCCTAGCATACACTGTTGCCACTGAGATTCACCCCCTCCTGCCCCTCCCCTCCCTACCTTTATCCTCCCCTGAACCCTCCCCCAACCACCCACTGACCACCCCCACTGCCATCTTACCTGCACTGGTGGAGCATCTGGGAGCCACTGAGATGAGGGGCCTCTGGCCATTTGCACTGGTGGCCATGCAGCACACAACAGAGGTGCGCTGTTTATGATGCTGCAACACACTTACGACGGTGGATTAGGGAATCCAATCACCCATTAGGATTGGGTCACTAATTACCTATCAAACAGAGGGGCTTTTTTCTCCCATGTAATAGTGAAAGGTCTATCTGAACGATAGATAGACCTTTCACTATTACATAGGAGAAAAAAGCCCCTGTTTGATAGTTAATTAGATTTGATTACATTGATAGGTAATTCTCAGATTTACCTACTGTATATTAATTATTAAACCAAGGTTTATCAATGGAAAAATCTTTATTCCTTTGGCGTATGTCATGCACAACAGTTAATAGACTCGTAATATTGGCAGAAGAAAATGTGGGGGTCAACATAAGAAACATTCAGGTGGATTCTCCTAGTTAGAGGACAACCAGATAAACAAGCACTAAGAGATACAGAAAAATATCTTTGTATCATTTGCTCTCTAAGATTGCAGACAAGGGTCTTTCCCAGCACAACCTGGAGATGCCAGAGATTGAACTTGGGACCTTCTGCATGTAAAACAGGTGCTTAAAACAGGTGAGTAGTGATAGCTTTGCCATTTGTAGAGTTAGTAGAGATATTTATATGATGATGACCCTTTGTGTGTACTTCCAGAAAGCAGATTCTTCTTGTTCATATCGACGTGCTTTACCTCCTTGTTACTTTGGTTAGCGCACCGCTATTGCTGTAGAAACTTCCACACCAAAATCAAAACAAGCAAAAAAAAAAAAAAAGGAGGGGAGGGGGCTACTGAAAGAGCAGGCTACATTCCCCATGCAATTGCCTTAATTTTTTGTACATCCCTAAGAGCCCTGTGATTTATGTTCAAAGGCCTACATGGACATTCCTTTTAAGATGGAAAATACCATCCATTTCTGAGGATTGCATATGGGTGTCCACCAATGCCTACCCATCCACAAGGCCAACTAAAGCGGTCACCTCAGGCAGCAGATAGGCTGAGGAGCACCTATCTCCATCTGTCCACTGGCCTCCACTGCTCCTCCTCCTGTAACGTTTAGAGCGCAATCCATTCTAAGTAATGAAAGGTGGAGCGAGCACTCCGCCGTTCGACGCCATCGCAAACGTGCCGCAAAGCATGTTTGCGACAACTTTCAAGTAAGGCGGCCGAGGCGGTGGCCCGCCTCTCTCACTCTGCAACTGGATCATCCCTGTGGCCGCCAGAGAAGGTAAGTGCAGCACCAGCAGGCGCAGGGGCAGTTTGGACAGCGAGGGAGGGAGGCCATTGGCCTACTTAGCCTGAGGGGGGGACGGGGATGGCGTCTGCCATATCCTCGACCTTTTCCTGGGCCGGCGCAGCCTTTACACGGCCTCTTTGGACTTGCACCAGCTAAATAGCTGGTGGAAATCCGAGGAGGCCCATTGGGGCCTCCCCAAGTTACACCGGGGGAAGGGGAAGAACGTCCCCTTCCCCCGAGTATACCTCCAGGCCGATCCCGGAACGTGAATAGGATCCGGCAGGTGGCCTGGATACTTGCGTAGGATTGCGCTGCCCGGATCAGAAAAGGAAGAAGGAGAAGGAGCGGAAGAGGAAGTGTGGAGTCTTCCTCTTGTGTTCCATTCCCCCCTCTTTTGTTCCCACTGCAGGAGTGGGAGGAGCAGCAGCTGGTGGCCCATCACCAGGTAAGGGGGCAGCATTTGGCATGTTGTCTCAGGTGCCAGGAGGTCTTGGGCCAGGGCTGGTGTACAGGATATACTCCAATCCGCCATCCTTGTCTGCACATGCATTGTTTGTGCCAGGGGTGGCCAACCTTCCACCATTAGGGCCTCTGTGTTCTTAAGAGTTGTGCAGAAGATAGAATCTTGGCAGCTGCAAGTGCTGATGGTGCTGCTAAAGCAGCTGCACCTGCTGAAATGTCCTCACCTATGCAACCATTTAAAGGGCCAGCATTCATGTTGAAAGGTTGGCCACCACTGGTTTGTGCCATCATCACCCCAAAGGACCAATACTGGGGACAAAGATCTTTAGGGCCTGCCTTTGGCTTTCCTCATTGCAGCAATGAAGGTCTCTATGTAATGCGCTTCCTCCCACACCACACCCCCTGCTCTTCCCAGTCAGTGGCATAAAGCAAAACCTATGTGAAAAAGAAAAACAAACTGCTCAGAGATAAAGAGGAAAGTAAATATAATTCCATTTTATTTATTCATTAATGTTGGTGTACTGCCTTAATCCTTTTGATTAATTCACACCACATCTCCTTAGGTTTGGTGATTGCTCAACACAGTTATGTGGCGATGTGTGCTGACTTTTGAATATTAAAGTACAACATGGATTTAGGGATGCCCGTGAAACAACTGCCTGTACATTTCAAATTTAGTTGTAGTGCTGTGAATGTTTATAATTACCACACAGGAATTATAATGCTACCTTTGGAAGCTGCAGCTTACAACAACCAATGAATATTATCACTGCAGCAATGTAACACTTACTGTTCTGGTCACAAGCCATTTTCATTCAGCACCTTCTCTACAAACTCAGCAGACTTAAATGCAATTTTTTTCCCCTTATGTGAAAGGAAATAATCCTCATTTCTGTTTGTGTCCTGTTCCCAATGAATGCACAATAGCAGTTAGGAACCTTCTTATTTATTCCTCTTTTTTTATCCAGCACTTCTTCCAAGATGCTCAGAGAGGCTATCCATGAAGTTATCCTGTCGCAACAACCCTGTGAGGTAGGTTGGGCTTCACAGAAATCAGTTGAACTTTGTGTTGAACACAGTTGTCAGTTGAACAACTGTTGAACACAGTTGAACAGTTGAATTCAGTTGAACACAGAAATCAGTTGAACTTTACACAAAGAGGCTGTGTAAAGGCTGCGCCGGCCCAGGAACAGGAGCAGGAGTTTATTTGTACCCTGACCTTCCTGGACCAAGGAGCATAAAGTTGTATTCATGCTATAGCACAGGATCTTGGATGGTGGCATTGGCGAAGTGATCTTTTACTGGGGTCGGTGTTTATTTTCAATCTCATGAAGCTTCTGAGGAATTGATGAGGAAAGGCTACAGCGTCTGGGGCTTTTCAGCCTAGAAAAAAGGCGCCTGAGGGGGGACATGATTGAGACTTATAAAATTATGCATGGGATGGAGAGAGTGGATAGAGGGAAATTCTTCTCCCTCTCGCACAACACCAGAACCAGGGGACATGCACTAAAATTGAGTGGAGGGAGAGTTAGAACGGTCAAAAGAAAATATTTCTTTACCCAGCGTGTAATTCATCTGTGGAACTCCTTGCCACAGGATGTGGTGATGGCACCTGGCCTAGATGCCTTTAAAAGGGGTTTGGACAGATTCATGGAGGAAAAGATCATCACAGGTTACAAGCCATAAGCAACCTCCTGGTTTTAGAAGTGGGTTTTCTCTGTGCCAGGTGCAAGGGAGTGTGAACGGGAAACAGGTTATCTTGTTGTCTTGTGCTCCCTGAGGCATCTGGTGGGGCCACTGTGTGATACAGGAAGCTGGACTAGATGGGCTTTTGGTCTGATCCAGCAGGGCTCTTCTTATGTTCTTATGTTCTTATGATTTGAGGTTTCTTTGTGTGCACCATTTGTTTCTGTTGTTCATTGACTGTATGGAATCTTGCAATGGGATGCATAACAGAGAAGCAAGGTGATGTCTGTGGGATTTTTCAATAGACTAACTAAACTGATCTGAGAAATCTTTACCTACAGCATCCCATTGTTTGCGTAAACACCCGCACAGGTCTGTGCCTCTCCTCTCTTGATGCAAATAAGCCCTCTTACTGCCCAATCCTATCCCCCGCCATATTACAGCATGCAGGTGTGCCAATGGAGCAGAAGGAAACAGTCTGTAAAGGCATATGCAAGAGCTTTCACCAGAGTTCACAAAGCATGAAGATAGGCAGGCTCTATAGCCGTGTTCATGATTTTACTTGTGGCAGCAGTTTCAGAAGTTTGCATGCAAGTGGAAGAACATCTTGGGATTTAGTGTTACTTTTCTCTTGCAACAATGTAGCGAAAGGTGCACAGCAGCCCTTCCATGAGTGGATGTTGTCACCTTCCGCCTTTGGCTCTAACCCTTTGGGCTCCCACTTGCAGCCTTGTAAAGTTTATTTATAGAAGTGAATGGAATGTGCCAGGTGCTCCCACTTGCTGCACTCTTGACAGTTGGCTGTGCGTGCGCCAGCACAGTGCACACTGCACTGGTGCTTGCCATGACAAAAGTGCTGTAAAGTGCTTTATGACTGCATAGCAGTTGCCGGTGCTGGTGGCGTGAAGGCCTGTTCTGGCTCACGCACACTCGCAACACTCGCACAACGAGCAGCGCACACTGGACTTGGTAAGTTCTGCACTGAGCAGCGCAGGGGTGGGGGAGGGTGGGGAGGGCATGGAGAGGGTAACAAGGCAGAATGAGGCGGCAACTGCGGCAGGGGGATCAATGGCGCTGGTGCTTGCCACATTCTAACCCCCTTCCCAGACTTGATCCGCTGACACAGGGCAACATGGACTTGCACCAGTGATTGAGCTTGCACAGGTCCTAGTTGTCCCATTGCAGCTGCTGGGGCTTCAGCAAGGAAAAGGGAACAAATGTCCCCTTACCCTACAGAGACCTGCAGCAGCTGAAATTCCCATGCAGGATGCAGCCCGTGCTGCTGCATCACTGTGCGGGAATTTGCGCTCGATTGGGCTGCCCGCTGCTACTGTACAAATTCAATATGCTTTACACATTGCAATAAAAGCATGCATACACTGCATTGTCATTAAGCAACTTGATTGTTATCCCAAACTTTAACTTCCTTTTAAAAAAAAGTTAATATCCTTTTTTCCAGCTCTGTTTGGCATCCGGAGTAACACTTCCATTCCCGGAAGTTCCCGGAAGCGCAGTCCATGAACTCAAACTCCCTCCGAGAACAGAAGGTCTGTTCTGCTAGCTAGCACAATGAGGTCTTTGCATAACCTCCTGCTCTTGGAAGGAACTTCTTTTCACAGAGTGCATTTCCATGAATGAAAACATTACTTTGGATGCCACTCGCAGGCTACATGTCCCTTTGCCAATAACCTATTAGCGGAAAAAGCAAAAGTACTTCTTGAAGAATAAAGTATTGGAAACCATATCTGGCCACCTCTTAGTCTTTCCCCTTTGTCTGTATTACTTGCATACCAACCTGCGCTTCGGTCATTGGGAGCTCCTTGCACAAGTGGAAGGAGCATTTTGCTCATGGCGGAAGCTTCTGTTGGTGACTGGAACTCCTGGTGGCGGAAGCACTAGTCAGGATGCCACCTCTCGTATCTGTTGGCACCTGCATTCCTTCTACCCAAGGGCAAAGGACAGGTGTTTGTAGTAATTTTATTTTTTTCTATCAGCCATCATTTGCTACACAACAAATGAGGTGTTTGTGCCATCCAGTTAATTTCAAAATGTTCATTATTTGTAATGTCCACTGGCGTCACTACATGGGGGGTGGAGCTGTAAGTTCTGCTGAAATCGGAGCCTCCCTTACACGGAGCAACGAAGCAGCCCCGCCCCCTCACCTTCGGAGCCTTTCAGGGAAGCGAAAGCAACACGCAGGAGACTCCCTGCGCGTTGTTTTCGCTTCCCTGAAAGGCTCCGAAGGTGAAGGGGCGGGGCTGCTTCGTTGCTCCGTGTAAGGGAGGCTCCAATTTCAGCAGAACTTACAGCTTCGCCCCCCCTGTAGTGACGCCAGTGGTAATGTCTGCTGTGCCCCTCAAATGCCGTTACCAATGCTCTTGGAAAACAATGCTCTATTTGTGGAGGATAAGAGAAAACTGGCACTGTCTTATATAGACTGTAGCTGGCCTCCGTCGTGCAAAATATGAAGAAATCAGAGTTGCGCAATGCAAAACCAATAGCAAGAAAGCTCATTGAATCCTTTTTTGCTTTTAAACTAGTATGTCTCATTTGGCTTCCTCTGACAAGGGAGCCAACTATAAAGGTAACTTCTGTGGTGAACTTCACAGATTTGAACTCGAATACTGAGTGCTGCAATCTAGTTATCTTACCGTGGTATCCACGGTCCTGGTTGATCTTTTCTTGGCTTCTGCTGTGGGCTTTTGCAGTGGCTTTGGAAGAGTGTGTTGATCTATTTTTGAGGGTTAGGGTTGCAGGTACTTTTGTTCTTTTCCCAGGTTAGCTATTTATCTTCTGCTTCCTCACAATATTTCTTTACTGTTACTGACCAGTAAATGATTGGGCATTTTTCTTCACACTATTGTCAAGCAGCAAAACAATGGTGTATAACGTTATCCTCATTTTTCTGGTTACATCTAAGCCCTACTTTATATGCAGACTGAAGTTTCTATTATACAAAAGGAACACAACATGGACCACCTGCTATTTGCCATGTATCAGAAGATAATTATTGAGCAGCTTGTTGGCCATTTTCTTCATCAACCAACATATTGACCATTTGCTCTATGCCTGCAGTCCTTTCCAGGGCTGGCCTTAGGAGCTGCGGGGCCCAATTGGAAATATTTGTTGTGGGGCCCCAGGTATACCCTAGACCAAGCTTAGGCTTTATATCTCTATGCTAGAATGGAAAGCAATCAAAATATGCACTTAAAAAGCACTTAAATGCGCAATCCTGTGTAAGGATTCGGCCGGCAGCCCAGGGCCACCCGCTGGATCCTGGCCCGAGGCTGCCTGTCGTATGGCGGGTCGGAGGTCTACCCAGGGAAAGGGACGCTCGTCTCCTTCCCTGGGTGTAAAATGGGGCCAGGCTGATAGGCCTCCTTGGATTTCCGCCAGCTAAATAGCTGGTGGAAGACAGAGGAGGATGTGCAATGGCCTAGCCAGCCCGGTGGGGACGGGGATATGGCATGAGCCATCCCCCGCCCCCTCCCAGGCCGGCTAGTCCAATGCCCCCCTCCCTTGCCCGCTGGACTGCCCATGTGGCCGCCGGCGGGAGGGCTTACCTTCCTCCAGCGGCCACTTGACTGGTTCAGCAATGGAGTGAGGGAGGCCAGCCTTGCACCAGCCTCCCTTACTCCCGAGGCGTCGCAAACATGCTTTACGGCACGTTCGTGACATCTTGGAACGGCGGAGCACTTGCTCCGCCATTCCTGAGCTCCGGTGGATTGCGCTGTATATGGACCAAATGGATCTAAGCACATTGTCATGTGTATTTGACAAGATTACAGTAGATTACCCTAGCACAGGACCCCTTTAGGCACAGTGTCCAATTGGGAGCTATTAGTCATTTGGCTTTTAAAGATAGCCCTGGTCCTTTCACTTTCCTTCTCCCATTCTCTTCTTCCTTGTCTTTCCCTCTTCTATAGGAGTTCCACTGAGATTTCACTACCCTTTTATTATTATCTTCTGTTGAGTTAACAATTCCCAGAATCTCGCGAGATCCAAGATGATGGCGCCTAGGAAAACTTTAGAAATCATGGAAGCGGTGGCGGCGGCAATGATGGGAGCGGGCAGATCTGGAAAACCGGGACAGACCCGGTTCCGGTATTTCCGGGATGGATGGTAAGCCTAGTCTTACAGGCACACTATCTTTGAGTCATCCTTGCCTTCTCCCTGTCTTTCTCCTACTTTCCCTCTTGCCCACTTTCATTCTAACTACTGCCTATTTGCTTCTTTCCCCAACCCAATGCCGTATTTTCTTCCTATATCTGGTTCAGAATCTAAGGCCTAATCTGATCTTCTCCTTATTCAGTGTAATTGATCACTCTCTCGTTAGGTTATTATACCAGTTAACTATCACTCTTTTCCTCAGTTTCAGGTTGTAAATCTTTATTATTATTATTATTATTATTATTATTATTATTATTATTATTATTATTATTATTATTATTATTATTATTATTTAATCTCATCACTGCTCCATCTGAAACAATAGTGTGTTTGCACGTGCATGTTCCTCTCTCAGTAACTGCAAGACAAACTGATGATTTACATGTGCTAAACAGCTGTCTCAAATGAAGGAATGCCAGGTTCATCACCATCACATTGTGAATCTCCATGCGCCTGACAGTGACTGTCAGGAATGTGGATCAGGGTTGGGGAAACTCTTCCAAGAAATGCACAGAGAGGAGCTCACTCTTCCCAGGGGCTGCCTAGTCCTCTGTAGGCCTTCTTGGCCTGTTTAATAGTCTGAGAATCATGAGTCTCATACACACATTACAATAAATGCAAGAATATGTTCAAAAAGCCAAAATTAGTCCTGGATTGACATAACACACAGCCACTCCAGAGCGGATTTCACCCTGTGTGTATTTTGGTAATCATAAACCCATCTGTCATCCAGCTGCCATTTTGCTATTTTGGGACCTGTCAAAGCATCCTAAAATTCATTATCCTTTTCATGATCTAACTCAATATGCAGAATGGCTTCCTCAAATGGCTGGGGGTAGATCGAAATAAGTGGATAGTTAGACGTTTGAATAAAGGGGAATGTTATTTCCCTGGGGTTCCACTGAATATGCATAGGTACAGGGGAGATCTGTATTGAGTTTAGGAACTCAGAGTTTGGGGTATCCAACTTTAGAATGTTGGAATTTGATTTACATATAGAAAAAAGTATAATAGTCACTAAGATATAGCAGACCTGGCATAGTAAAGATGGAAAATACAGAATAATTGCATTTACCACATGACTTGGAGACAGAAGATAATGATAAATATGAATGCATTAGAGTATTTTTACGTAGGGTTACACATTATGTGGTATTGAAATAAATGGGTCTACCTAGAGCAGGGATGGCCAACTGGCAGCCACTGGACTGGATATGAACCCTGAAGCAATCTGGCCCTGGTGGCTCTACCAATTTAATCAAGGTGAATTTTTTTTAAAAAAAAGTTCACAGTTTCAATTGGAATGAAAAGAAGCAATGAAACTGCATGTCAATTTAACTAGCATTTATCTCTTGAGGGGATCTTTCAGGAAACATGTTTATTCCTGAGTGTCTCAAATCGATGTCCGGGCAGATGTCTTCCATACTTATAAAGTTCTTATTGCTTATAACATTATTGACTTGATTGGAGAGCCTGACATAGTTACAGAGTGAAGGAGAGGGTCAGACTAGGACAGAACATGGGAAAATGGAGTACAGGACTATCCCTAACTTAGAGAATTCAGATCAACAAGAAATTGAGATAATCAGTTCTCTTCCTGTAAAAGATTCGCTATGGCAAATATGTTGCTGTGTATGGGTCATTCCATGTGAATGAAACCTTGATGTCATGGATTTTGTTCATTTTTGGTACATTTGTACCTTACCATAAGATGTTTAAAAAAATTCAGATTTTTTTTGTCCATCCATTTTTGAGATATTGAATTTTCAAAATCCCATCCCAATCTCTACTAGATGAAAAAGGTTCTCTTCCCTGGAAATGTGTCATCAAGCCAGGGCTCTCAATGAACATCACTGAAGTTTTTAACTGAGTTACATCATGGTCCTGAAGAGAGATAATGATCTTTTTCTAGACCAATGGGATAACACTTTTGCAGCCATTCTCAACCTTTTTTTTTTTTTTGGCTATGGCCCCTTAGGAGCTCTTCTCAGGTTCCAGGGCCTCCCTGTCAAACAAGGATACAACATGAACATAAAACCTAACATCCCCTTCTCACAGTTTTCAGTCTGTGGCCCCCTTCAAATGTGCCAGGGCTCCCCAGGGGGCCATATGGCTCCTGCTGAGAATGCCTGAAAGAGCAAGAAATTTCATATGATAGCAAGACTGAACATCCTGACACTTCTCAGTGTGTGGAGATAGGAAGCTCACTATGGCTCCCTCAAAATCAATGGGGTTTGGATAATGCAGCAAAGGAAAGCTCATATCAATTTTCTTGAGCTGTTGGCCATCTTCAAAGCACTAAGATCCTTCCTACCATTTTGGAAAGGTCATACACTATCAATTCTAATGGACAATACAATAGCCATGTATTACATTTTTTTTTTAAAAAACCCACCGATGTGATGTGGCATCAAAAACCCTTTGCTTCTTGGTGAGGACTGTTGTATTCAAGTGCTGTTTCATCTAGCAGGGCTATTTATTATTTAATTTAAATTATTTCTATCCTACCAGACAATTAGAGCACTCAAGGTGGCATACAATATAATTTAAAAAACACAATAAATGCAACGTAAGAATGAAATATGAAGTGCAATAATTGTAAAATGATAATAAATAGTGCAATTAAAAAAAACACTAAAACAAAGTATAGAATACAGCCACAAAACTCAAAAACAACTAACTAAGAAGGGAAGACCAAGTGGAAAAGGAACGTCTTCAGCCCTAGAAGACGAACAGACCCCCTCAGCAGAGTGGAAGACAAAGTGCTTGCCCATGAGTAGAACTTCATCATCCAGCTCTTTTATGGGTCATCAATGGGGTCTGTTTCAATAGGGTCTGTTGAGCAAGCACCAGATGTTTTGCAACAAACTTGACATGATCCCTGTTCCATAAGATATGGATTTCTTGTCCCTTGGGAAGGATTCCTGCTTAACGCATTTCTCCCCTTCAAGGTTGGCTCATCATCAAGGTTGGCTCTGTGCATGTGCAGAATTCCACTATGTGTGTCTGCACAGATGACCACTCCAAGAAGTATAATTCCAGGTATACCACCTGTCCTTTTAAATGTTACCTCTTTTTTGCATTTAAATTGATGTCAAGTGCTGTTATTAAAGATTGAAGAGTAGAGCAGGGGGGGTTCCTTTAACCTGGAGCATCAGATGTTTTCATATCATTGATATCTTTGTGTAAAATCACTGTATATTGAATGAATCTGGTTTTATGCATGGAATTTAAATTTCTTTTTTTTTTTCCCTTGCAATTAGTACCAAGAAAAAAAGAAGAGCAAGAGTGGAAACCCGAGCTGAATTATTTTTAGTTCTAACAAAGTTATATGCACCACAAAGCACAGATGCATACTTTAATAATGCGACACTGCAACTTTAACAAGGGTTACATTTGTCTTTAAGTCCACATGATAGTGAAGGCTTAATATGAAGAACTTTTGTCTAGCACAAGTGATTTGAAGATGTTTTGCTCCATGCATGTGAACTCAGCAGGTGATTCTTGCCTATCTTTGATGTCAAACAGCACAAAACTTCAGTGAGTAGTAGCTTCAGAAATGCAATAGACATAGCTGAGTCTTCATATGAAGCTCATGCTTGAACTACATCAGAAGAACTGACATCTATTATGGTGAGCAAAGACAAGTGTTTGAAAAGGGATTCAAACAGAAGTGTCAGAATTTACAGTGCATAGTTTTATATAAGTTGATTTTAACCAAGCATATCTCTATGAACTCTGCAGGATAGAAAAGAAATTTCAAAAGGCAGAGAAATTGTTGTCATCTAAGGGCATGGAATGTTTTAATAGCTTAAGGAAGAACATTTCTGAAAGGTTATATGGTGATCCATTTACTTTGACTGAGTAATAAGGCTCATCATTGTGATGGTGAAGTTTTTTAACCCTTAGAACAATGGAGATGTGGGAATGCTGCCTTCTGATCTATTCCAGAAGCTCAGGATAAATGACTCTGTTGTGGAAAGCCTTTTCGGTCATTTTAGTTCCCGGTAGTACACAATTTTGGCAGTGGAAACGTATGAATAAATTAAACATAGAATATCAGACAGTTTTGGATCTGACATAGAGTTTCTGGTTTCACTTGTAGTAGCAGAAAAGGATCGGCTTGGGGGAGGGAGTAGATATATAATAGTTCAATTTAGCCCCCCCCCCGACGATCCATTCTCATCCATTTATGCACTTTCATTCTCCGTCCTAAATACATGTGTCCCCGTGTGCATTACATGGTAGTGGGAAAAGGAAAAGTCTTTGTAAGACATCATTTGTTTGAAACTGTGTCCTACAGGCTCACTCACAGAAGTGCTCTGAAAGGGTCTCCAAGGAGTCCTATGTCACAGGCCAACCTAATTGTTCTTCTCGAAATGCTGCTGCTTTTAGTTAACAACTAAAATAAATAAATAAATAAATAAATAGAAGCATAAAAAGCAAACCTCTTTGGCTGGGACACTGAAGCTTCCTGGCTTTGCTGCATACTGAATCTCCTAGCTAATAAAGCAATGGTTCCCAAACTGGGAGGCGTGGCTCCCAGAGGAGCCGCGGAAACCAGCCAGGGGAGCCGCAGAGTGCCACGGAATCCGTTTGGAAAACAGTGCAATGCCAATTGGCAGGCATTAACATAATGTAATGGGGAGCCGCGGCCAATGCTCGACAATGGTCAAGGGAGGCACAGGTCAAAAAAGTTTGGGAAACACTGCAGTAAGGAATGAGTAGCTGTTGTTGTTTTCCCCCATAGGTATTCTTAATTAATAACTCAAATAATGAGGCTGACAAGCAGAATCTATTCTTCTAAAATCTTGAATTCTATAACACAGTCTAGGTTTCTATTTAACTGATCAATTTAAATTTTTTTCTTTTTTTTTCTGGAATTTTCTGTACTGCCCTTTCAACTATTTTGCCCAGGGCACTTCACAGTATAAAGCACTTCATTATTTGTACACTCATGACATAACTTCTGAACATCTTCAGCGCTATTCAAACGGATTTTTAAAAATGACCTGTCCGAACTCTGCTTTTGTGTTACCTCACTAGGGATGCAAGTGGCTGTCCAACAAATGTGTGTCTCATCAAAGAGCAAGAACTTTCAAAATTACTGAAAACATAAGCAGTTTTTAATGGTGGTAGCTGAACAAACTGATTTTCTGCCTTTCAAAGGCATCATTGTGGCCTGATACTCTGAGTTATTGGACTGATAAATAAGGCTGCAATTCTATATATAATTATGTGGGAGTAACAGCCCAATGCTGTCCTTTCCCCCTCCATAGCGTGCAGCTGTGCCAAAACAGGCTGAGCTGCATTCCGGGGTGGGGGTGGGGTTGAGAGACTTGGGAAGGGAAAGAGAAAATATTTTCCCTTACCCCTTGGTAAGCCGCTCGACAAACAATGGGTCTCCTTCAGACCTGTGCCAGTTCTTTTGCTGACTCAAGACCAAGGAGACAAAGGGGACGTTTCTGGAGAGGATAGCATCTGGCGCAAGTCGCTCACGTCACCCCCCCTTGCCTCCAACATGCCCCCAGCTCTCCCCCGATCTGCCCAGATCCTCCCACCTCCTGCCCTGCTCTGCCCACCCTGCCGATTTTTACCAGAGTTGATGGGGCTCCTCTTCACTGCCACTGCACATGGGGTCCTCCCTGCCGTCTGTGGCAGCGGCCAGAAGCGTGTAGCTCTGTACACTTCCAGATTGGTGTTTGTGATGTTGTAAAGTGTGTACTAATAGGAGTGGGCCGTAATTTACTTTGGGCTCAATGGGACTTACTTCTTAGTTGACATGCATAGGATTGCACTGTAAGTGCATAGTATTTAGCACAAAAGACTGTGGCAATGTTTCAACTTGTAGCATTCTGCCAGTACCATGAAGCTAGGCTGTGCCAACACCCGGGACCGGAGCCCAGAAATCGTGACAGTCCCAGGTTTTCCGGGTGTGGGGGCAATGCTTGCTTAGTGGCTGGCAAACCACGCTAAGCTTGTAAGTTAACACAACCTCTTCCTTTATGTTAATTACAGACAAACAATGAGTGATAGACAATTGGTCACTAGGCAGGACACATCTGGGCAGCAGGACATCATGAGCTGATCACGGGCTTAGCATTTGGATAACATGCGCCTGCTTGACCCATCAGATTCAAGCAAACCTGTAACCAATGAGCTTCTGCCACGAGATTGTAGTACAATAAAAGGGAGCACTCACGAGACCTCTGGGTGCCTTCCCATGATCTGATTCCTGCCTTCGTGTCTTTGCTCTATCACGCCGACATCTGGTGACCCCGACGTGATAACCCCCTGCACTCATTCGGCCGGACGAGCCCAGGTGCACCACAGCGAAATTCGCTCCCAGATTCGTGAGTATGGGGGGGGGGCCTTTCAGTTCAGCAGAAGCTTCATGCAAAAGAGCTGCATAAAATGCTTAAGAGTAGATTTTTCATTGACAAAGGAGGAATTAGTTCAAGTGATTTAGAACAGTTCATAGGCGAGATAGAATCCCAGTGTCCATGGTATCCTGAGGCAGGCACTCTGGATCTAAAGGATTGGATTAAGATAGGAATAGATTTGCATTCACCGCCTCGAGCAGCCAGTCAACACTTATTGTTGTGGCAAAAATGTAAAGAAGCAATTGAGACTTTGGGGACTTATAAACTCAAGGCACCGTTCCCACTCATTTCTTTGCTTCCTGACGAGGGGCCTGCTCCCCCTCCCCCATATGTTCAGTTGACTCTGCCAGCTCCTAGTACACAAAGGTTTGCAGAGCCCAACTCCCAGACTGCTTCCTTGTTGGACCCTCCTTCACAGGAGACTTTTGGAGCAGTCAGAGCAGGGTTTCGGGAAGCGCAAGCTAAGGTAACTCTCTCCGGAGAGGAACTAGCAGAGGGTCTCCAAGCCTTCCCTGTCACACAAACTATATCAGAAACTGGTTTGCATTCCTCATACACATTGGGGATGAAACAAGCTGCAGGCACCCCTGCACCCGTCTATCCCTTCATAGTCCCTTTGTCCGGGAAACCTAGCAAATCCCTTACAACAGTGAGACAAAGCGCCACTGAGTCATATGCAGATTTTGTAGATAGGCTTCAGGAGGCGATTCAAAGACAAGTTGAGAATGAAGAAGCTAGAGCATTACAGTCTATTATTAATGGAGGAGCCCACAAGGACAAGGGTGGTGGGCCAGGGGGAGGTCAGATCACAAGACCAATTACAGCTCTTGATGGAAAACGAATAGCTCAGTCGAAACCAGTTATCCTCTCTATCCACTTACTCTGTGGGGGAGGGATCTGATGCAGCAATTTCAGGCAAAGTTAGTGATTGCTGATTAGAAATGCCACAATCTACTGCCCTTCCTTTGACTTGGAAGTCCACCACACCTGTATGGGTGGAGCAATGGCCATTGACACAGGACAAACTGACAGCCTTGCATGAATTGGTGAGAGAACCATCAATGCAATCCTACAACTGATGGGACCACTACAATGTGGCACCCTAAATCTAAACATGATTCCCAGAGAATTTCAACTTAGGCAGCAAACCAAGGGGAACAAAATCTCTCTCCCCTTTCCCAAGTGAGAACTCTCCAGCCTAGACATAGACGAGGAACTATGAGTAGGAGATTTCCAACCAGACGAAAGGAAAAATCATTCTCCTTTCCCCCTCCTCTATCCACCCAGTAAAACTCCTGTAGGGCTTATAATGTAAAATGTGTCCCAAACCTAAGAAAAGACTTAACTCTCTTTGTTTCTTTGAACTGCGAAGAGACTGTCTTATCTTGTGTCTTGCTATGTGGGAACATTCATACCTAAATTTTGAACCAGCAAGCCGTTACACTCTGTTCTACAATGGCCTAGCTTTTAGCTTAATCATGCAACTAAGATAAACAATATTGTGTGTAATTTACCTTTTGCCTCCCCTCCTGTCTCTCACTTCTAAACAAAGCAAAGTGCAAACAAAAGGGTTTTTTGAATTATCTAGCCTACACCAACCCTTATCAAGGGAGGGGTGAGAATGAGGTCATCTTTAGTTTAACTTCCTGATAGCAGGTCAGCCCAGCATCTTTCAGGACTTTTATTATTTTGAATGCTGTTTTTTTTATGCCTCCCCTTGCCTGGGAGACAAAGAAAGAAAATTCCTTAGAACAGTGGTCAACACTGTTTTATGAAGTAAACGCATCCAGATGCACTATGTTTGCTTAGAAACAAAGTCTGGAAAAATGTATGTATCCATTGCAAGGAACAGTAAAACTGAGTCAACTCCTTGGTTACCTGAAACAAACCGTGATGCCCCTAGTGGACACTCACACATACATTTTCAGTAACAGCTAAGAATCCTTGAACACAGAAGCCAAAAGAAAAAATCCTATCACCGTGATTTCCAATGTCCAAATAAGGACAACTACAACTTAAGTTTTCTTTTATGCATGGAAAATTACTTCCTTAGACTTTAAACAATCTTAACAGTATTTGGAATTCAAAATTTAACCATGATTTGCCTCCTATCAATTTATTCAGTATTTGCCTCCATGACTAGGTAACTGGAAGTCAACAAGCAACGCTTTGCGTGGCAGACAACCTTAATCTGCCTATCAAAAGTGTTATTTTCTCTATAAATGTCAGTTGTGCATATTAACTGTCTTATTTTAAGGAAAAGGAAATGGGGTTACCAATTGCCACTGGAACTCCTTGCCACTTGCAAACAATCTGAGTTTCAATAACAACTTTAAGTTTTTTCCTTAATAACTTTTGAAATTCCACAGGTACAATGGAATAAGCCTGTGCATCTCCTCTAAGCCAATTCTAACCTTTGTGCCTCTGGAAACAGATCATGCACAGAGTTCAAACAACTAAAAGCCTCACAGCACTTAATTCTAGTTTATGCCTCAGAAATGACTATGATCTTGGTTTTGTTTTAAACCTTTTGTTTCAGTTACAATTAGGGATGGAAAAGTAGTCAAGGAAATACTTAACTTTGTTCCTTTTTTCATGATCTATTCTAGACAATGAAACAACATCTTTGTGGGCATATGTTATATGTTGTTTGTTCTATGTGTGTATGAATGAGAAGCGCTTGTCTTTGTCTTATGTTTTATTTTATCTTTTTGTCTATTTGAAGTCCATGCTAGACTAAACAATAGCCAAAACACCACAGAAGAGCAAGCAGTCACATGATGCTATAACAGGCCTGATATTTTTGTCTGATATTTTTGTTTTTGAATTTTGAGCTCATTCTTTTTTTTGGTACCATGGTCAATGAAACTTACTTTAACACGAGAGTACTCTATGAGATATTTTGCCTATATGAATATTATTCTTTGCATAGCTATGTTTTATATTACTTCCACATCTGAATCTCTGAAAGTGTCAGTATAATTTAAGAAGCAGATACATCTGCATTTATTCCTAAGAACAGGGTATGCTTCCATTATAATACCTTATGATTTTATTGTTCTCCACTCCTTCCAAATCCAACCCCTGCATCCTCAAATGCATAGATGTTTTTGTGCTTTTGGATACAGTTCCTCTTACTTTCTTGAATATGGGTTTGGATGCACCAGCCTTTTACACACCCTGGCAAACGCTGCAGAGCTCCTACGTAGCCTCTATTGCTTTTAATATGCAACGATAACATTAAGTATCTTCATGTCACTGTTAATACTTTTTCTCATTTTCTTTGGCCTACTCCTCTGAAAGGAGACGCCACCAAACATGTTTTTAGTCATTGCATTCGTACCTTTACTATTATTAATCTACCGTCCACATTAAACACAAACTTAAAACAAACAGGGGGGATTCCCATAGGCCTCCCTGGTAACCAGGTATGGTTGAATATGTATAAGTATACGAATAGAACTTTGAATCAGTTTATTTTGAAATCATCTCTCATCTTAATTTTGGAAATGGATCAAGCCATCCTCAGCCACAAGTAATGTATAGATTGTTGCCTAACCCACCTGTTCCCTTGTTAACATGGGGACGAGGTTTACTCCCACAGGTTCGGCATGGATCCCGTGTAAAACCATGGAAGGATGGCGTGGCACCAAGGACTGAAAGACCCGATCCCGAACTTCTCACTCAGCCTACAGACCCCCCCGCAGCAGGAGCGGGACCAAACACCTCGCCAGAAACATCAAGTCACCTGGGGACAGATTAAATCTCTCTCTGCTTAAAGAGCAAGACTTGCCAGAGACAAAAGACTTTCTGTTGGCTGCCTTTTCTTGTTTGAATGCTAATTCAATAACTATCCTTTGTATCCTCTTTATGTGTCTCTTTTCTCCCACCATTGCCACGTTCACTCTTCAGGATGGAATTCCAAAGCAAGGACTCTGGGAATGGAATTCCTATACCTGGGACGTGCAGAATATCTCTCGCTTAATGAATAAGACTGACTGCTGGATCTGCATGCACTCTCCCTCCCGTGTCAAAGGAGGACTTGTGATGCATGCCATTCCATTTAATGCGACTGGTTGGGAACCTTTGATCATTGTTGTGTTGGTTTGTTGTGCCTGCTGCATTCAATGTTTGCCTGGCCTAGTGGCACTGTTTCGGCCCCAGAGACGTCTCCCTCAACAAGAGGTGATATACTCATTTGTTGTTGTTCAGTCGTTAAGTCGTGTCCGACCCTTCGTGATCCCATGAACCATATCCCGCCAGGCCTTCCTGTCCTCCACTATCTTCCTGAGTTCGCTCATTTTCATGTTCGTTGCATTGGTGATGCTGTCTAACCATCTCATCCTTGGCCTTCCCCTTCTCCTTTTGCCTTCAATTTTTCCCAGCATCAGAGTCTTCTCCAGAGAGTCCTCTCTTCGCATTAGGTGGCCAAAATATTTGAGTTTCAGCCTTAGTACCTGTCCTTCCAGGGAACAGTCAGGCTTGATTTCATTTAGAATTGACTGATTTGATCTCCTAGCAGTCCAAGGGACTCTCAGGAGTCTTCTCCAGCACCACAGTTCAAAAGCATCTATTCTTCGGCGCTCAGCCTTCCTTATGGTCCAACTCTCGCAACCATACATTGCTACTGGGAACACCATCGCCCTGACTATACGAACTTTTGTTGGCATGGTGATATCTCTGCTTTTTATTATGCTGTCTAAGTTTACCATAGCTTTCCTTCCAAGGAGTAAGCGTCTTTTAATTTCATGGCTGCTGTCTCTGTCTGCAGTGATCTTGGAGCCCAGAAAAGTAAAATCTGTTACTGCTTCCATTTCTGCCCCTTCTATTTGCCAGGAATTGATGGGCCCAGATGCCATGATCTTAGTTTTCATAAAATTGCATAAAATTGCTTAAAAATAAAGAATAGAAAAGGAGGAGATGTGGGGGCAATGCTTGCTTAGTGGCTGGCAAACCACGCTAAGCTTGTAAGTTAACACAACCTCTTCCTTTATGTTAATTACAGACAAACAATGAGTGATAGACAATTGGTCACTAGGCAGGACACATCTGGGCAGCAGGACATCATGAGCTGATCACGGGCTTAGCATTTGGATAACATGCGCCTGCTTGACCCATCAGATTCAAGCAAACCTGTAACCAATGAGCTTCTGCCACGAGATTGTAGTACAATAAAAGGGAGCACTCACGAGACCTCTGGGTGCCTTCCCATGATCTGATTCCTGCCTTCGTGTCTTTGCTCTATCACGCCGACACCGGGATGAATGGTAAGCCTACTTATCAAACTATTATGAATTATTTGCATCTTGTAGAGCCTGAGAATGTACGGTAGGTAGGATTCTTGGGAGCATGCAGCCAACTACATGACTTGACCGTTGTCCATCTTGGCTAATAAAAGCTTCCTGGAAGGAACTAGCTGAATGGACAGGTGATTATGAAACAGCCCATCCTGAGCTGTATGCCAGTGTAAGTTTGACAAGAGAAAGGGCTTTCTCTGAGGTAGCACCTCACATGTTGGACTCCCTACCAGTGGAGACAGCAGAGTCACTGCAGGGGGGGGGGCAGAGCTCCAAGTTCCGTTGGGCTCTGACCCTCCGTTACACGACGGGAGAAAGCGGTCCCGCCCCCTCGCCTTTGCTTTCGTCGGCCAGAATGGCTCCAAAGGCAAGGGGACGGGGCCGCTTTGTCCCGTCGTGTAACGGAGGGTCAGAGCCTGACGGAACTTGGAGCTCCGCCCCCCCTGCAGTGAGGCTGCTGAGTGGAGATCAGGACAGCACCCTCTCTCATCATTCTGACAGCAGCTGAAAACCTTCATTTTTATACTTGTGTAAATTAATGAGCTTGTTTTTGTATCTGCGTCTGATATTTTATCATGTTTGTGTTGCCTTCTGTTTATTTAAACTAACTGCAAGCTGCCTGATTGAAGGGAAATGGTGGGATCAAAATACTTTAAATAAATAAATAAATTTCTTGTGATGTCCTCAGCCATTTTGGAAATATGGATGTAAACACTTACACAACACTTACTTAAACGGCAATTCCTATACCTCACAAAAATTATTTGATACGTGTCGTGTTCCCCCCCCCCCCGGCAGCGTTTTGTGATAGGAAAGGGTGATGTCTTGGGCACCCTCATCAACACCATTTATCCGACCAGGTCTTTGCTGAAGTACTGTCTTGGGGCAGGGCTGGTGATATGACTATTTTTACTGTTCTTTTTTTGACCCATTGAGAAATGCTACAAAAGAGAGACTGCATTAGGATAAGTAAAAGCTACAGAATGCAGAGCTGCCTGTCATTTAAACAGGTACATTCAAATCTGTGTGTCATTTACAGGCAGCATTTAAGATGTCTTTCTTCAAGGCAGGCAACAAAAGGAACCTTAATTTTAAAAACTTAAATATATAAAAATGACATCCCTCAAAAATTATACCACATTGTTTTATTGGGTCATTTCATTGCTAGTAGACCACAGATTCAAGCTTTATTGAAGAGGGTAACATGTTTTAAGTGTCCATTAATGTATGCTTAATTAAAATGGAATGCCTATAAAAGTCCTTGTGACTGCCACATGAATAACAAAACAATTATATCAGTGTAATTGCAATGAATACTAAATGAATTAATAATGAAGGCATTCTCTCTCTCTCTCTCTCTCTCTCACACACACACACACACACACTCATTGGCACGATCACACACACACACACACACACACACACACACACACACACACACACACACACACACACAAATTTAGCAAACAAAGCCAAGCCAGGCAGTTTAATTTAGTCATTGCCACATTTGTAGGGCTCCGTTACAGCATTAATTTTAAATGAATCTCTTGTGAGAAAGCAATGGTAATTTTGATTTAAAAGTACATAGTATTTAAATACCAGCTTAAAAATAAAACCAGAACATTTTTCCTCTTGAACCTTTGAGGTGCTTATCTCCCTTTTTAGGCACTGGAGGAAGTTGCACACAAACATATTCTATGTGCATAAGAAAGTGTCAAGGTAAAAAACAAACAAACCAGGTAAAGATCACAATAAGGAGGCCTTCTGTGAATGGTAGATGGCTGGTTAGTTTATCCACAGAGAGCCAACCCGGTCTCTTAACAACTCAATTGTATGTGTCAACAAATGAGTGCTTAAGATTACTTTTCCACCTTGTAAAATAACAATTTGTTAGCACGGACAAGAATTTTTCCCTTCTCCCAGTTAGGGGCCACTCTGGAAGTTTAGGAGTTGAAACTTCCTAAAAATGGAAATGACTTCCTAGAAATCATACTGTACTTCATCCGTTTTACGTCCGAAGCCTCTTTTACAAAGGTTCTGCTAGGCACCGGCGTCACTGCAGGGGGGCCGGAGATCTAAGTTCCGCCGCGATCCGACCCTCCGTTACACGGGTGAACGAAGCGGCCCGCCCCCTCGCCATCAGAACCATTCAAGGCGGTGAAAACAACGCACAGGGAGTCTCCTGTAGGTTGTTTTCACCACCTTGAATGGTTCAGAAGGCGAGGGGGTGGGGCCGCTTCCTTCACCCGTGTAACGGAGGGTCGGATCGCGGCGGAACTTAGAGCTCCGCCCCCCTGCAGTGACGCCAGTGCTGCTAGGAGTCTTGAGTCAGGATGGAATTTTGGCAGCAGAGACATCTTACTCTCTGTGCAATTGCTGTCTTGCAGGGACTGACTGACCTGCACTTTGCTCAGCAACCTTTTGACATTGGTCAGAGGCCAGCCCAAAAGAAATCAAGTGATCTGGGGAGCCAATAGGGTCTCTGTGTGCCTGGGTTGGTGCCTGGGCTTGGCTCTTCAATCTAAGCTTCTTGTCTGACTGAGAAAGTGCCAAGTAGGCTCTTCCCTGTCCCCACTCTGTCCACTTGTCTGACATCTGATGCCCAACTCATGTTAGATGACACCATCTGCCTCTTGTCCTTCAGAGCACCACCCTTCAGAGTGGGGACAGGGAAGAGCCTATTTGGCACTTTCTCAGTCAGAACCTAACCACCAGCCTGTTTTCCATGCCAGTTGCCTCAGACCATACTGGGCCTTCTTCTGCCAAGCTGACAAACAAAGAGGTAAGTGAAGGCTCAGATAAGGATACACGTCAATTGTGTGGGGATCAAATGTGCTGAATGCTGCATTCCTGAGAAAACGAAAACAAAACTAAACTTGTGGCTGCATTTAATCTGTGGCTGCGCAGTTGCTGAAAATATCACTAGACTGTCATTTCATTGCAGCAAGGTGACTCAGAACGTCTGTGCTGGTAGTAGCCAAAAAGGCCACAATTCAACACAGTGTTAGGCTCACTTAAAACCACTGAAATTAATCGGTTTAAGTGCACCTAACTCTGTGTTGGATTGAGGGCATTATGAGAAGCAATAGTTTTGTGTAACAGCCCAATCCTAACCACCGCTGGCGCAGTGGGGCCTAATAGCCCATGCTGCATCCAGTGGGAGAAGGGGAGGGTCCACATTCATCCACTTACCTTGGGGGATAGGATTTGGCATGCACTGCTGCTGTCGATCCCACCCCCCTCCCGGGCCCAATTCTCGCTCCTGCCCTCCTCCTGTCCCGTTATACCCCCAATCCTTCCTTTCCAGCTCTCCCACCCTCCCCTGCCCCCTGTGCAACTCCGGGCAGCCCTTACCTGTTCCAGTGCACACTGAGGCCTGCACTGGTACAGGTAGAATGGCATCGGCTGTCAGAGACGATCCTGCGCCCCCCCACAGGGGGGCCCAGATTTTCGCCTCCCCCAATAAAAAACAAAAACAACAACAGTTGTTGTTCTGCCTGCTTTCGTTCTGTCCGGGCGGCAGAACTCCAGAAAAGCGCCCATTCGCTCCGGAGCAGGGCGCTCCGTTATTCTGCGCTTGCGTCGTTCTTCTCAGTTAGCGCATGCGCAGAAAGATTGGAACGACGGAGCGCCCTGGAGCGTCGTTCCAATCTTTTTGCACATGCGCTAACTGAGAAGAACGACTCAAACGCAGAATGACGGAGCGCCCTGCTCCGGAACGAACGGGCGCTTTTCCGGAGTTCTGCCGCCTGGACAGAACGAAAGCAGGCAGAACGAAGGCTCCGGGATACACAAGCTAAGTGGGACAAAGCATACACACATGTACATTACAGTAAAAAAGCCCGTAGACCCCCGAAAAAACCATAAAAATACAAAAACACAAATCGAAACCTAAGTAGTCCCCCGCCCCCCCAGGAGCCTCTGCACCCCCACCCGGGGGCCCTGTACCCCCCGCCCCCCCTTGAGGACGTCTCTGCCGGCTGTCCTGCCAGAGCAGCTTACTTGCAGGGTGCCGCGAACATGCTTTACAGCACTTTCATGACACTCTAGGCTGGCGCAGCACTTGCTGCACCGGTATAGTGGCTGGTCAGGATTCTGCCTTGAATGTCTTATGTTGCACTAAAAAGACAGCCAATGTTGGTGGGAGGATACCAGAAGTGTAGATGTGTAACCATAATAAGGAGCCACCTATGTTGGCACGTGATAGCGGTCTGGTGCCTCTTGATCCTTTATAGATGCTATAATCTTGATGTGAATTGTTTAATATGCGCCTATAAATTCAAATGAACCTTTGCCTTCGATGTTTTTTTTTCCTTTCTAGAAGATATGGCACATTTAATAATTGAAAAGAAGAGCCTAAAATCCATTGGCAGATGCAAAAAAAAAAAGTTTGAGTAGTTTAGAAGACAGAAAAAAAATTAAGAAATAAGGAAACAGAACAAGGAAACATAATGCATGTCATTTGATTAAAACATTTTATTTAAGACAGCACAAATAGTAGACGAAGCCAATAATTCTAGTACAAGTGAAAGTATAATTATTAAGTCTGAATGTCCTTAAACAACAGGGGAAATGGTCACTTCTTAGAACATACTCATATTCTGCTGCTGCATTTTATGTCTTTTACACTTTTTGAATTATATATGTTTTTATTATGTGTGCTGGCTTTTGTCTTTCTGTATTTTATAGTATCATAATGCATTTTAATGAATGCTATTAGCTGCCCTGGATGCCCTTTTATCCAAGGGGAAGGACAGGGAATATTTTTAAATAAATAAATAAATATTGATTAAGAATGAATGCTGCTTCTTTCTTGTATGGGTCCACAAATTGTCTCCAGGATAGTTCATGCACCTGTGACTCATGATTAAAATGTAATTCTGCAGTGCTGTAGAAGAAAAGTGGTTTACAAACTGTAACAAATATGGTGAACCTACCATCTGAGTTTATATTTCTTGGCTTTCTGATGACATGATGCAGGGGACATAAAGAGTGAAATCCAAAGCTCCAGGTTGATCTTCCACACGTGATATGGAGCTTTTGAAGGCTTTCTTTCCATAGCTCCTTGATCGCATCCAAAATCTGCTCCTGAATACCGGAGGACGCTCTAGAGAGATATCTGACACAACAACCAGGAGAGAGAATCAGCACGTGCTTTGCATGTAGAAAGTTCCAGGTTTAATTCTTGGCATCTTCAGGAAGAGCTGGGAAAGTTCCTCTCTGAAACTCTGGAGAGCTATTGCCAGGTTACATGAAAAAAAAATCACCACCACCCCCCATGTGCTGTTGTATATACAGTAGTAGAAAAGCTTTCACTGAAAGCCAATGCAAACCTTTCCTTTCTATACATAATAGTGCAATGGGGTGCAATTGGGGTTGGAAACTTAATGGGGACAAAGTCTCAAAGCCTTCCTCCTACCTACTATGGTTCTTCTGCTTTTCATGGTCCCTCTGGCTGATACAGGTTGATTATCCCTTATCTGGACATCCGAAATCTAGACCAGAGGTTCTCAACCTGTGGTACGGGTACCCCTAGGGGTACGCGGACCTCTTGCTGGGGGTACACCAAGCCCTGCCCCTTATGTGCCCCATCAGCAGCTAATTAAGTGTTAATTAACATGGATTTTAAATTGAAATTATTTTTGGAGTCCTTCTGTGTCTCTGATTTTGGTTTTGGGCTTATTTCTGTACTTTGGAAAATGTACTTTGTTGGGGTGGGGGAGGGAGGAGCTGATTTTGGGAAGTGTGTCTTGGAGAAAAAAAGAGATCCTTGCATGTTTGTATGTGTCTCTCTCCCCCCCCCCCACACACACAGAGTTAAATAAGACATTTTTTCACATTTAAAATTGTTTTAGTACTTTTTATTTAACGATTAATTACCTAATTGATTAATTGATTAATCCAATTAATTAGCAGTTAATTAGCAGGGGGTACTTCAGAAAATTGGACCGTGATAGGGGGTACCTGGGCCTCCAAAGATTGAGAACCCCTGATCTAGACTATGCCGAAATTGACTTTTTGGGAGCTATGACTTGAAGCCCCATTTTGGGGGTATGACTTTTTTATAAGAGCTGTTTGGCTCTGAAATGAGGCCTGAAAGCGCCAGGGGGGTGTTTTTGTGCCGCGCCGCCAAATTTCAGCGGTGGCATGTGAAAATGGCATCACGCCCCCCCCAGGGGCGGGACTTGTGGCATCACGTGGGGGTGTCACGTTGGCGGCCCCCCTGGGGGATGTAGGAACAGCACTGAATTTATGCAAATATTCCGAAATCCAGACAGCTTCCCATCCTAAGCAGTTCAGAGAAGGGATACTCAACCTGTATTTTTTTAAAAAAACAACAAAAACAGTTTCACATCATGCATTCAGTGGAACATGTAGCTTGGCCCTCGGTATTAACAGTATTGATTTAGATGGACCAATGGTCTGGCTCGGTACAAGGCAGCTTCATATCCTCAAGGTGGTACCGTATGTGCATTGTAGGTGCAAAACGTGAGCAGGTCATAAGCCAATAAAATCCAGATTTTTTAGTACGTTTTGTGTCTTCTAGAAATGATCTGCTCCACACCTCCTGTGCCATGTATGAAAAACAGAGCACCAACACACACACACACACACACACACACACACACACACACACACACACACACACACACCTGTGATAAATTTCAAACTCATGCGAAAAAAAGACTGTACAATGAGTGCTTCTGTCTTAATGATACTGACATGAATAACTCATCATTTAACATGTAGAATGAACCTCTACATGTCTGTGGCAAATTCAGACTTTGCTGCCTCAAGGATTAGGCATTTTTTAAGATAAAAAAGAATCAATGTCATTATACGGTATCTCTCCAGAGCATTGTAATTATTCTGCATGCATACAATATTTATTTAAAACTTAAAATTAAACTTCAAGAGGTGGTCATTTGAAAGCCAGCAGTCAGTGAACAGATCCTGCCTTCATGAAAAAGAGAATATTTCTTCCAAAAGTTAAGGAATAGATCAAAACAGTCTTTCCCATAACTGACACTTTAGTCATAAAGATGCTTTTTATGTGTCAGATTTATTAATAAAGAAAGTCCATGGGAATGAACAGAGAAGAATCTTCAGGATGTGACTGTCAGTTTTTTAATATGTCAGGTATAATTTTGTAACTGTGATTTTTTTTGGATCGCCATACACACAAAGCATTGTACTGATGTTTGTGTACCTCTTTGTACTCCACATTTGAGATGACGGGAAAAGAAGAGAAGGCGGAGATGTTTTGATACAGGATTGAAACTTGAAACTACAGTCCTTCAATTTAAACAGTGATCCTTTTTCATCTTTCTTTTCATGTTATCGTTTTAACTTTTGCCACTGATGTAAAGCGGGGGAGGGGGGAGAAATTTGAAAGATGTCAGGTGCTGGTTCTTATCTGGGTGAAAGATCACAGAAGTAGCGAAAAACAGATAGTTTGAGTTTGTCGCCATGACAGAACGATGAGAGAGATCAAAAGCTTGTCAACAACCAATGTTTGTCCTGCTAAAGCCAACATGGAATAATTTAGACTGTCACATCTCCTATTGCACAAAATATGCTAATCTTCTAATTAGTCTAGTAGCGGTGTTTTCCCTCTGTCATTGCCAGGTGATGGGTTCATAGCCAATAGCAGAACTGCTTAGTAGGATGGGAGTCCAACCGTAGATATCTTTCCTCTGAAGTGATAAACCAGCTTGAGAACAGGTGTAACGTCGTGGCTAAGAGAGTCTGAGCTATGAGTCCAGATTTCCTCAGTGCAAATCTCACCACTGCCATAAGCTCACTAGCCGCAAAATCCTGTTTACTCAGAAGTCACTGTATTCAATAGGGCTGACACCCAGGATAGTGTGTATAGGATTTCAGCCTAGGTGGCTTTAGGCAAGCAAGCCACTCCTTCTCAGCCTCCACTGCAATATAGGTAAAGGTGACCCCTGACAATTAAGTCCAGTCGTGTCCAACTCTTGGGTGTGGTGTTCATCCCCATTTCAAAGCCGAAGAGCCAGCGTTGTCCGAAGACGCCTCCGTGGTCATGTGGCCGGCATGACTCTCCTTGCCGCAGCGCATAGCATGCAGCTGGAACACGGAGCGCTGTTTACCTTCCCGCAAGCGGTACCTATTTATCTACTCGCATTAACATGCTTTGGAACTGCTAGGTTGGCAGGAGCTGGCCAAGCAACGAGTGCTCACCCCGTCGCGGATTCGAACTGCCGACCTTTCGATCAACTGCTCATGGTTCAGCGGTTTAACCCACTGCGCCACCCACTGGCCATCCTACATATAGGATGATGATATTTACACATGAGCATCATAATGGGGGTGCGGCTGGTGCCCAAGCTGCTGCTCACCATGTTTTTGCCCCTCACTGGCAAGAACATGAGGCAATCAGGCCCAGAGTGGGGAGGGCACCAAACAGAGGTGGAGGTGGGCTTTTCACATTAAAAGTAATGTGAAGGTCAGGGGTGATGCGATGGTGCCATCATGTCACCCCCAAACTTCCAGGTCACTGGCTCAGGGGGTGCTCTGCAGGTACTCGGGATGGTGCGATGGGCCAAACTAGACATGCATGCAAATGAGGCATGTTTCCAGCCAGAAGAGCCTCTTATTTGTAAAATACAGCTGCACAGGGCAATCTTGATCAAGACAAGGGCATGTAGGGCGAAGGAGGTTCACTCTTCCCCCATATGCCTTTCAAGCCAAAAATTCCCTCCCCAGCAGCAATTAGCCCCATTTGAGAACCCCAAGTTCTCGAATGGGTGCTTTAAGAGCTGATTGTCATGGGGGGGGCTTGAATGCAGCACATAGGGGAAGGTTTTTTTGTATGGTATTCTTTTTTTTTGTATTGTATTTTTTGTATTGTATTCTTTTTTTTCATATTGTAAGCCGCCTTGGGTCCCTTCGGGGAGAAAGGCGGGGTAAAAATGCTGCAAATAAATAAATAAATAAATGAAATAAGTTTGAACTGCCTTCTTCCTGCCCTCCCTGGTTTTATCTAGGACCGCTGCTGTGTAGCTGCATTTTACAAATGAGAGGTGCTTGCACATTTATGTGCACATCTAGTTCGGACCTTAGTTTCCATTGTTTTTGTTCATAAGATCATTAATTTCATCCTGGGTAATGTTCTGAGGCTTCTCAATTCCCAGTGATGTTGTCGTCCAAGTTGGGTTGAATCCAGTAAGGAAGCCTTTTCTATAACCGTTTTTAACAACATCATCAACTGAAGGCTGTCAATCTCCGTTGCCTTTAGATAATGCTGGTGGCTCTTTATTTGTATTTGTAGGCCAACCTTCAGTCCAAACGTTCCTAGGGCAGCTCAGCTGGAGTTGCCTCTTGCAGCGATGATCTGTGAGTCATGAAATATATCTAGTCTACATAAGGTGGTCGAAATCATAAAATGACCACCGGGATACTTAAACAACAAGTGTTCATTGCCTGTGTCATTTGTGCCTCTGAAATGCTGATGCAGTAAAAAAAAAATCTTCCTTTGCTATTGTTGTTAGTCTTTGCTCAGCTTTGCTATTGAGCTGGAAAAGAATTTTTACCATTATAGACATAACTTGAATGATAACTGACTTTCAAGTTTTCAGCAATTCTTAGGTCATTCATGGTTATATTGTTCCATGTTAGTGGAACGTAAAAAAGGAAACTATTGTTGTACATTGGATAAGATTACAATTTTTCTTGTAAAAGATTTTCATTTTTCATGTGATAATTTATACTTGTGGAGATTAGCAACTTTAGAAAAAAAACTGTGTATACTGTTAAGTACTTATATTGGGGTACACTGTTGAGGTACATATTCATATTGGGGTACACTGTTGTGATTTCAAGGAAAGATGGCATATTCAGTCATTTGAAGATCTGTACCTAAAGTGCAGAATACCAAATTAAAGCCGATAGAAATGATAGAGAAAGAGATAAGCCACATCCCCCATCCCTGGAAACAACAGTCTCTCTACAGTATATGCCCATTCCAAGCCCTATGTGCTCTCTCTGCCTGCCCATTTCCTATTTTTGAGTAGCAGTCCTTCACACCACATGCAAAATTGATTTTGAAGAAGTTTAAGAACAGTGAGATACACTGTGGATGTCTACTGTAAAAAAAAAGGTCAAAATCCCTTTACACACCAACACACAAGTTCTTGCAATGCCATTGGACACATCCAGAATGATAACCCAATCCTACCTAAATCCCCATGTGGTGATGCATCAGCACTGGCATGGCTACCACTGTATCCCATGGGGGATTTCTGGCTGCTGGAGGTCTCCTTGGGGTAAGCCCCAGCAGCCATTATGGGGCAACTTGGACCTGCGCCAACAATATCGCAGGCACAAGTCCGGGTTGATATGTGAAGGCGGATCAGGCCCAGGAAGAGGGTCAGTATTAGGCGTCCACCGCCAAACCTGCCCCCGTCCCGGACCCAATCTGCCCTCTCCCCGTCACTGCCCCATTCCACTCATCCCGCCCCATTCAATCCCCTCTCCGCCTCCCTCCAACCCCCTTCGCTGGCTTTCCTGGGCTGGTGGATGTTCAGCCATCCACCAGCGCACGAGAGGCCGCTCCAGCCTCCCCACCAGCAACTAGCATTTTCTAACTTAGATGAAGCAGTCCATCCTATCAACTTGAAGTGAAATTATCAAGTTTCAATAAGGAAAAAAACACACGCACACAGAGCCGAAGCTGTACAAACCGTGAGAGTTATTTCTCACTGTCATCTCTTTCAGGGCAATATCTCTCACTTACCTAAATGGGAAAATTAAATTGTTACTGGAGGAAAAAGACCTGTTTGCCCTAATTGAAAGAGTTTAGAGTATATAGATGTGAATGTGCTTGTCAAACAGCTGCCTTCCTTGCAGTAAGTCTTTCCGACAGCCCTGTGCCTGTACCAGGCAGTCCTCTCTCCTGCCAATCTGGAGGTGAGTGGTGCAGAAACATTTTAATTAATGTTGAACTTCTTAAAGTTGAAGTGAAAACAATTACAGCTCAATTTTACTTTGCCTCCTCTTTTTCATCACTTATATTCTCTTTTCCTCCTCCCTCTCCATTAGAGTGCTTCATTTCACAGTCTCTGAATTATAATCTAATTACTATATATTTTTTTAAAAGGCCGACAAGGCATTGTTTCTCTCTCCATCAGTTTAAAAGCTTTAGAAGGACAAAGGGAGGGTGGGAGCCCTCCTCTCTCATTGAATGCCACCACCCAGCATTGACAGCTCATTCTTCTCCATCTGTGACTTTAATATTATTTTTTTTTCCTACAAAGAAATTGTGTCTTTCCCTTTTAACAACTGTTTGCACACCAGCCTCAAAGAAAGTTCACAGCGCACATCACATCCACGTCGGATCTGTAAGTGAAGTGATCTGCAGTGCTGCTAATTAGACCTAAATTCTTGATTTACTATTTATAAAACAAAATTGATTATTACTTCATCAACAACATTTAAAGCATCATTAAGAGAGGTCTGCTCCAGCAGCCTCAGGTTAAATTTTTTAACAAGCACTTTAGTTGCTAATCTGTGTTATTGCCAACATATGTAAACTTCCTAATGCTAATTGCATTCAGCTGTGAATCAAACAATGTCTAATTCTCTTCAGGATTAATTATGCACATGTGCTGCCTGCATTCCTAAACATGGTTCTCATAAATAATAAGAGATATATCTGGGCAGATGGGATTTTTCCAACTAAATGATCTGTTTATCATGAATAAAACAATTGACACATACTAGAGTTTGACTACAAAAGTCTCCACAACATTCATGATTGGCCATAAATAATTACTGATACAGTTGTTTGTGTGAATTGACTTTTTGAATGCTCAAGCACCAGCAAGCATGTTCTTCTGTGTGTTCTGTCATCTCTGTGCTCACCTTTCCCCCCTTCTTTTTCAGTGTGAAATGGAGGGCACATAATAAAATGGCTTATATTGTGCGCCTGATGAATGAAGATCCTCCAAAAGGCACAACTTTGGTATGCTCTGGGGAAACCTGTGCAAGTGGACTTCGGATGAGAACGTGCTAAGAGATGATGCCCCTTGCTGGTTTCATAAAGGGAGGCTTGAAGTGTCTGGAGAAAAGGTTTGGCAGGTGTATCTCTTGGGGAGCATAAAATTATTCTTAATAACTTATAAAGTAACTGTAATGCACAAAGTACTTTACAATTCTTATCTTGTGTTTTCCTCATAACAACTCTGGACGGCAAATTTTTATCATGTTTAGAAATGGAGAACTGAGGTGGCTCAAGTCATGCTTAAGGCCAACTAGGGATGTCATTACATTATTTGAATACAATTTGCTCCATACACATTCCGTACACACTCTGTACACACACACACACACACACACACACACACACACACACACACACACACGTGTGTTTGTGTGTATTTGTATATGTACAAGTCACTGGCTCAGGGGGTGCTCTGCAAGTACTCGGGGTGGTGCACCCTGGGTACACCCTGGGTGACAACCATGGTCTCCTCAGGAGGAGACTGGGGCTATTTGCCCCCCCCGCCCCATTGTAGCTACACAATTGCCCACATCGAACATTTGTAATGTGCATGTGAAACTTGGACAGTTTTTCTGTCTTTTCGAGTCATGACAGTTGTGGTATGCCAGTTCATTTAAGAATAAATCAGCTTTACCTCCGCACCATCCTTATCGAATAACCCTGTATTTCACCTCAGAATCATCAAGGGTGTAAAAATGGTCATGGTTATCTCCTTACCTTTTTGAGACATTATGAAACCGTGGAAAATCTCCATGGTTTTGCAATATCTGGGAATGTGCAGGGCAGTGGTTCTGCCCCCCCTCCCCCGCTGAGCTCCATATCCCCAATCACAACACTTACAGCATTCATCTCCTTAGACAACCATTGTAGGTGTGGTGAGCAAGTATACAGCATTTTAGTAGGGTTGGAGCTTGGTGCATCTCAAATTGAGTGGAGTACAAAGGGAGAACAAAGCAAGTGAGCAGAGATTTAACCAAGATAGCAGGTTGATTACTTCAAAATAGCCCCCCCCCCACACCTTGAAATAAAGAATCCTGAAATTATGCTGTTAGAGGTCAATTGCTTAAGCAGGTCTGCTTTAGGGCCCCAATGACTGTGACAGAATAAAGCCAATAATATTTACTTTTTTTAAAAAAAATGAAACATGGCTAGGAAGCAACCAATAGCTTGGTAGCGAGAAGCTAATTCTCAGTAGCATAGATTGAGAATATGTATTTAGCAAAGCAAGGTGCCATATCACAGTTTGAGATACTAGAACAGATGGTAGGATATTTTACCCTGGGGTGAGGTTATATCCCCCAAGGAATTGGCATGTGCTGAATGTGTGTGTTTTGCTGAATCTTTCCCAAATTAAACTTTATTTGGGGAATGTGACACAATTAAATGAGCCAGATTCCCAGGTGGTATTAATTGTCATAACACCATTTGTTTTTGAAAGACTCTGCTGATTTACTCCCGTTGGGAATATAGCTTGACTTTTCTTTCAAGAAAGTGATTGCCTGTTGTTGTTTGTTGAACAAATGAATTGCAATTCCCTTGTCACTATAGAATAACTAAATTTTGATGTCCAATCTAGGCAGAGCCCTGAGGGGAAGGCAACATGGAGGAAAGAACGGGTAAATAGTAGTGTAGCTGGGGGGGGGGCACCGTAAGTGCAAAGTGGCCCCTCCCACTCACTGTCAGAGCCATTCTAGTAGCGAAGGCAGTGTTGCCTTCACTGCCAGAATGGCTCTGATGATGAGTGGGAGGGGCCAGTGGCGTCACTGCAGGGGGCGGAGCTCTAAGTTCCGCTGAGATCGGAGCCTCCGTTACACGGAGGAACGAAGCGGCCCCGCCCCCTCGCCTTCGGAGCCTTTCAGGGAAGCGAAAGCAATGCGCAGGGAGTCTCCTGCGCATTGCTTTCGCTTCCCTGAAAGGCTCCGAAGGTGAGGGGGCGGGGCTGCTTTGTTCCTCTGTGTAACGGAGGCTCCGATCTCAGCAAACTTAGAGCTCCGCCCCCCCTGCAGTGACGCCACTGGGAGGGGCCACTTTATACTGCCATGTAGCGCCATGAAGCACTTACTGCACCGTCTCCTTCTACCTACGCTACTGCAGACAAATCCCCACTGTTATTTAAGAGCAGTGTCACCACCATTTTTTCCTGGCAGAGGGTCTGTGCCTTTACTAGATGAATGAGTCGCAGAAAGGGGAACCGAAGCAGTCAAGGGGTAAAGCACTTTCTCTATAAGGAAAGACTAAAACGTTTGGAGCTTTTTAGTTTACAAAATATGACATGGATGGGGGGGGGGAGAGATGGTAGAGATTCATAAAATTACAGGGAAGAAAGGAATTAGGCAAATTCTGTTGACAGCTAGTAACTATGACGGGAGAAAGGAATCTTCACATTCACCAGTGAACTAAAGTTACCAGATATATGCTTCTGAATACCTATTGCTGGAGCAAACAGTGGGGGAGGCTGTTGCCTTTGTGTCATTTTTGAGAGTTTCTCAGATGCATCTGGCTGGTCATTGTTGGAAAGAGGATGTTGGGACTTGATGGTCCGATCCAGTCAGGTTCTTCATACATTCTTAACCACAGATAGTGTAATGAGAAGCACAGATCCTTACTTGTTCAATTGTCTTTTTGGTAAAAGCAAGGCAAAGAATATTTTCTCCTCTTCTGAGCAATGAATGAATGAAGTTTACCAGTCTATCAAAACAAACAAACAAAAACACATCGAAGTGGCTTGATTGGGTGGTTCGTTTTAACTATAGCCATTTGCCAGAATTGTTTGCGTCTAAAGGCAAAATTTTGGGCTGGTTGCCCAGCATCTATTTCAGTGAAGCTGGAACTGTTTCAATAACAGCTAAACCAGACATATGCCTAATTGCACAACACTGCACTGTATAATTCATGCATGCTCACTAACAGCGCAATCCTGTCTAGAATGTAGTGGTGGCGTACCTAAGGCGGCAGCTGCATCCTATCCAGGATTGGGTCTGCGCCAGCGGAGCTGGAGTACTCCTTGGGAGAAAGGGACGCTTGTCCCTTTCCCCCTGGTAGAGCCCCAGCAGGGCCAATGGGCCTCCTCGGATATGCGCCGGCAAAACGGCCACTGCAAATCCGAGGTGCCCGTGTATGGGATGCGGGATAGGATTTGGCGGAGCACACTGCCAATGATCCCTCCCCCATCCCTGGCCTGACTGGCCAACCACCCCATCTCTTTCCACCTGGTCCGCCCTCCCCACACCCCTGCCCCAACTGGCGCAGAACCCACCTGTGTCCACCAGCGGTGGCTGTGTCCCTGGGTGGAGTGAGCAGGTGCCGCTTACTTGCCTGATGTTGAAAACGTGCCTTACAACATCCAGCAATGGCAGAGGTGTCGCTTTGCCGGCACATTTCTACACAGGATTCCGCCGTAAGGCATGACTTGCAACTCACAACCAAAGACTGGGGACTTGACTAGAGACTTGGAGTCAGAGACTTGATCCACATCCCTACTCAACCAAACAGCTAGGAGGAAAACATGCCTACCGTGAGTCAATAATGAGGCCTTTGTGAATGTGAAAAGGTGCAGAAAAGAGCGACCAGAATGATTTGTGGGCTGGAGCACCTCCCTTATGAGGAAAGGCTACAGCGTCTGGGGCTTTTCAGCCTAGAAAAAAGGCGCCTGAGGGGGGACATGATTGAGACTTATAAAATTATGCATGGGATGGAGAGAGTGGATAGAGGGAAATTCTTCTCCCTCTCGCACAACACCAGAACCAGGGGACATGCACTAAAATTGAGTGAAGGGAGAGTTAGAACAGACAAAAGAAAATATTTCTTTACCCAGCGTGTAATTCATCTGTGGAACTCCTTGCCACAGGAAGTGGTGATGGCACCTGGCCTGGATGCCTTTAAAAGGGGTTTGGACAGATTCATGGAGGAAAAGACCATCACAGGTTACAAGCCATAAGCAACCTCCTGGTTTTAGAAGTGGGTTTTCTCTGTGCCAGGTGCAAGGGAGTGACAACAGGAATCAGGTTATCTTGTTGTCTTGTGCTCCCTGAGGCATCTGGTGGGGCCACTGTGTGATACAGGAAGCTGGACTAAATGGGCTTTTGGCCTGATCCAGCAGGGCTCTTCTTATGTTCTTATGTTCTTATGTTCTAATGTTCTCTGAAAGTTCGGACTCAACCTGGAGCTCTCTGGTATCCCCCTATGCTTCTTCTCAGCCTTCCTTGCATCTGATTTCCCTCCTCCCATCTTTTCTAAATGCATCTTGCAAAGGGGAGGAAGAGAGAAACCAACAGCAAGGAAAACCAGGAACAACAGTAGAGTCAGCTTTATGATTTTGTTCCCAGCAACACATGCTTCTTTATCTCCTCTTCCTCACATGTTCCGATATTTATAGCTAGACCTTCCCCTGTGAACCAGCAGTATCAGTTTCACCACAAACATCAGTTTACAGAAACTCCAGAAAATAGATGTTGTTTTGTGAGTTTAACAAAGTTCCAGAAAACTGTGCTAAATTGTGACCTTTTCAGCAGAAAAACTAAGAAACAAACCTAGACTTTTTCAGTTATAAAGGCTGCAAAAGTTGTAGCTAATATGACCGACTACTGTCATGCATTGTATGGAATAGAACGTTGGTGTGTGTGTGTGTGTGTGTGTGTGTGTAATATTTCTATCTGACTTTCTTCCATTATGGAACTCAAAGCAGTGTAGGTGGGGTTTCTACTCAGTTGCTCACCCATACACTGACCAGTCCTAAACCTGCTTAGCTTCCCCAAGGTGGCTGCAGCAGGTACCTCAGACCATATCATTGTAACAAAAGGAAGTGAGGCTAGTCCCGTCCCATTTTAAGAAAAGAGAGTCAACCATGGCTAACATTTCTAATGACATTTTGTGGTTTGAACATTCAAACCAACATCTAGTCCCTCAAAACCTTGTGATATCTTGAATGTACCCATCTCACCGCGCAATCCTAGGTAATGGTGCTCCAGGGGAGTGCACGCTCCCCTGGTGCAGGGTGTCATAAATGCAGCATAAAGTGCATTTATGGCACCCGGCAAGTAAGGGCCGCTGGCGCAATGGCCAGCAGCCCCTTACCAAGGCTCCTGCCCGGCCCTGCACCCACCGGAGCAGGTATGTCCTACCCTGGCTGGGGCAGGGGTGGGGGGAGGGTGGCCATAGCCTGGAGAGGACCAGGATATCAGCAGTATGTCATATCTTAGGCCCTCTCCAGGTCCGGCACGGCCGTACACAGCCGGCACAAATGTACGTGAGTTCCAGAGCTTGTGTACATTCGAGGAGTCCCATTGGACCTCCCACGGCTTACACCCGGGGAAGGGGACAATTGTCCCCTTCCCTCAAGGTGCACCAGGGCTGCCCCAGGGCAGCCCTGAACCTGCATAGGATACGGTGGCCTGTGGCCAGCCCTTTATGCCGTATCTTACACAGGATTTGGCTGTCAATCCTTGTAACAAAAATGCACAACAGTACATAGAATTGAGAAAGCAATTAGAAATTACCATGGCTCAGAGATAACCTTGTACAGTCACAGCTTGTGTTTTCTATGGAAACGCTTTCAACAAAGGAAAACGGTGAGGGCTACTAATCTTAAGTTTATAACAGTACGGTACAGTATTCTTTTAGTCTGTGGTTGATTTATGTACAATGGTACACCTAGTGTGAATGAGTAGGGCAGATTGTACCTGCAGCCACCCTCACTTTGTCCTTTTCAACAGACAGGTTGAAGAATACTACACTTCACATTCTCAATGACAGCTTTACAATTAATTCAGAAAAATTGTTTGGCATACATACCTAAATTGATTATGTCTCAATTATGAACATTACCATACTGGAGTGTCTGATGAGCGTAGCAATAGCCCTCTTTGGTTCAAGAGATACATTATATTTTTAAAGTTGCTTATGAAACACTTCTTGCTAAAGCTAAGATCATTCTCCCTTCTTACAGTTGATTTTCTGTCTAACTATACTGCCCATTATTGTTTTACAGTGAGGTGTACATGACAATTTACCAATCAATCAAATGCCTGTTGAAAAAAACCCTTTGTTGATTCTTAAAAAATGAATGTAATTGCATTCAAATCAGTCTGGTTCTGAGTACATAGCACAGCTCATCTTGGGCATAATGTGCTAGCCTATTTTGTTGTGCAATTTTGTCGTGCAATTTGTTTGTAAAATTGTTTGTCAGAAAGAACAGCACATTTTCTTGAATAGGATCTACTTTGGGGCATTTGTTTCTCCCTGTTATGCTCTATTTAGATAGTTCATATTGGATTGCTGGACAAATTTACAGAAATTCAGGTTGGAATTATTCATTTGACAAAAAGCATAGACACGTTTTCAGGGGAAAAGTCGCAAGTTTTGGGAAGTGCAGATTTTTTTCCCCTACTACTTTTCCTTACATGGTCAGCAAATACATTCCAGAAGCCGAACTGGGGTGAAAATACTGCTGGGGTCAAGGTTTTGTGCAAGAAAAATGGCAAGGAGGTGAAATTTTAAGCGTTCCTTCTCTCCCCCCACCCACTTCTCTGTTACAAATATGCTGCCACCATTGCTTTGTCATACAATGGCAAATGCAGGGTTGGGAACTCCATGTTTGTGGCTGGTTGTGTAGTTCTGCCCAGAGGCCTTGTGTACTCTGCGGCAGCGCAATTATAATTTGGGCATGCACAATTCATTGGGAAGTTCTCTTGTGCAGAATATACGGAACAGGAGCACAGTAGTGCATTTTTGTTTTGTTGACGTAGGGTTTTTGCAGCATTTTCCATTTGCTAACTAGATAGCAAATGCTAACTGCTAAGCAAATACTTTGCAGTTAATAAGGGGCAATTGCTTCTTGTCTTATTCATTAGCCCTTAGTATGAGGGTGAAGTCACGTGAATAGAGAGCTTCACACCTTTTTTGTCCTTTATCTGAACATCCAAAGTGAACATCAAATCAGGGTCTTTGAAAATGAGTTGGGGATCGTATACACTTGGCGTACAGCCGGTTCAGACAGTACTACTGTCTGACTGGTCCCCTCCACTTGCCTTCAGGAGGATTTTCAGGGCATTTTACTTAATCTTGAGGTGGGGGGTTGAAATGCCCCTGTACATGCACTGATAAACCTATTTGAGGCACCTGCTGGATGAGGCATCTGGTGGGGCCACTGTGTGATACAGGAAGCTGGACTAGTTTGGCCTTTGGCCTGATCCAGCAGGGCTCTTCTTATGTTCTTATGTTCTTATATTTTAAAATAAATATGAACCTGCCTCATACAGAGTCGGACTATTGGTCTTTCGAGCCATTTGTGATTATACTGGACACTGATTGGTAGCGGTTCTCCAGGGTTTCAGACGAGATTTTCCAGCCCTACCTTGAGGTGTTAGGGATTGAATCTGGGATCTTCTGCATGCAAGACATGAGTGTTTCCATTGGGCTATGACCATTCTTCACATTTATTCCACCCTTCTACCCTTTATTCTACCCTTTTGGGCTTTTCATTCCCAAGAGATGTGTATGCTAACGAGTGATGCACATCCATTTCTCCCTGTGGACCCAGGCCTATTTTTTTTTCACATTTTTATACCACCCTTCCTCCAAGGAGCTCAGAGTGGTGTACATATTTCCTCCCCTCCTTTTTGTCCTCACAACAACCCTGTGAGGTAGGTAGGGCTGAGAGATAGTGACTGGCCCAAGGTCACCCAGGAAGCTTTGTGGCTGAGCGGGGATTTGAACCTGGATCTTCCAAGTCTAAGTCCGACTCCCAAACCACTACACCATCCTGACGCCTATATTTTCTATTCTTCTCCTACCCGTGTAGCCCCATTGACACTTTCTTTTTCAAGGTATGGTTACAATTAATAGGGCTACTACAGTGCTGACCACAGAACTCCCCCCCCAGCCCACCTTAATCCCATGAAAACATCTAATCTTTGTGGCTTTCCTAGAGTGTATAATATTTATCCATTCCCGCCTCCTTTCCTTAATGCTTTCTTCATGCTTACTTTTTAGTCCTTCTATTTTTACTTCTCTGTCTCTTGCCCACATAAAGATCAATAACTTCTTCCGTTGCCAAAACAAGATCTTTACTTCAGTGCTTTCTTTCAAAAGTAAGTCATTTTCTGTTGCTTTTGTTTCCAGTTTTATATTTTCATTCTCTTTGGTAACCAACCTTGGAAATTTCATTAGGAACACAAAAAGATCTGTTCTCTATTAAGTATCAGGTATGTTTGATTTGTTATTTCAAAGAGAACTTCAAAATATGCATCGTGCTGGGTAAATTATTCTCTGCTTTGAATGTTGTCATCCAGTAAGAGGTGATTGCCAAAAAAGGAGAAAGTGGGGATTCATATCTGCAAGGGTTCATTTTTCATCACAACTCCAGGGCTGTTAAACTCATATTGTGTCCCCTATCTATTTGCGGTCTTGTTGGCTCTTTAAAACAAACAGGCATCCCAGACAGAAGCAAATCATTTCCATATTTTGTGTGGACAAGTCAGATGTTTCCAATTTAAACATCTGTTTATTTTGGACTTTGTCCTTTATTTTGCTTTTCTTTTAATTAATGAATTTACTTTTAGAAAAACACCTGTAACAGTTGGAACAATCCTGAACTGCTGAATTTGTGCTTAATTGAACACCATATGAAATGAATTACATTTCTGGTGACTCCTTGGTCAACATAGTTGTCGCTATTCATGACAAGCTATGCTCTGCTTCTAAAAGTCTGTAACAGCTCATAATGATTTTTGTTGTTGTAGTTGTAGCTAGTGAACGGTCACCTGAATAACTGAAGATATTTTAAATAGAAGAGAAGTTTTGAATGCGTGAGACTAACTGAAAGCCCAATCCTGTGTAAGGTATCCTGTGGTCATCCTGGGGCAGCCCGGGAGGACAACGGAAGAAGGGGATGCTTGTCCCCTTCCCTGCGTGCAAGCTGGCTGAGGCCCTATTTATTTATTTATTTATTTATTTTATCACATTTTTAATACCGCCCTTCCTCCAAGGAGCTCAGAGTGGTGTACATATTTCCTCCCCTCCTTTTTGTCCTCACAACAACCCTGTGAGGTAGGTGGGGCTGAGAGATAGTGACTGGCCCAAGGTCACCCAGGAAGCTTCGTGGCTGAGCAGGGATTTGAACCTGGATCTTCCAGGTCTAAGTCCGACTCCCAAACCACTACACCATCCTGGCTCTCCTATGGGAGCTGGCATACATTCAAGCGGGGGGAGTTAGGCCAAACTGACCTGGGAGAGGGCTCGGGATATCGGCAGAGCTCGCTGCCAATATCCCCGCCCCTCCCTAGCCCAGTTCGGCCAATGTCCACCTCCTGGGCTGCCCCGTTCCACCTTCCCCCTGCACCAACCAGTGCAGGGTTTACCTTCTCCAGCAGGTGCAGGGATGGTCCGCCAAGGGAGTAAGGGCTGCTGGCCTTCGCCCCAGTGACCCTTACTTGGAAATAGTCGCAAACGTACTTTACGACGTGTTTGTGATGGCATAGAGTGGCAAAGCGTGTGCTCTACCTCTCTATGTTTACCCAGGATTGCCCTGTCAGTGATCTCCATCAACATCTCTTTTAGTGTTAATTAATGTTTCATGTGAGCCAACCTACAAATAAGTAAGTAGTGTTTCCATGTGATATACGTATAATCCATATTGATGACCAATAACTTGGAGCACTGGCCAAGATCTGATAATTCTCACATGAAAAATGTTGCCCATAATTCACATCACTTTGGTAAAATAGCCCTCAGGCTGGTCCAGGCAGTATTTTTGCCACTTAGCTGGTCCCATGAGCTTATAGATGTGTATATTTGTAGTATACACATCTCCTTCATGGATCATTCTCCTTCATGGATCATTGCCTTGTCGTGGCGAAGGAGCTTGCGTAACTCAATGAAGCCATGAGCTATGCCGTGCAGGGACACCCGAGACGGACAGGTCGTAGCAGAGAGTTCTGACTAAAAGTGATCCACTGGAGAAGGAAATGGCAACCCACTCCAGTAACCTTGCCAAGAAAATCCCATGAACAGTACCAAAAGGCTAAAAGATATGACGCCGGAAGATGAGCCCCTCAGGTCGGAAGGTGTCCAATATGCTACTGAGGAAGAGCGGAGGACTATTCCAAGTAGACCCAGAAAGAGTGAAGCGGTTGGGCCAAAGCCAATAGGACGTCCAGCTGTGGATGTGTCTGAGGTTGAAAGGAAAATCCAATGCTGCAAGGAGCAATACTGCTTAGGAACATGGAATGTGAGGTCTATGAATCAAGGCAAGCTGGATGTGGTCAAAAATGAGATGATAAGATTGAACATTGACATCTTGGGAATCAGCGAACTAAAATGGACGGGCATGGGCGAATTTAAGTCAGGTGACCATCATATCTACTACTGTGGGCATGAATCCCTTAGAAGAAATGGAGTAGCCCTCATAGTCAATAAAAGAGTGGGAAAGGCAGTACTGGGGTGCAACCTCAAAAACGACAGAATGATTTCAGTTCGAATCCAAGGCAAACCATTCAACATTACAGTAATCCAAGTGTATGCCCCAACCACTGATGCCGAAGAAGATGAAGTTGACCGGTTCTATGAAGACCTACAACACCTTCTAGAACTAACACCCAAAAAAGATGTCCTTTACATCATAGGAGACTGGAATGCTAAAGTCGGAAATCAAGAAATAAACGGAACAACAGGCAAGTTTGGCCTTGGAGTGCAAAATGAAGCAGGGCAAAGGCTAACGGAGTTCTGTCAAGAGAACATGCTGGTCATAGCAAACACTCTTTTCCAACAACACAAGAGGCAACTCTACACATGGACATCACCAGATGGTCAATACCGAAACCAGATAGATTATGTGCTTTGCAACCAAAGATGGAGAAGCTCTATACAGTCAGTAAAAACAAGACCTGGAGCTGACTGTGGCTCAGATCATGAGCTTCTTATTGCAAAATTCAGGCTTAAACTGAAGAATGTAGGGAACACCACTAGACCAGTCAGATATGACCTAAACCATATCCCTTATGAGTATACAGTGGAGGTGAAGAATAGATTTAGGGCATTAGACCTGGTAGACAGAGTGCCTGAAGAACTATGGATGGAAGTTCGTAACATTGTACAGGAGGCAGCAACGAAAACCATCCCAAAGAAAAAGAAATGCAAGAAAGCAAAGTGGCTGTCAGATGAGGCTTTACAAATAGCTGTGGAAAGAAGGAATGCAAAAAGCAAGGGTGAAAGGGAAAGATATAAACAACTGAATGCAGAGTTCCAGAGAATAGCAAGGAGAGATAAGAAGGCCTTCTTAAATGAACAATGCAAAGAAATCGAGGAAAACAACAGAATGGGGAGGACTAGAGATCTCTTCAAGAAAATTGGAGATATCAAGGGAACGTTTTGTGCAAAGATGGGCATGATAAAGGACAAAAAAGGCAAGGACCTAACAGAAGCAGAAGAGATTAAGAAGAGATGGCAAGAATACACAGAAGAACTATACAAGAAAGATCTGAATGTTCCTGATGACCACGCTGGTGTGGTCACTGACCCAGAGCCGGACATCCTAGAGAGTGAAGTCAAGTGGGCCTTAGGTAGCATTACTAACAACAAAGCTAGTGGAGATGATAATATCCCAGCTGAGCTACTTAAAATCCTAAATGATGATGCTGTGAAAGTGCTGCACTCAATATGCCAACAAATTTGGAAAACTCAGCAGTGGCCAAAGGATTGGAAAAGGTCAGTTTACGTTCCAATTCCAAAGAAGGGCAGTGCCAAAGAGTGTTCAAACTACCGTACAATTGCACTCATTTCACATGCTAGCAAGGTTATGCTCAAAATCCTACAAGCTAGGCTTCAGCAGTACGTGGACCGAGAACTACCGGACGTACAAGCTGGGTTTCGAAGAGGCAGAGGAACTAGAGATCAAATTGCCAACATGCGGTGAATCATGGAGAAAGCACGAGAGTTCCAAAAAAAACACCTACTTCTGCTTCATTGACTACGCAAAAGCCTTTGATTGTGTGGATCACAACAAACTGTGGCAAATTCTTAAAGAGATGGGGGTACCAGACCACCTTACCTGTCTCCTGAGAAACCTGTATGCGGGTCAAGAAGCAACAGTTCGAATCGGCCATGGAACAACTGATTGGTTCAGAATTGGGAAGGGAGTACGGCAAGGCTGTATATTGTCACCCTGCCTCTTTAACTTATATGCAGAGTACATTATGAGAAATGCAGGGCTGAATGAATCACAAGCCGGAATCAAGATTGCCGGGAGAAATATCAACAACCTCAGATATGCAGACGATACCACCCTAATGGCAGAAAGTGAAGAAGAACTAAAGAGCCTCTTGATGAGAGTGAAAGAGGAGAGTGCAAAAGTTGGCTTGAAACTCAACATTAATAAAACTAAGATCATGGCATCGGGTCCCATCAATTCCTGGCAAATAGAAGGGGCAGAAATGGAAGCAGTAACAGGTTTCACTTTTCTGGGTTCCAAGATCACTGCAGACGGAGACAGCAGCCATGAAATTAAAAGACGCTTACTCCTTGGAAGGAAAGCTATGGCAAACTTAAACAGCATAATAAAAAGCAGAGATATCACCATGCCAACAAAAGTTCGTATAGTCAGGGCGATGGTGTTCCCAGTAGCAATGTATGGTTGCGAGAGTTGGACCATAAGGAAGGCTGAGCGCCGAAGAATAGATGCTTTTGAACTGTGGTGCTGGAGAAGACTCCTGAGAGTCCCTTGGACTGCTAGGAGATCAAATCAGTCAATTCTAAATGAAATCAACCCTGACTGTTCCCTGGAAGGACAGGTACTAAGGCTGAAACTCAAATATTTTGGCCACCTAATGCGAAGAGAGGAGTCTCTGGAGAAGACTCTGATGCTGGGAAAGATTGAAGGCAAAAGGAGAAGGGGAAGGCCAAGGATGAGATGGTTAGACAGCATCACTGATGCAACGAACCTGAAAATGAGCGAACTCAGGAAGATAGTGGAGGACAGGAAGGCCTGGCGGGATATGGTTCATGGGATCACGAAGGGTCGGACACGACTTAACGACTGAACAACAACAACATATTTGTAGTATGGGCACATCCTGACGCCTCCCTGTCTGAGTTTTTTAAGTCGCATGGGGAGCATGTCAGACAAACCAGCCCTCTATATGTTGCTTGGCATAGATGAACACACCCCGTGTGATTGAAGAAACTCACATGTAAGTGAGGGGAGAGACCAGGATGTGTGCACACCATGAGCACGCATGTCTTTTAATTATGTGGGGCTGGCTTGGCAGCAATAATAGTATCACCTTTCAGTATAGTATCAGATTTCACTTCTGCCTTCAAGGCACTACAGAAAATCAGAGACACTCCTTGTTCGTGTTCAGTACTCTTCCAGTTGCTATGGTTTGGATCCAAAGGTGTCCCTTTACATGTGGAAGGAGTCTTTTGCTCACAGGAGACCTGTTGTACATCTTGCCTTAGAGCAATTGCATGAGAAAAGTGAAACTAGATCAAAATGTGCTTGAGCAAAATTCTTCTGTTTGAGCAAAAGCATATACAGCCTCTCGCATGAGTAGAAACTGGAGAACTGCTACAGAAGTTACCTATGATAGCATTGCCTGAATTCTTACAGAAGCATTTGTTAAACAGCAGTACTGGATATTCTCTTCTCATTCACTGTTCTATTGAATCATCAATTCAATATTTTATTATGTCAGTGAAACTATTTTGGTTTTTTTTTCCCGTTTTGATTTTTAGATTCTGTTTTTATGCTGTTTTTACTGTATTATGAGTTTCTATATTATGTTCTATTGCATTGAATGTGTTTAACCGATCGCTAACTGCCTTGTGCCTGTTTTTACAGGTTAAGGTGAGATGAAAATCTACCAGTCAATCAATCAATCAATCAATCAATCAAATAAATAAACAAACAAATAGTTCCTATGCTATAGTGATCTGTGGAAGCAAGGTTGCAATCCAATATACACTTTTTCCAGGAGTAAGCCCCGCTGAAGACAATGGGACTTGTTTCTGAGTAGACATGTTTAGTATTGTAGTGTGAGTTTATTTCCAAAACACCTGTGCATATTACCTCTGCCTAAATGTTTGGAGAATTATTGTTTTCACAGATTTTATACTGGTGGGCTGTCATCATAGAACTAAAGTTTCTAAAAGAATTTCCCATAGAGAGGTCAATCAACTTTCCAATCCTATCCCCAGCCAGCCCTGATCATGCAGCACTGCTGATGGAACGTACACTGTATGCTGTGGTGTGTGTGTGTGTGTGTGTGTGACCAGATGGCCCAGGAGAGGTATTCTTTTACTGATGCCTCCATAGGCCGCCTGGCCTCCAATGGGTCTCCTCAGACCTATGCCAGCTCTTTTGCTGGCGTAAGTCTGAAGAGACTCCCATTGGTGGGTCAAGGCCAGGAAAGGGGGGGGGATAGGATCTTGGCGTGCATGGCTGTCACCGATATTGTTCTCACCCCCAGCCTGGCCCACTTCTCATCCTGATCCTCCCTGATCATCCCCCACTGCTGACTTACCAGCGATGGGGGACGGAGGAGGACCAGCAGGCTGTCGTCACCCACTCATGGTCTCTGGCCATTTGCGCTGATGGCCACAGCCCACTAAATGGTGGAGTGGCTGGGACTTACAGTGGTGGATCACAAGATCTGTCACTGTAAGCCCAGCGTAGGATTGGTTTTTAAGCCCAGCGTAGGATTATGCTGGTTTTTAATCCAAAATATAAGGAGGTATATATAGAGCTGGCCCAGGAGCTCCTGACTCCTGATGTGGCATATCAAATGTTGCTGCCCCTAACCTGATGAGATGCTGGCCTCTGCTCCTCCCATTCTCCAATGTTCTAGCTTAGCAGCACTCTCCTCCCCTCTTCCTTTTCTCTTCCTTACTATCCCCACATCCTTTTCCGATCTAGAGAGTGGAAGGAGGAGCAGTGGAGCAAGTAGACAGACAGAGATGGGCATCTCCTACCAACCTGCTGCCTGAGATGACTGCTTCAATTGGCCTCATGGATGGGCCGGGCTTGAGTACATATCAGTTGCATCCTTCCAGCACTGCGTTTAGCTCATGATATATGAACCACCATGGAATAATAAAATGTTGACCTGTGATGATTAAGCACTTTGCCAGTTCATGACCTGCCTGTTAAGCCTATTCAAGTTAGAAGATTTTCACACTGCATTTGCTTTTCTCTGTGCTACCTTCCAATAGCTGAAACATGCTTTCTCTCAAAGTCATTATTGTTATCTGATTCTGCATAAATAAGAGGCATGTAAGCATATCCGGAGCTACTAAAGTTCATTGGTAAGAAAGCATGAGAAATTCTGCTTGAGAAATTCTCTGGTTGAGAAAACCAGGTATTGCTATATAGCTTCACATGCTTGTGTGGGGAGGGAAATGTTGGTATCCTCAATAAAGGATTTGTGTTACAAAGAAGTGTGTAATTCCTTAATTACAGCAAACAACTTATGAAATAAATACCTAAATACATAGCAAGGTATGTCAGTTTATGAATGGTATATAAACTGTACTCACCAGCCTGTACTAATGACATTTCGTTTAGAAATACATGTTTTTTCCTGTAAAAAAATACTTTGTAATAAAGTCAGAAGTATCATGACAAATTGGAAAGACACATTAAATTATCATTTAATGAATAGTTTAATAAAATCAGCTTAGTTCATAAGAACGGGGAAGAAATGGCAGAAAGAAGAGACCCATAATCCCATTTACTCCTAGTTGGAAACCACTCTCAGATTTCATTACAATATTAAGGCGGGGGAGTCATATAAGATTTGGTATGTTTTCAGTATAACTTATTCTGAAAAGATGAAAAAAATTTGTGATACTTTCATTCTCAGAAAAATACTTTTTGCACTAGTTTTCATTGTTTAAAGAAGCAAAGTATCAGTTTTAAAAGTGGGCATTGATTTTGCGGAAATTTGGATCTCATAACGAACTATGGCACGCCTTATCGTGCCGTCACATTTACCCAGCCCCACCTGCCACGTGCAGCCTGATGTAAACATGATGGCACGATAAGGCGTGCCATCGTTCTTTATGTGATCCAAATTTCCGCAACATCATATCCGCTGTGGGCTCTTTTGGAGATGATGCCTGAGGGCTGGAAGGCTGCACGTCCTAGGAGCCTCTCAGTCTCATAGAGTTTGGCGTTCCCTCCCGCCCGTCCCTTATTTGATGCAGTCTGAGATTAGCTTGTTGCTGTTCGGTACTGGGTAGGAATTTTTTGCTGTCATCCTGATTGGCCTGTTTGACAGGTTTTTTGCCTACCCCAGACTGGTCTTTTGGGGATGCGGTTTGTAAATTGTTATATTCCCAATGCCATCCTAGGTCACTTTGTCAGATGTCATGTGGGCTGGTTAGGCAGGTAGGGTAGGATTGGTGTCCACTCTGAGGTTGGCAAGGTGAGCCACGACCGCTCAGATGATGCTCGACCAGGTTGATGAGGCTGGCTGGCAAGCCCCCTGGCTGGATCAGGTAAGGTGGATAACACCTGGCTTGGCTGGTGGGTACCCAAGCTGTCCTGCTGCCTCGACCCTTTGAGGTTGGCTGTGATGGGCTCACTCAGTCATCAACCGAGTTGCACCTGGAGCCAGATGGTATGCCCAATGTTTGACAGGGGAAAACTGATGGTTTCAATTGTTCCCCCAATTTTAGGTCTGCCCCGGGTTGGGTTTTAGTTGCCCTGCTGCAGGTTCTCACAGTTATTGGCTATCAATAAAGTGGCCCTTTCTCCAAGACTCTGCCTGTGCATGTTTATTGGGGGGTGCATAGGTAATGGCCAAGTAAATTAGACTAATCTGTATTTTAAGAACATTATAAAGAGCCTTTTTGTTGGCATTGATTGATCTGGTGGGGCCCACTGTGTGATACAGGAAGCTGGACTAGATGGGCCTTTGGCCTGATCCAGCAGCAGAGCTCCTCTTATGTTCTTGTGATCACACAAGAAAATTTTCTCCTGACACACTGAGGTTGTATACAGACAAAAAACTGCATGAAAACATGGAGGTCATATTGCAGAACTCTTGCTGCCTTCAGTGCACATGTTTTGTGTTCAGTCATGCCTCATTTTGGAGTACTTAGAAGGTGCACGGATGGTGAGGAGCCGGTGATGGGCCCCGCACAGCTGAAAAATAAGGTACTGTGGCACAGCCCCCAGTGGGACTCCTGCTTCCAGGTTTAGCCATCCGTGTTGAGGCAAATCTACACGTGGCTAATCCATGAGAAAAAAGGGGAAACTGTAACACTCTTTTCATTCTGTTACTGCTTTCATTCTGACTTTGCTTTAGCTCATTGTTTTCACCTACCAACACATTGGTATGTTTCACCTTTGCCATGTTTCTTTCATCTTCCTCCCTTACTGGATTGGTTGTTATTGAGAAGTTGGGGATGATCTCATGGCCACTGTTATGTCCGCCACCGATGTTTTCACTTTCCATACCTTGTGATATCATCATATGCAATGTGTTTCTTCTGTCCCATGTTCCTCCTCCTGTGAGCTTCTTGAATGTTTGAATCTATGAATTGTCTGCTTCTCTGTAAGTCCTTATGGACCCTATATGCCATTTCATTTATCTAGACATCTGTTTATCTGGGAATTCTGATTGTCTCACTAGGCTATTTGGATAAAAGAGAGTGTACTATGTATGAAACATGTTATTAGCACTGATTATTTTTGGCATATGGCTTAGGAAGGATGAGGACATTAGATTGTTGGAACCAAGAAATTTGCATAATGATTGCACAATTAATTAGCAATTACTCTAAGCCATTATGCAAATCCCTGAGCTCAGCCTGGACTATCCAGTCATGATAGTCCAACAATGAAGGCCTTCAACCAATCAGAACAGAGGAATCCTACAATCCTGAAAACACTTATGAAATAACCATCCCATTTACACTAGCTGACTTCTTGGAAACTGATGCAAGGCTGGCAATTGGGTATGAATATGAGCAATAATATCTGTACTGGGAGATCAGACAGAATGTTCCAAAAGTGCATGTTTGTCCTTGTATCAGTGCCTATGCCAGGTTCTTGGGGGTCCTGGGGGGGGGAAGCAATAGCTCCCTCAAGGCACATTGATGACCCCCTTTGATGGTGCATCGGGCACTACTGCTGAAAGAAGACTTGAGGACAGTGTGCCATCAGTGAAAAGCAAATGCACATTTATTGTCTTATCAGCTTATCATGTACTTATCATGTATCATGTATCTATAGTTCAATAAATAATAGTACATGATAAGCTAATTATTCAGGAATTTCTAAAGTGTTGTTGTTGCAAATTTTATATACCGCTTTTCACACAAAAAAGTTCACAAAGTGGTTTTTGCAGCATAAATAAATGCTCTCCACCCTGAAAGGGCTCACAATCTTAAAAAATGCAGAAGAAACACCAGCAACAGCGACTAGAAGCTTATTAAAGTTCACAATTAGCTGCTGGCTGTTAATCACCATCTCAAGTACAAAGTACATCACTGAAAAACTATACTTCAGATTTTTTTCACTGTACATAAAACCGAATCTGTTTGCTATATAATGTGAATGAGGACCTGGTTTCCCAGTAATACGCCTTTTCTTTAATCATTCCAAACTGCATCTAAGAAAGTGCTAATCTGACATACAAATCAATAATATGCATTATGGTTTATGGCCTAGGAAGAAATGTTATTGCTGTATTTTATGATACAGCTGTTTTGCACAGCATGGTTTTAGTAGTACAATATAACCGCTCCCAATACATTAAAATAACTATATACAATCAGGAGCCAATTACACTGTGACGACTAGTTATTGGCTATGAACATTCACTACCTGTGCTGGCATCAACATAACATAATGTTTATATGACTTGAGTAAAAAAGAATGAATCTCATTTTATAACTTACATATGGTTATTGACAAAACGCTTAGGGGTACGTTTTCAAAAGGTTGTATGAGGGTGTGTGTGTGTGTGTGTGTGTGTGTGTGTGTGTGTGTGTGTGTTTAACTGCATGACTCCTATTTAAGTCAATAAGCACTATGTAGTTAATATCCCCATGCAGCATTTTGAAAAATTACTACCGGGTGGCCTGTTGTTGCTTACTTACACAAATCATTTTTTTCTCCAATGGATTTTCTGTATGGTAGCCCAATTGCATTGGTTGTTCAGGGTCTCCTTAAAAAAAGAAAACACCTCACTGGCCTCCAAACATGGTTGACTGAGAGGGTACTTCATGTAGGTCTCAAATGATAATGAAATAATTTGCACTTCTATAGCTTCTTTCATCAGGGATCTCACAGTACATTAGCATTAGTTAATTATGCCTCATAGCATTCCTTTCCATAGGTAAGTGTTTAATGGATGCAGTAAAGAAAAGGCAGGTTAGATGACTTGCCCAAAGACACATATTGAGCAAGATAAAGAATCAGAATTAGTATCCAAAGGTCTAGAAACGGACTTGCCTGTCTCAAATACGAGGTGGAATTCCTTGCCCCCAAAGAAATAACCTTGAAGAATTGCAAAATACATGACGAATGACATAATCAGTTGGAAATGTAGTCGTAGTGACCTCCCTCAGAGGCTACTGTTTGTAAGGAACGATATGGATGCTGAACGCTGGGTCGGTCTGGCTGGTGTATTTTTGCTCACAATCTGGCTGAGAGCCAAAGAACTGCTCCACTAATTCCATGGACTCAAGGGAGCTTGGGATTTGTGTTTCTTGAATATCGGCATCACCACAGTTCTGTCACATAGCAAGCTACTTTTGAAGAGACTTTCAAAAGCACTTTGTGATATGACCTGGGGATCTACTGTTGGAAGAAAAGAATAAAATATGTCATTATAGGCATTCCCAAGCCCAAGCGCACTAGAAGTAACTTTTTTGGGTGGATTCTACTTGGGGTGGGCCTCTTGTGTGCACCAAAAAAATCCATGAGGATTCTGGGTGTTTGCATGCACTGCAAAGCCCATCTCAAGTATGGATTTGCAATCTACCCCTAACTGGCTTGCCACCTGACCAGCTACTCTATGAGTAAAATTAAAGGAGCTGCCACGTGCCTCCACTGAATCCACATCAATCAACTCTGATGTTACAGATAGGAAATGATATACAGGTTGAGTATCCCTTATCGGGACTGCTTGGGACGGGAAGTTGTCCAGATTTTGGATCTATCTGGATTTCAGAATATTTGTATAAATATAATGAGATATCTTGTGGATGAGAACCAAGTCCAAACGCAACATTCGTTTATGTCTCATATTCAACTTATACAAATAGCCTGGAGGTACTTTTATGCAATATTTTTTTTATAATTTTGTGCCCCAGCATGCCTTGTTCTATGCCAGCCAGGTGCTGGAAAAAGGTGTTGTTGTTTTTAAGTTATAGCCCCCAAAATGTCTGAATTTCGGAATAGTCTGGATTTCGGATGTCCGGATAAGGGGTAATCAACCTGTATTCACCTCACATGGTCTGAAAGCACATGAAGGCAGCTAGCTTGCTGAAGCTGAGCAGGATTGTGTCTGGCTGGCCAGGGCTTGGATAGGAGATCACTTGGGAACCTCATATATGTCACCTTCGGCCCAATCCTATCTGGGCCTTGCGCTGCCGGAACTCGCGTTTCGGCAGGACAAGGCACTTTGCAGCAGCACAAAAGCTGGGCTGCCGTCACGTGTTTCTGGGCACTGCTGCTAATAGACAGAGGTACGGTACAAAGAGCAGCTCCTGGAGGTTCCACCCATCTCAATAAGTTGGTGGCAGGGGTGGAGAGAGGGAGGGATGTTCCAAGGTGAGGAGGAGGGAGGGCAGGGGTGGGGAGCAGGCTGGAGGGGGTGGGTTTCAGCTGCAAATGTACACACCAGATTCTATTCCTCATTTTTCAGCCTGCCATACCCCCTTTCTCTCCTCAAACTTACACCAGCTACATAAAACACATTTATGTGCCGTCTGAGGCAGTAGGTTAGTGGTAGGTTAGTGGCGCTTCATTCTACCCTTGCACACCCTTTAAGGAGCAAATGTGTTTTGTACTGGGTCAGGGAGGCACCCATAGCAGCTGACTTGCCAGAACTAGTACTGGAGGAAAATCAGTTGTGTGCCTTTGTGTTGGCCCTTGACAGCCATTGCCGTTTCCCCCCCGATGCTGTATCAGCAAAGTGACTCATAAGGCTTGGCTGTAAAAGCTGAGGTTTTACTAATAGATTATACCCTTGTACTTCCATCACTTCTGCTTCTGTCTTTGTGCTCTGTCTTCATTGCCCGTTGTTAAATGATTGATAAAAATTGTTAAATAGTGCAAACTCTCTATATGCCTTGGTGTAATGAGGCCTGTCAAACATGAGACACAGTTCTCATCATGATATTAAAATTAAATGCAGCATTTTTTAAATTTCTGACATAAATAAAGAAGTTATTTATCTGGACCAATGCTTTTTCTATAAGCTCAGTGTTCTGTGTAAGTCACTGTCATTGTGCATATTTTATTTTGTGACACTACGGTCATTTTTCTTCTTTTTGTGTGCCAAACTTGCTACCATTAATCCAAACATTGTCAATAAAGTTTAAGGGATTTTTTTTCGTTCCTATTTAGGACTGCTTCAGCTGACTTGAGTCTTACTGTAAAGGCAGATTCACAAAGCTGCTTTAGACATTTTTCCTCTTGCAGAAGTAACGCCTGAGGTCTGGCCACTCAACATTTTCCACCACCGTCCCTTCAGAGTCTTCATGAATCACCACTGCAACCAGGAAGAGCCAGGAACTACAGACCACCCAGCTGCTTGGGCAGGACGACATGCACAGGCCTAAACAGGTGGTTGCTGCTGGAACTCGCTGAAAGGATGAGGAGATCAAATGCAGTCCACCCTACCCCTCAAATAGGAGATTTGCACTGTCAGCATTAACAGCAATTCGTGGCTCTGCGTGGGCAGATACATGTTGACCTCTCACTGCTGTTCGCGTGTGTCCCTGGACAAATCTATAGATTTTGTTAAATGTACATGTGATGTCCCCACCCACTTGGGCGCCCTCATCCATGGGGAGGTGGGAGTCTAGGGGAATGTGCAAGGACATAGCCCTCTCAGCCTGTCTACTTCGCCCTTGTGTCAATTGACCAGTCAAACTCGAGGTAGGCTTATGTTCTTTTATTCTTCAAGCACCTTTAACATTCATGTGCAGGCATGTTGCCTCACAGCCCGACTTTGCATGATTCCTCTAACATGACAGGAACAGCCGCCTCTTTGCCTTCTAGGTAAGTAAACCCCAGACACGGTCCCAGGTTGAGCCCTGGGGCAGTCTGCGGATGCTGGGGTCATGGGTCTTCTGGAGGGATCTGGGGGGGGGGCTTGTGGGCCCTGCCCCTGGTGTTGCCACCAGGTTTGCTTCCAGCACCACAGGGTCCTCAACTTGCCTCCCGCATCCTGGGGCTCTGGACTTTTGGGGGCTTCCCGGTCTGGCTCAGCACTGACAACGCAAGCTGACCATTCCCCCTCGCTCCATTGGGTCTCCTTCTTTAAACGGCCGCCCTGCCCCCTTTGTGACCAATCACTGCCTGGCAAGCATTTGGCCCTTTCTGGGCTCATTTAAGCCGCTTCTGTCCATCCTCATGGCTGTGCGAGCCTCTGCTCAGCCGTCTTCAGCCCATTCCTAGCCTTGTTGTACTGCCTCTGCGTTTCTTGCTCTCGCGAGCGACAGACAACAGCAACTTCCAGGTCCCGCACTGGCTGGGTTGATGGCGTGGGCCTTTACAGTACATTAGCAATATCATTGGCTTTGAAATAAAATCCAACAGGTTTTTCCAGTTGACTTGATTTAATGCAAACCCTTTGTAGAAGGCCTCAGGTTAGGTTGACTCTTACTATTTGTCTTTATATTGGGTAGTTTATATATTTTAAGAAAATGACAAATGGTTGCTTTGAAAAAACTCATTATGGTAACTGATTATTATAGGAAAACCCTGGAAACTCTATGAAGAAGAGCAGTATTCACAGAGCAGTCTGAGCTTCCAACTTGACTTGTAATTAGAAGAATCTATAAACATTTATCACATTAAGCAAGGTTTGTTCAGTAACTTTAGACACAAACTGCAAAGTCACTTAAATGTCCTTTGTTGAGATGGCCTTAGTAACTGTGTCATACTAGGGGGAGATATCAATTTACTTGACTGAGTGAAGAACACCCAGATAGTTACAACCCATTTGACATCGAGTGTTAAGACAATGTCCTCTTCACCTCCTACACACAAGCCCTCCTTAAAAATAAAGAACTGTGAATCTTTAACCTTTATCATCACAAAGTTATAGTCAGCCTGTTTTTAAAAATCTGAGCTCAGCTTGAATGGGCTCCCAATTCTTCAGGAGCTCCGGTGCCCAGCGGGGGTCAGGATATGGCCGACGGCCATCCCCACCCCCTCACGGGCCACTGGGACCAATGGCCACCCTCCCTCGGCAGGCCGGACCGCCCCTGTGGCTGGCGATGGGAGACTTACTATCTGCTGCCGGCTGCGGCCGGGTCCATCGCCGGAGTGAGGGAAGCCGACCTGGTGCCGGCCTCCCTTATTCCCGAGGAGGCGCAAACATGCCATGTCCAGAGCCCCAGGATGCAGGTACAGTCATAATAATTATGATTGCAAAAAATATCTGTGAGAAGCCAAGCCACTGTCACCCAGTCTGTAGCTCCTGGGAAGGGTCACCAAGATCAGGAATAGATGTAGCATCAGCATCACAAGACATCAGCCTTTAGGTTCTCAACTCCTGGAAAAGAGAGAGCTGGGGGGAGGGACTGAAAGAGAAGTGCCCATAGTGACTGGAATGAGTACTAGCTGCGGTATGAGCAAGCAACTCACCAGTCACCACCAAGAGATACAACATTCCATCTTGGCAATGACTCATGAACTCATCACCAGCAGTGTAGGACTTCTTTCCCCTCACAGGCCTCATTATTTATTTATTTATTTATTTATTGAATTTATACCCCGCCTTTCTCCCACAAGGGCAACCAAGGCGGCTTACAATAAAAACATTAAAATACATATATACATTTAAAATCAAGAATTAAAACAATTAAAATAATTAAAACAAACAGCCCCAGTGGGTCATCCACATTTACATCTGTCAAAAACCATCTATCAAAAAGCCAGCCCGCCATGTCAGACATCAAATGCTGATCTAAATAAAAATGTCTTAAGGCCCCGCTGAAAGGTCTCTAAGGAGGGAGCCGTTCTCAATTCCAGGGGGAGGGAATTTCACAATTGGGGCGCCACTGCCAAGAAGGCCCTATTGCGCGCCGCCATCCCCCTCACCTCCGTCAATGGTGGCACGGTTAACAGGGGCCTCCTGATGACCTCAGAGTACGGGTCGGATTATAAGGAAGGAGGCGGTCCCTCAAATACCCCGGACTCGAGCCGTTAAGGGCTTTAAAAGTCAAAACTAGCACTTTGAATTGTGCCCGGAAACGAACCGGCAGCCAGTGTAGCCGCCAAAGCAACGGTCCGACTGAGTCGAGCTGACAGGCCCTGGCAACCACCCGGGCCGCCGCATTCTGCACTAGTTGCAGTTTCCAAACAGTCTTCAAAGGCAGCCCCACGTAGAGCGCATTGCAGTAATCTAGTCTAGATGTCACTAGGGCATGGGTCACTGTGGCCAGGTCTGCACGATCCAAGTACGGTCGCAGCTGGCGCACCAGCTGAAGCTGGGCAAAAGCCCTCCTGGCCACAGCCGCCACCTGGGAATCCAGGAGCAGCTGCGCATCCAGGAGAACCCCCAAGCGGCGGACCTGCTCCTTCAGAGGGAGTACAACCCCATTCAGAGCAGGACGATGATCCAGTACCTGAGTCCTAGACTTTACAGCACAATCTTGTCTAAGGAGAGACTGGCTGAGTGGCTGCTCTGCCTGTCTAGGGTGTTGCAAATGTGCCATAAGGCATGTTTGCAACACCTGGAGAGTAAGCTGTGCCGGTGGAGAGACTTGCCCCCTCCTCCGGCGCCGCAGACAACAGCAGTGCTGCGGCAGAGAGGTAAGTCCCTGCCAGGTGGGGGAGGGGGAGGGGAGGGCGGAACAGGGTGTTCCGGGGGTGGGATTGGAGGATTGGGCCCATGAAGGGGGATCAGCGGAGGCCTCCTCTGCCATATCCTATCCCGCTTCCTGGGCCTGTTAGGCCTTACACAGGCCTCTCAAATGTACACTAGCAAAATTGCTGGTGTGCATTTGTCAAGGCCCATCAGGGCAGCTGGTGCATTACTCAGGGTAAAGGCACAAACATCCATTTATCCCGAGAGGCTGCCGGCTGTGCTAGGCAGATCCAATCCTGCATAGGATGCAGTGGGCACCTTATATGCACCGCCGTGTCCTGCTAGACAGGACTTTGAAAATCAGCAAACCCTGAACATGCTCCATGTAACTGGGTGGAGCCTTAGTGCTGAGGGTGACTGCCAGTATTCCTTCCTATAGACACTTGTGACTTTGTGCCAGTGATAAAGGAGCTATCAGTGGCTGACGGGTGAGTCTGGATGTTAAGGGATCTCATGTCAAGCCAGGATTGTGGCCTCTGAGAGAAGCTCATGAGGTGTAGGCTTACCATATTTTCCCAACCTTCAACCGGGACACCCCCCCCATTAAATAATTAAATAATTATTTTGAAATGTAATTAAATAAATAATTTAAGAAAGAAAATGAATTTTAAAATACAAGGGGGGTGCGAATTGCCCCCCTTTGCCGTGCAAAGCGTACCTGCATTTTATTTATTTATTTATTTTCAGGGTAAAATAATTAAATTGTCTTACCTCGCCGCCCGCGTTGCCCATCGCTGCCGTGCTGCCGCTACTCCTGCTCCATCCTTTCTTGATGGGCCGATGACCGGCTGGGTCCACGTGAGCCCGCTCTTGCCGCTCCAAGCTTGGAGCTGCGAGAGGCTGAGCGGGTGAGCCGGCTTGGAGGGCGAGCCGGCAAGGGGCTCTTGCCAGGATCACCCGCTCTCTGGCTCTCCCGCTCTCACTGCTCCAAGCTCGGAGCAGCGAGAGCGGGCGATCCAGCAAGGGTCTCTCACCGGCTTGCTCGCTCTCCGGCTCTCCCGCTGTCGCCGCTCTGAGCTCTGAGCGGCGAGCGGGCTGAGCCGGGCTCGCACACCCAGGCCGCTCCTCGTTGTCGTCATTGCCGCCACCATTTTGAAAATTAGTTAACTTATCCGGGTGCCAGCATGTTGGCTCGCGAAATCTCGCGAGATCCAAGATGTTGGCGTCCAAATCTCATGAGGTCATGATGCCCTCACGAGATTTGGGCGCCGGCATCTTGGATCTCATGAGATTTTGTGAGCCATCATGCCGGTTCCCTGGTAAGTTACCTAATTTTCAAAATGGTGGCAGTGGCGGAGGCAAGATTCCGGGATCACAGCATACCTCCCGGGATGCCGGGACCCGAGCCCAAAATCCGGGAGGGTCCCAGGCATTCCGGGACGTATGGTAAGCGTAATGATGTGACTTTATCATTACAGCACTGTAGTGGTACATCTGATGAATGTCTGTCTTCTACAGAGCGTTTAGTGGGGCTGGTGTCCTGACCTTGTTTGGAATATGATTACTCCAACTTTAGCTTTACTATGGCCTTGGGTACACAGCCATCAGTCCCCAAGTTGGACTCCTATTTTACACAGACTAACAGGAGCAGGTGCCAAAGGAGAACAGCATAAAGTGTTTGGAAATGCATAACCACCTGGGAAAAGCTGAATGCACTGGACATGTTTAGCCCAGAAAATTATTCATTTTCCATACATAATAATATGCTTTCAGAGTGAATTACCTTTCTTTTTGATCAAAGGAAAACACAAACAAAAAGTAAAAACCAACTTTCCACGATTGAACATATTTTATGTCTCCCCAGAGCAAGTTTCATTTAAATACAAACCTGATAGATTCATTAGATATGTAGAGGAGAGCCAACAACGTCTTTGTATTATAAATAGTCTCTTTCAGTCCCTCTCCCCAAGTCTGAATCAGTCTGTAAACCTCCACTTTATAAATAAAATAAAAATCATTGTTCCCCTTGGCAACTATATTGTTTCTTTGTGCAAGCCCTCTTGATTCAGTTCCTCTTCTCAAAAAAAGATTTGTTGTTCAGCTCCTCAGTGTAGGTAGTAAAAATGAATGATATCTGTTAATAGCAGGGGAGATAATCTATGCTTTTAGTGCTTTTCCCATAGCCAGCGTTTCGGAGTTATAAACCAGGTAAACAGTGTAATATAAAACCAGCTTCTCTTCTGAGCCAGCCATTCAGACCATCAAAGGGAGAATTAAAGCCACTCTTCACTTTACACAATTGAGTTGAAAACATACACAACAAATGTAAAACTGTCAGACAACGGATTTTTCTTGTCTTTCTGGGAATTTTGTAACAATCCTGTGGTGAGTGCCTTGTACAAGAGTCTGATCCACATTTTGTTCCTGTGCTTGTCAGATGATTTGAACCATTCAGAAGAACAGGTTTCCTATGGGTCTCATCATGACTGAAAGCAGTCAGGTGTCTCCATCCTCACGGGTCTATTCACATGTATAAGAGCTGGCCCTTGTGGTGCTAGAATTAGAATCTTCCCCAAGGGCCAGGAGACTCCACATTTCTGAAGAGTTCCCGTTGGCTTTGGCATTCTACTTATTGAATGGAAGTCCTGTGTCAAATCCACATCTTCAGGGAGACCTTAGTTCTGAACTTTCCAGCTGTCTTTTCCAGAGGGCATTCTTTGTCTCCTTCAATTTTGTCCAGACCTATCTCCATATCTGCAATTCCTATCCAGCCTCAGCTATGTTTCTATACTGTACTACAACGTTGTTTTATAAATACCTAAAGTAAACCCTATGCTGCACTCAGACATTGGAGTCTATTCCCAATGTGTGCTGAATTCTGCTGTAGCCTTGAACATATGGAAGAATCTGTGCAAATCTGGCTTCTCCAAGAATTGGCTGTGGGATCCATCTCTATATACTGTATAAAAGAACAAGTCTTGACTGACAGACTGATTAAAACTCATCACCTGGGCCTATACTAACCCCTAGGCCTATACATGTGAAATTCGGGGAGCACGTTCCGTTCGTGATGTAAGCACCCACTAAGAAGGGATTTTTAGAAATTCCACCCCTAAGGGGGGGAGAAAAGGGGTGCAATGTGTTTTCAGGGATGAGATAGCCACTTGGTTTTGGCTTACAAAAGTTACCCATCCAAATGCTGAAAAACATATTTCGGGATTTTGCCCTAATCGACCCGGAAAGGGGTGAATCTAGATTCGGGGGTCAATTATAAAACCCTTCGTATCTCCTGTGTTTGTGGAGCTATAACGTTCCTTTTTGGCAGGCGGGTGTCTTTGGATAATCTTTAGAAACAGTTTTCATGGTTTTTTTTTAATTTCACCCCTGTAAAATTTCTAAATTAAAAAGTGTAAAAAGTGGGGTCAAAGGAAAAAGGGGTGACATCACCACCCAGCCCCAACCCCTGGGCCTAGAAACATGAAATTCGGGGAGTACGTTCCTTCCATGTTGTAAGCGCCTGCTAAGAAGGGCTTTTTTTTAGAAATTCTACCCCTAAGGGGGTAAAAAGGGGTGCTGTGATCCTGTTCACCATTACCTGGGAGTAAGCCCCACTGACTAGAACAGGACTTACCTCTGAGTAGACATGCCTAGGCTTGGGCTCGCCATGTGTTTTCACAGATTCCTCAAGATCTCTTAGGCCTGTCAAGAGATCGATTTGGGTTTTGCTCATAAAGGTTAACCAAACAAATGCTTAAAAACATATTTCCGGATTTTGCCCTAATCGATTCCTAACATTCTTTTTTGGCATATGGAGGACGATAGAGGATGTTTGTTTGTTCTTGGGACTACTTTGTGTTTCAGTTCTTACCTGTGAAACCCCCTAAACAAACATGCTAGACAGAGGCTTGGATAAAGGGTCACTATTAAAGTCTAATAAACGTATAAAATCTGTAGCGGGGAAAAAAAAACTATATCCCCCAGCGTGCTGGCACTAGTTGAGGGAAAAACAGTGCTGCACGTATGTTCCCCCGCTACCCTCCCTCGGGCGTGATGCTCTGACTTCAAGCTATGCCCATTCATAGACTGGGAAAGATGATCACAGCTAACCCTGAAGGGTTTGAGGCAGCTGGGCAGCACAGACTCCCCTAGGCAAGCCATGTGGTGGTCTTTGCTTACCCAGCCAAAGGGGCTTGCCAGCCAGCCCGGGTAAGTATCATCTGAGCAGTCCTGGCTAATCCCCTTGACCTTGCTACTTCAGAATGCACGCCAATGAAGATCTCTACCTACCCATCCTGCACGCAACTGCCACATGGTGGGGTTAGCCTAGTGCTAGATCCCAACTGCCCCACAACCAGCTAGAAAGCTCAAAATTCCCTGCTGCAGGTCCCTGAGGAAAATGTCGGCACCAGCCATAGAGAAGTGGACGCCATCACCCCTAAACAGGGCTGGTGAAGTATAAACGATACCAGGGTGAGCGAGAGCTGGCATAAATCCGAGGTGGTCGTGTAATGGCCACCGAGCCCAGAAATGGGACCAACATCGCTGTCCCCTCCTGGGCTGGCTCGGCCAACCGCTGCCCTCCCTCACCGCCTGGCCCGCCCTTGCACCTGCCAGCGGGAGACTTGCGTTCCCGCCAGATTGGGCGGGAGAACAGCAGAGGCTGGGTCATTTCAGCGGTGGAGTGAGGGCTGCTGGCCTCCGTGCCGGCAGCTCTTACTCTAGAGCCATCGCAAACATGCTTTATGGCATGTTTGCGACAGTTTAGACTGGCGGAGCGTGTGCTAAACCAGTCTAAAGTTAGTGTGTATTGCGCTGTCACTCTATTGCTTTTTAAGTTGGTATAGCCATTGAGTTTTTAAATGTTAATAGGGAGATGGTGCCTCACACAATTGTCCCCATCACAGGAGATGGAGCCTGCCTGTTTTGGTCCCTCTCCTATCTCATGTATGACACTCACCTCATGGCCAGGGAGGTGCGTGAGCTAATTGTGAAGCACATGGTGGACAACTGGGAGGAGTTCTCCATCATGTCCCACAACAGCGAGGGGGACAACGATCATGCGATGAACATAAGAACATAAGAACATAAGAAGAGCCCTGCTGGATCAGGCCAAAGGCCCATCTAGTCCAGCTTCCTGTATCACACAGTGGCCCCACCAGATGCCTCAGGGAGCACACAGCCAACAAGATAACCTGTTTCCTGCTGCCACTCCCCTGCACCTGGCACAGAGAAAACCTACTTCTAAAACCAGGAGGTTGCTTATCCCATCATAGCTTGTAAGCTGTGATGGACTTTTCCTCCATAAATCTGTCCAATCCCCTTTTAAAGGCATCCAGGCCAGGTGCCATCACCACCTCCTGTGGCAAGCAGTTCCACAGATGAATTACACGCTGGGTAAAGAAATATTTTCTTTTGTCTGTTTTAATACTCCCTCCACTCAATTTGAGTGGATGTCCCCTAGTTCTAGTGTTGTGTGAGAGGGAAAAGAACTTCTCTCTATCCAATCTCTCCATCCCATGCATAATTTTATACGTCTCAATCAGACGCTGCTCTCCTCAGCCAGAAGGCCACCACCAGGACTCACCTGCCTGCTCAGCTGGGCAGCGCCAGGCAGTCAAGGAAGCTCCCTGCCTGATGGAACCATGACGTTTAATAATTGCAGGGTGTTGCCTGACATGGGGTAGTTGTGCTACATTTAAATGGTCCATTGCAATCAAAGGAAGGTTTATTTGGAACAAAATGGTTGCTTGCTCAGGCCAGGAAGATTCCAGGTTATCTGTGCCAGGTGCAAGTGAGTGGCGACAGGATACAGGTATCTTGTTGTCTTGTGTGCTCCCTGAGGCATCTGGTGGGGCCACTGTGTGATACAGGAAGCTGGACTAGATGGGCCTTTGGCCTGATCCAGCAGAGCTCTTCTTATGTTCTTATGTTCATATAGACCACAGCCATCTTTAAGATAACCTCTTCCCAGGCTACAACTTGTCAGTAGCAGTCCAGTCCAGTACTTACCATCAGGGCCAGCCCACGATCTTCCAGCACCTGAGGAGGGGTGTGAAATGCTGTTGGGTGGCACTTTGCCAAACTAAATACCACCCTCTCTTACCCAGCAGCATACAAGTAGGTGAGAAGAGCCACCACCAAGCCTCCTCCTCTCACATTCCCTGGATTTGAAACGGAAGAGGGAAATAGAAGAGAAAGTGTGGCGGAGAGGAAAGTGATGGCCTAGATGAGTGTCAAAGGCAGAGGGGAGGAGCAGGGCCACCACCAGTGTTGTGATGGCAGAATGCACTTTCTGGCATCACAAAACCAAAGCCCTGAAAGCACGCAAAGCTGCATGCTTCTGGACCACCATCGAAAAGGCCAGAATGGCCCAGCACACGCCGGCAGACAGTGGAGCGCCCACTGACGATGGTGAGTAGTCGGTGGGGGCAGAATGGGGTGGGGGAGGGTGGAATGAGGTGGAATGGGGAAGAAGGTGGGGGGTGTCTGGAGGCGGGAGGGGTGGCACCTAGTGCAGGCAACTTGCGCTATCCCCTTCCTAGCCTCCCGACACACACACACACCCTTTCTCTCTTCAGACTTGTGCCAGATAAAGAGCTGGCACTGGTCTGTGGAGATCCATTGGTGAGGCTTATGGGGAGGTAAGGGAAAATATTTTCCCTTACCTCTCACAAGCCTCCCAATCTGCCCCCCACCACAGCAAGCAGCTCAGCATGCACGTTTTTGCGCAGCTTCATACTATGGCAGGGGAAAAGACAGAAAAGTCCCACCACTTAAAACGCCTGTGCAGGAAGTATGCTTTACTGCATTTCATCTTTTCTACTGCACAGTTGTATTATGGCCAAAGTTGAGCAGATGCTGCTGCTGCAGGCAGATAAACTGGTGCAGATGGTTGAAAGCAGAATGTTGTTATTTATATTGACACCTCTTCCCTCCCGAAAAGCGGTGTTTCAAGGGCTATTGGCTCAAGCTAATCTGATTATGCTCTGTTACACTATGTGACATGTCCTGGGGCAATGCCAACTTGTGTTACTTTGGTAAGAAGATACTGCTCTGTTATCAAACAATAAAGAAGAAGCATTTGTAAGCTCCCTTCACATAGACATGGTGGACAGTAAACGTTGTCTGCAGGACTTGGTTGATTTGTAATTAAATGAAAGTTTGGCAGTTTTTTAAATCATGCCATACATATGATGCTCAAACCTCTCCAATTACTGAAACTCTTTGGAGGATGGAAGGAAGTCACCCCATATAGGATCATTTCTGTCATTCAGACTCAAATGTGAGTTTAGACGGGTGTGAAGAATGTTTGGAGGAATATAAGAAAAGGACTAGATGAGAAAGAGCTGCAGTGCAGAAGTTAGAACATATTTAAAACCAGTTCCAGCAATACTGTATAGTTTCTATTTTATTATGTGTTTCTTTGAGTGCACATACAACCTGAGCATAAGGTACCAGGCTATTCTGGAGTGGTATAGTATAGGGAGAGCAAAGAGACAATGCCACTTATTTGGTTTATGGAAATTAGAAATGTAGCAGAAGGGATCTTTAGTAATCTTCTTAGGTGGAAATGCTTAGTGGTAGAAGCCTAACTATTTATGCATTTTCAGGCACAGAATGGTCATTATCACTCCTCTATGGTTTTTATAAGCCTCTTGCTTAAATAGTATATTATGAAAATGAGCTACCACCACTGGAAGGTGGGATAAAATTATGTTTCCGTTCTGACCCTTAGGGTGATTCTATCAGGACAGTGACACTTGATAAGAAACAGTCTTGAATCCTTGCATTATGTGATATTATAAAAGGAACTCTTTGTAGCCAGCCATTCTCTCTAATGATCTTTAATATTATTTCCCTATTGATACGTTGGGCATGGAAATTCACTTTTTAAAAGATTTGCACAAAGCAAAAAGTGAACAATATTGCATAGGTAGAGCTATCTACTGATTTTCGAGTAAAATTACTGGTGCATGGTATAGAATGTAACCTTTTGGTTATATTCTGCAGTAAAAGGAATGGGTTAGAGAGGTTTTTATGCAAATGAGTAATGCTCTGTGTTGGAAGCCTAATTGTACTTTTTATTGTTAGACAAGTCAATACTGCTTTAATACACATTTTATAAGCTCCTTGCTAAAATTGTATATGAAAGGGATTAGTTCCCATAGATGAAAGGCATAATCTTAACAATGAGGCCACGTAAGCAGAATGGTTGAAGTACTGATAAAGGATTTGTTAGCTCCAACACAGAGTAAGTCTTATTAGTCTTATAAGTCACCACTGTTTGACCCACTGCTGTTCATTGTATGAGCTACACTATATATATATATATATATATATATATATATATATATATATATATATATATATATATATATATATATATATATATATATATATATATATATGTGTATATATATGTGTGTGTGTGTGTGTGTGTGTGTGTGTATAGCTACACTATATACACACATATATATGTGTGTGTGTGTGCGTGTACAGTAATACACACACACACACACACACACACACACACAGTGTCTGTGTGTGTGCACGCGCGCATGTGCGTGTATATTGTGTACATACAGTATATACATATGCTGAGTGATGGAATGGAGAACGGCTAAATAAATGTATTGTGCCCAGTTACAGTAAACAGGTAAAAAACTAAAAAGAATGGATGCAAGACAAACAGCTATAACGTGTATCTTTCTTCTAGTTGGACAAAGGAAGGTGTCAACTTGTATGAGTGTGGCAAAGGAAACCATCATAGGGAGAAGCTGGAAGGGGGTCAGAGCTCAGACAGGCTCTCTGTCTTGCCTGATCTAAATCTGCTCTGCAATGCTCATTATCACAGACGAGGAAGTTCAGAGGGGGCTCAGATAATACTCATCCTACAAAAGGCAATGCAGAAGAAATCTTTTTAAGCTCCTCTTTTCATACGATTATGCACGCACGCGCACACACAAACATTTGTTTTTTCTTGCATTCTTTCCCTCCTTTACTATATTATGCAACAGATATTTTTCTTTTGAAGGGACAATGGAGAATAGCAGAGTTAGCTGTGACAGAAGAATTATAAGAGGAGGGAGGCTAATCCTGTGAAACAGAAAAATACAGTGGAAAGGGAGAAAATTAACTCATAGAACTACTGGGTGTTTTCTAGCCTGAAAGACTCAGCCCAAGACAAAGGCTGGTTGGCTACAGACTAGGTGTATGTAATAATGGCCCATGGTGAAACAGTCAATGGCTATTAAGCGCATATACCCCAACCAGTGCAGAGCAGTGCAATCTTTATCTTTCTTTTCAAATCCTATTGCCACAACATGGCAGTCACCAAATGTGATCCTATGTGTGCCTTACTTACTCAGAAGTCCTATTTAGTTCAATGAGACTTACTCCCAGTCAGGGACATGTAGGCAGGGGAGGGACAGCCTCACTGGGACCCAACAAAAAAAGGGGGGGATCCAACAAGTTTTTTTTTTTAAAGCACCTTGCCTTTCTGCGCAGCTCCTTTCTGCTCCAGCACAGTCTGTGAGTTAAACAGTACTGTACACACATTACAAAACACAGCGAGGCCCCTAACAGAGCTGCCTCAGTCCTTTCGCTGCAATCATGGCTGGCATCCAATTAAAAAAAGGCAGGCTGCCTGCATCAGCAAACTCTGGGGAGGCAACAGGCAGATTTGCCTCAGTGAAAGCCATGAAAACATCAGGAGGCTGGTTTTGAATTTATTTCCAGTTCTAGGGAGAGAGCAAGACTAAGAATCAGGGACTTTGCGGTAACAGCACCTAAGCTGTGGAACTGCTTCCCCAGGGAAATATGGCTGCCCCAGGCATTGGCAGTTTTCCAGAAAGCATTGAAGACACACATTTTTCGTCTGGTGTTCTATATTTCAAATACTTACAGCCCAATCCTGACCAGGGCTGCTGTAGCATGCAAAATCACACTGTGCCGGATCCTGGGCCGACCATATTAGTTAGGGGCAGTATTATTAAAAAAAATTCTGGGCAGGATCGGGCCAGTGCCAGCTGTCTGGGGAAAGGGACGTTTGTCCCTTTCCCCCAGGTAATGCCCCAGAAGCCCCTATTGGTCTCCTCGGATGTGCGCCGGCAAAATGGCCAGCACAAATCCAAGGAGCCCGTGTAACGCCGGCCAGGCCTGGGACAGGGGATAGGATCCAGTGAAGCGTTCCACCAAGGATTCCTCCCCTCTCTCCCAGGTCCAGTGGGCCAATCATCCCTTCCCTTTCTGCCCCATTCTGCACTCCCCGTGCCCCCCCCCCCCCCCGCTGCCTAGCACAGGACTTACCTGTGTCCGCCGGTGGTGTCCTCTCCAGTGGAGAGTGAGCGGTGCTGGCCTCAATGCCGGCGTCACTCTCCGGGTGTAAAAAATGTGCCTTATGGCACGTTTACAACACCCAGAAGTGGCAGAAAGGCCGGCAGTCACAGACTGGATTGTACTGTAAGTGAACTGAAATATACCATGCCGGCCACATGACCGCGGAGGCGTCTTCGGTCAACGCTGGCTCTTCGGCTTTGAAATGGGGATGAGCACCACAGCCTAGAGTCGGACACGACTGGACTTAATTGTCAGGGGTCACCTTTACCTTTACCTTACCTGTATTTTTTAAAAAAGTATTATTCTTAGAATATATTTTTGGGACTTGCTCTAAACATTTTCCTTGGATGTTTCTCTACCTGTATATATTTTTTTCATGTGCCATTCTTTAAAGTCCTAGTTTATAAATTCACTTACCTCTTCACCCCATTCTTGAACAGTGTTTGCAGGTTCTATTTATCACCTTTCTTTTACTGAATGCTTTCATGGAGGCCTCTTATTGGAAAATCGTCCATCATGAGATTCCAGACATGAACCATTCACCTGGGTTTTTGTTCGTATTTGTAATTTATTTTACATTGACTTTAGAATATCCCTATACAGAAGCATAATGAGGATAACAGTATTCTTAAAAGACATATTAGTTAGGGCAGTATTATTAAAAAAAATTCTTATGTAACAGTCAAGATGATACAATACTGAAATATAAATGGGATATCTCCTGACGTTACAAAACCTTGACTCCTTATTCTAGTGTAGGCACATTGACAGTAGCACTGCTCAAATAAGTCAATATGTGCTCATTAAACCATGACTCTGCAGAATGTGATCTGAGTTCCAATATAGAGAATATCAGCCCAATCCTATCCAACTCTGTGCCTTGCAATGCAGCGAGGCCAGTGCAGCCTGCACTGCATCTAGGGCACAAAAAGGCTGCCTGGGAGGTCACCTTGGGGGCAGGGAATTTGTTCCCTTACCCTGTGTAAAGCCCCTGCTGCCCTGATGGGGCTACGCGGATGTGCACCAGCGATTTAGCTGGCGCAAGTCCGAGAGCCCCGTGTAGTGGTGGCTAGGCCTGAGAAGGGGGATAGGATTCGGCAGAGGCCACTGCCGATAACCTCCCCCTTCCTGGGCCTGGACGACCAATCCCACCCCCGGAACACCCCACTCCGCCCTCCGCACTGTCCCTCTGCCTCCTGGCAGGAATGTACCTTTCCCGGCGAGTACTCTATTGAATCTGCTGTGGGGACAGCGGTGCCGGCCTCTGTGCCGGTGCTGCCTCCTCGTTGGAGGTTAGGATGCGGCACACACCATCGCTGCTGGATCCACCCCCTCTCGCAGCCTCCCCACCTGCTGTTCCGCTCTGCCTTGTTTCGCTGTCCCCCCACCCCTTCCCGCCTTCCACACTGTCTTACCTGCTCCAGCAGGCAGCTAGCACAGCGATGTATCTGAAAGCTATATAGGTCAATTATTGTTGCTTTAAATGTTTTTAAGAGAAAATTAAGACTATTTGCAGTTAACCATGATTATGTGATTATATACTAAATACGGGATGCCAACTTAATTTTAATAGTGCATTAAGATGTACAGTATTCACAAAAACTACATTCGTACATACAGTAGATTAAAAAAAACCATTTGTGATCATGTTTCAAATGGTCTTCTTCCATTTTCTCCTCCTATCCTTTCCCTCCATCTTTGTTTTTTATTGTATAAGAACCTGCTTTCAACTCTATTGACATTTGATTCCCTTTAAATTTGGTACTCACAGAATAGAGGTCAATGTTTCATCAGCTGACAAGATATGTTGATCTGAATTACTAGGGCAGCTGTGTGACAATGAAGGTGTTTTGGTTTTTTTATGCTCTTTTCCCTGGTTAGGAAAGGAAAGGGGCATAATGCTGAACAACCCATAAATGTAGAAGTCTTTATATGATGTTGTTCACCAGAGACTTGTCAATAGAGAGAGCCATATTGGTTCTGGCAGTCTTTCTATTGGGACAATATTTGCCTTGAAGTACTATCTTTTCTCTTTTTTCAATGTCAGCCTGAAGGCTCTTAGACAACATATGTTCATTTCATGTCATAGAGATATTGCTTCTGGTATTGCAAATGCATTACCACATTGAGCTTTTTTGTAAAACAGATGGTACATATTAAGGTCTCGGTTTCTTCGACGATTTCTGCAACAATTGCATCGCATTCTTCATGTTGACAAAAATATCATCAGCATCACACAGCGCAGCACTAGATTATGTCAGAATGGTAAATGAAGGCCCACAGGAGAAAGATCTATAGAGGTGAATGAGCCTCTTTAGAAAACGGAAAGGCAGCGTTAATCAGTTATTGTGGATGGTTGCTTGCAAATTAAGGTGCTAGTCCTGAGAAGTGATCCATTCAGCTAGAGCACAGCAAACAGAGAAGTTATCTTGATTTCGTAGAACTAGGAAGTGTGTTTAAGGTCAGCTATAGGGAAAGGGCCAAAGATATAGTGGTAGAGCACATGCTTTGCATGCAAAAGGTCCCAAGTGAAGATGCTGGCAATCCTGAAGAGCTGGAACTCGTCAATGTAGACATTACTGAACTAGATGGACGAAAGGTCTGACTCGTATAAGGCTCCTTCTTCTTCTCTTCCAGTCGAATTCAACTCCTGAAGGCCACACTCAAGTCTCATTCAATTACCCTATGTAGTATGCAGACTACAGTCTTATATAATACCAGAAGACAGCAGCAAGGCAAATCTGTATGATGCCAGAATTGCACATAGACCTGGATGTAAATTCAGTCATGGCACCTAGCTGGTACTCCTCACAAGGGAAAAAACATCAAAGCCAGATGTTGCTAAGTTCAATCTGGGAGTTCCATCGGACATGCATGAGTTCCGTGTGTCACCACGGATGCCAATTTGAGGACAGAATTATAGTAGCTTGTGCTGGTCACAGCCCATCCTCCTCCTGGTCCAGATAGGTTATTATCCCTTTGAGCCAGTCCCATTCCATTGCCTGCTGTTAAGGACTGGTTCTAATTATATTTTTCACATGGTAAAGTCAAAACAAGTTGACAATTTCAATGAAGTTTTGGCATGGTGATCTGCTCTTGAGACTGCTTTGCTCCAGATGATGACTGATCACATTGTTGAACCCACCTTTGGAAGCCTTTTTTAAAAGAATGTGTTGACTGTTGAAACAGTCTAGACATATACCAAGATGGCCAAATTTGCTTTTTTTTTTAAAAAAGGTCACTGCATGTTGATTCAGTGTGTAATTAATGTTTGTGTGAATTGGCTAAGAGAGAGATGTCTGCCTGTGTACACACATGCTCTCCATGGGCCAGAAGTTACCTTACTGCTGCTTCTGTCTTTATTGCTGCTGGTGCTACTACTATGTAACTTGGCAACTACTACTACAAGACGTAACTTGGCAACTACTACTACAAGAAGGAGGGGTACCAGCAGCCACTTAATAGACAAATTATTTGGGAGTATGTCCAGACTCCTAGTTTGCTTTCCCCATCTTTGAAGGTGTGGATCTTCCAGTGTAACAGCAATCATGGGCTGTGAACCCCAATGGGATGAGTAGAATCTGTCTAAGAAGTGTGTCTCCTGAACCGTAAAAAACAAAAAAACAAAAAACCTATGTACAATACTAGTTTTTGTTTGGAAAATCTGATGGAATTTTGCAGTATTCCTGCAACACTGTTCCTTTGCTTTACTTCTCAGTATTCTGGAAATGAGTGGCACTTGAGCCATAGTAGGCTCAACAGGCCAAAACAGACAGTTTTAATTGTACAGCTGTCAGTACAAACAGAACCAGCTAACTACATAAATACATTATTTAAACTGCATAAAGACTGTATTTTTGCTGTCCTTAACAACCTATAAGTCATTAGCCAAACCTGTCTAGAACGTTCTCTGTTTTGTCAAACAAACTTATTTTTAGCTTGTACCCAGGCCAATCTACACAACTTTGCTCATCTAATAACTAATACTTAGTAGTGGGCAAAATCAACAGTAATAATTCTGTCACCAGTTCTGTTTTCCTAGCACTGAAATCTAAATTCACCAGGGTTTGTGTGTGCTGCTTTCTAATCCAGGAACCAGATGGCTTGTGCATGTGTAATTGCCTACTGTTGCACTGCACCATGGATGTTTTTGGTCTTAAAGTTGCCTAAGGACTTCATCTTTCCTGCACATGCCCATGCGATCAGTTTCATACTGCATCATGGAATGTTGATAGCCTTAAAGCCATAAAATCTACTGAGTAATTCTTGAACGTATGTCTTTGGTTTTGGCATGAGAAGAGATACCATCCAATTTTCTAAGTCTTCTTGAAATGATGTGATGCCAAAAAGAAAAAAAAACAAAGTAGAGTTAAGTTTATGCAGAATTGGATACCAGGCATCCCAATCCTGTGTAGGATACCTAAACGGCCAGCCGCCGTATCCTATTGAGTTCCCAGGCTGCCCCAGGGCAGCCCGGGAATGACTTGGGAGAAGGGGACGATTGTCCCCTTCCTCCTGTGTAAGCCGCAGGAGGCCCTATGGGCCTCCTTGCATGTGCGTGAGCTCTAGCATGTGCGTGAGCCCTTTCCACCTGATTCCAGGGTGGCTGTTGAGGTTCTGGAGCACTGCCTGGAGGCGGTGGGGACCTGGATGAGGGCTAACAAGCTGAAACTAAACCTGGACAAGACAGAGGTTCTCCTGGTCCGGAAATCCACGATGCAGGTGCTAGAGTATCGTCCTGCTCTGAAGGGGGTTGCACTCCCTCTGAAGGAGCAAGTCCGCAGCTTGGGGGTCCTCCTGGATCCGCAGCTGCTCCTGGATTCCCATGTGGCGGCTGTGGCCAGGGGGGCCTTTGCCCAGCTTCGGCTGGTGCGCCAGCTGCGACCGTACTTGGATCGTGCAGCCCTGACCACGGTGATCCATGCCACGGTGACGTCGCGACTAGATTATTGTAACGCGCTCTACGTGGGGCTGCCTTTGAAGACGGTTCGGAAACTGCAATTAGTGCAGAATGCGGCGGCCCGTGTGGTCACTGGAGGTAGGCGGTTCGACTCCGTCGGGCCGCTCCTCCGACAGCTGCACTGGCTGCCGATTCATTTCCGGGCCCAATTCAAAGTGCTGGTTTTGAACTTTAAAGCCCTATACGGCTTGGGGCCAGGATATTTGAGAGACCGCCTTCTTCTATATACTCCGGCTCGTCTCCTTATATCATCAGAGAAGGCCCTTTTGCGGGTGCCGTCGCCCAAGGAGGTGCGAGGGGCGGCGGCCAGAAACAGGGCCTTCTCAGTAGTGGCACCAACCTTATGGAATTCCCTCCCCTTTGACCTACAAACTGCTCCCTCCTTGGACACTTTCCGGCGAGGCCTAAAAGCCTTCTTGTTCAAAGAAGCCTTCTGAGCCCCTGCCTTTTTTAACATCGCTGGTACAGGTGGGGGTCCTGCTGTTTTTATGCTCCTGCTTTGATTGTAGCCATGATCTTTTTAATTGTTTTTAGACACTGTTTTTATTAATTTTTATTGATTGTTTTTACTGATTTTTTTATACTGTGTTTTTTTGTATATATATTTTTTTCTATTGTAAGCTGCCTTGGGTGCCTTCGGGGAGAAAGGCGGGATAAAAATACTGTAAATAAATAAATAAATAGAGCTCGCGCACAGTAATGCCGACCATGTCGGCATATCTTCAGCCTGGAGGGAGAAACACAATCATGAGAAACACAATCCAAAAGGAACCCATGACAACCACACCAAATGTACACAAGCATGACACCAGCAAACGTTTGCCTCTGCCGTTGAAATCAGTAGGATGTAAACGTGCAGAACTTTGACTGGATTGTGCCCCACACAGGGTCACTACTCATGCTTCTGGGGGCTTGTTTCAGTTTTTCTGGGATACAGATGGAACCCTACTCCTCCACACTTCCTAAGCGCTGGGACGTCTTGGGCCAGTGGACGGAGGTGGGCACTCCTCGCCAATTCACTGCTTGAGGCAAGTGCCTTAGTCAGCCTCATAGATGGGTCAGCCCATCAATAGATGTACATGTTGGCAAGAAATAGCGCCATCCCATGCAGGGCCCATCAGAGTGGGTAAAGGGGGGTAAATTGTACCCAGGCCCAGGGTCAAAAAGGGGGCCCAGGAGCCAAAGGAGGGGGCCCAGAAATTTCCTGGGATCTTAATTAGCCTCATGGAGAGTGAAAGATGGTGGCCGGGCCAGGTCTACCGGGCAGGTAGACCTGGGCGCTGCATCGGGAAGCCTGGTAGACCTGGGCTCCGGAGACTTTTCCAACGCTTGCTGCCCTCCCCCATCCTGTTTTGCCCCCTCCCCCTTTGAGAAGGGGCCCCAAAGAAATTTGTACACCCTGATAAAATTCCTCTCAGAGGTCCTGATCATGTGCTATGTAGTGACATGTAAACAGGAATAACTTGCTCTGGAATTATCTAAAATTTCGTAATTAAGAGGGTGTTGCGAAGAACCAAACACCATGGGGCAAATACTGTTTCACTTATTCTCTCTCATGAATCAAAATCTAGTCATTTCCATCTGATATGAAGTCAGTTAACTGAATTTAGCAGGAAGTAACTTTCTTTGCACTTTCTTTGTAGCTAGGAAAAAAAACATCTCAAATATGATAAAAAGTTTTGCTTATAGGCAGAATACCTTTAAGACTAGGGATATACCATAATTACAATTTAACAATTGCTTTAAACTTTCCTATATTTTAATATGCCCTTTAGGATGAACTATATTTTTGTAGTCTTTATTAATCCAGCATTCATTCCTGTTAACCTTTTATAGCACTTGAAGTGAATAGTGACTAGTGCCTGGTCGCAATAAATGTAGCCCTTAAGAAAAGGACTTTCATAGGTGAAGGTTAGGATCCGATATTCAGCAGTGTGGGCCAAATTGATATTAGTTTAATAACCTGTAAACTGTGGTAGGGGAATGTAATTGTCCTACATTACAAGGGTACTCCTTCAACTGCACAGTTTATTCATATGTATAATCTAAATAATTGAGTACCTATGCATACAATAGAACATTTCCTCATATGCAAACACAATTTAATAGACGGTTATATCCAAACAGATGGATAAAAAAAGATGCCCGAATATAATTGGTTTACTTTTGATTATACTACAGATACAAATTTACTTAAACAATAAATCTGGACAAGGTGGGATTTATTGTTACATCACATTCAGATTAGAAGAGTACAAGCAAGTGGCTTATGAGCATTCAGTAATGTTTTTCTTCATAATCGTTTCCTCACCCTATCCTAAGGGTAGCAAGAGTAGGACCAGGCACACATACTTTGAATAGTGTTTTATGTGGGCATAAATTACACAGACGTTAACAAGTCCTGATCCCTTAACCATGGTTATGGTTATGGGATCAGTATTGGGCTATATACGCCCACTCCCCAAATGCCAGTGCTAGGTTGTTGGAGATTGAGGGGCAAACCACTGTATTGGGCCCCTCATGGCATGTTGGACTGCTGCACACACACCCAAGCTTATTGGTGGCTGGTGACAGATGGCAGCAGCTTCTCCTCAGCCTCCCCACTGGCCAATCAGACCATTCTCTGGAGGTTCCATAATTACACTTATATGATGAGGGATGTACGGTGTGGGGGCAGCAGGTGAGGCAGAACCACTCCATTACAGTCCGCAGAAAATTGCCGCCGCAGCCTAACTTACTTGGGTGCAAGTATCTCAGGGTTTGGCTGTGGCTGTTTTCCGCGGACAACAACAGGGCATTTCTGCCTCACCTGCCTTACCTGATGGAGATGCTCGGTGTGAGTCAGTTGACTAGTACCACCACTGACTGTAATACTGGAGAAAGGTTAGGGGTCCACCTGATTAGGTGGATATGGACTCAGGAAGCACCTGACCTGGTCATACCTGCTGTTGTAAAAGGCCCAGCGATGGCACAAAGATTGCGCCATTGCCGGGTCACTCACAGCTTAGCACCGCTGCCACTGTGGAGCCCACGCTGTGCTGTCTCTGGTAAGTCAGTGGCAAGGGCGTGTTGTGGGCAGGAAGGGGGAGGGCAGGGGCAGTGAGGAGAGGGAGGAGATGGATCCCGGCAGCACCAGAGTGTACCAGGATTCTTTTCCCTCTTTTCGATCCTGTTCCACCCCTTGTCTTTCCTCAGACGTATACCAGCTGTATAGCTGGCATAGGTTCAAGGAGACCCATAAGCCACCAGGAGGCCTATGCAGAGGTAAGTAGAAAATATGTTTAATTAGTACCTCTGGCAGGCCTTCTGATTGCCCCCCCCCCATCATTGGTTGCAGCGTGTGACCTATTGGCCCTGCTGCAGAGTCATAAATGGTGGGATATAGGATTATGATCTAATTTATACTTAGATGCAGCAGTGATGTGTACACTAATCCTCATTCTAAAGATGCCATGCTTTCATATTTGAGAGCAGGATAAATAATTTGTGAATTGATTGTGTACTGTGCAAACTACCTTATGAGTCATCTTCACAACATTCCTTGGAGTTCAGTCATCTTAATGTTTCAGAAGCTGACTCAAGGGCATCTAGTAAGTGAAAGTCTTTGAGACTAGTTCTCCCATGGCCAAGCTTAATTCACTAATGATAGTGGCTTTTGATTAGGCACCAAAGTACAGTACTATCAGAAAATATTCATAGTCACTTTGAAATTATTGACTTTGGTTGCCATTCTGGTCAAGTAGGCAGATGATGGTTTCTTAACATATTGACAACTCCATTATTACCAATAACAAAATTAAGTCAATGTATCTCAGAAAATCTATTTGATGATTTCTCAATTTTAGGGTGTTTGGAATGACCTCTTTTTGAGTCCCAAATTTCTCATGATATTTAGCAAAACCACAGATGAACGTGTTGACTTTGTTGCTGAAGTTGCCATACGTACAGGTGGACATTTTTTTTCTGATGCTATTCTAGGGATTTTATTACCATTAATCTTTTCTGAGGGTGTATATAATTTATCTCACAAGCCATCAGAATTCCCAGAGGGCAAATTACTCTAGAGTCTTGGTGCCCTCTCACTGTATCAAATTGACCTGCTTCTTGTTTGCCATTTTTGTGTACTACATTGCTTATTTAACAAGAAACAGAATGATTGTGATTCTGAGAAGGTCCTTTGATAGTAGTTTTGACACTCTGCCTGAATAATGACCCTCATTATGGAGCCCATGACAGGCTCTGAAAGTCCTGATTTATGAATACATCACAGAATCTGCATTAGGGCTCCCCCTACTTCACTTCCTCTTGATATTGGATTAGATAGAGCCAAAGCCCTTTGAAATACAGTGGAAATGAGATAATTGCATGATTATGACAATTCAAATAACCTCTTTTTGGGACTTAACAAAGCTCTGCCATTTGATTTTTATTATTTCCCAGGTTATTAGGAATATCCGACAAACTGTTTGTTCGGAAAACCTGTTTCATGTAGGGTAGGCAGGCTAATCGTACTGGACAATAAAGTGAAAGTTGGCCATACTTTTGGTTCTTGGAAATTGAATGCTTTCCTTTCAGCAAACATTCATTAAAAGCTGAGTAGAATTAGAACTGAGCTTAACCAAGAGTGAAAAGTCTGTGTCCTCAACACAGCCAATTAGAAGGCTTTGTGTAAACCCATTTTTCCGAAGATGTTGTAGATTTATTGCATCCTCTGTCACAGTTATTTTAATAAATGTAACTATTTTATAGAGCAATCCTGTCTACTGAAAGACTGGTCTACTCCGCTGGTCTAGGGTATCGCAAACATGCCATAAGTCACATTTGTGGCACTCGGAGGGTAAGCGTCACTGGTGCTGAGCCAGCGCTGCTCTACTTGCCCTGGATCCGAAGCTGCGTCCACCAGGGATGGTGAGTTCCCCATCAGACAACAGAGGAGCATGGAGAGGGCAGAACGGGGCATTCGGAGGGTGGTGGGGTTGGTCGGCCGGGCAGGGTTAGGGATTGTTGGAGACCACCTCCACCGTATCCTATCCCCCTTCCTGGGCTTGGCCACTGTTACACAGGGCTCTTGAATGTGCATCAGCAAAATAGCTGGCGCACATTCGAGTAGATCCATCAGAGCGGCTGGGGCTCTACTCAGGATAGGGGACGAACATCCCCTTCCCCTGAGGAGAGCTCCAGCCATGCCGGCACTGGGTCCTATCTACATAAAATGTAGCACGGGCTCTATGCCTGCACTGCAGTCTAGCTAGACAGAATTGGGCTGCTTGTTAATTTGCTGCACTGTATAATTTTGTAAGAGTTATGAGTACAATCCCAAAGGAAAAAAAAGCAATCAATCAATAAACAAATGGTTTAATTTTACTAGTTAGGCATTAGTAGTAACTCATTTCTTTATTTCCTTTTAATTTTTTATATTTTTTTTCTTACAAATCCTACAATCCCGTGATTAATGGTAAACTTCTTAGAAGCAAAATAGCATTTAAATGGCAGGAGGTATGGCCTGGAGGTTGAGTTGTTGCCTTGCTTGAAGAAAGCTAAACAGGTTCAGCCCTGGTTGTCACTTGGAAGGGAGACCGCTGCCGCTGACAGCTCTTGTGAAGGCAGTGTGAGGGAGTGCAGAGTGCATGGAATGCAGAGGAGTCAGATGGCAAGATGGATAACACCTTGAGAACCAACTAAGGGAAATCTGTGGCTGCTGCAAAAATCTTGGAAGGCAGAAGCACATCCAGGACATGGCTACACTTTGAAAGGAAACATCTGGGAATTGAGGGTTCTATGTTTTCATAGAACAATACTTGTAAAACAAAAACCATTTTAAAAAATGAGGTTTAGGATTGCCTGCCTTTGTAAATCACATTGAGTCTGTAAAGACAGTATATAAATACCATCAATAAATAAATATGTAAATAGATCTACATGAATTCTATACAAAACACACATTTCTGTTACTCCCAATCCTGCTTATAAAATTAATTGTCACCTTCTCACTTCCAGTAGTTGCATTCCATTTCAAAGTATCATATGGAAATAGCACTCTTGGTTCTCAAACTGGTGGGCATGAAAAAAAAAATGTATTGGACTACATATTAAGAAATATTTTGAAACAGTTTAATCTTAGGATCAGTTGCCTTTATCACACCGAACAAAACTGGAAATTGCTTCCATGTGATGAATCCTTCATACCAGTTCCATAATGTGTAACACTAGTCATCACATATTCTTTCTATCTGACACGGAGGATTTTTATGCCAATTCCAGTCACCACTAGTAATGGTCCAAACTGGTATGAACCTCTTCACACCATATTACATTATGACTGGCATTACACTTTTCACTGGTAGCCTCAGAGCCCAATCCTATTCTTTCCCCCCACCCGCTGGTGCAGCTGCGCCAAAAACAGGTGTGCTGTATCCAGGGGGGCGGGCAGATTGGGATGCTTCAGAGGGGAAAGGGGAGTTAAATCCTCACACCTCTGTAACTTTCCTGCTCTTCAATTGACCAGGCGCAAAATTGCTGGTGTAGGTCTGAGGAAAGAAAGTGGGTGGGGAGGCTGCAGAAAAGGGGAATAGGATCTGATGCATGCTATTGCCACTGGATCCATTCCCTCCCGCAGCTGCCTCGCTGCTGCCTTACCTGCTCTGGCGGGTGACTGGCAATCTGCTGGCAGACTGGAAGTGCTGCCACCTTAGGCGGCAGCACTCCCGGAATGGCCGCCAGTTGGGCATGCGACAGCCCAATCCAAAATAGGATAATTGTAAAACAGTTGACCACCATAATGTGATACAGAGAACCTTACTGGCAACACAATCCTGTGTAAGGATCCGGCCGGCCTCAAACTTCCGTCAGCTAAATAGCTGGCAGAAGTAAAGGAGGCCGTGTAATGGCCTTGCCGGCCTGGCAGGGACGGGGATATGGTGGCCAAATCCCCGTCCCCGCTGGGCTGGCTAGGCCGTTACATGGCCTCCTCTACTTCCACCAGCTATTTAGCTGACTGAAATCCAAGGTGGCCTATCGGGCCGGCCCCGGTTTACACCCGGGGAAGGGGACGAGCATCCCCTTCCCCATGTAGACCTTCAGCCCGCCATCGGACGGGCAGCCCAGGCTCAGGATCCGGATTGTGCTGTCAGGATTGTGCTGCCAGTAAGGTTCTCTGTATCACATTATGGTGGTCAACTGTTATGAGTTACCATATGTAGATTAAACTCTTGCCTATACCTAACCTAATATACTACTATAGAGTTACTAAGGACCTCACATTTCAACCAGTGGTCTCTAATGGAGGAAGCAAACATTTACCTTAAAATATCGGGGACATGCGGTATGGAGGTAAGCAGGGGAGGCAGAATCACCCTATCGTAGTCCACAGAAAATAGCTGCACGCGCTCCCCTGTGATTGCACATGCGCTCCCCTGTGATTGGACATGCGCTCCACCTGTGAAAGTGAAAGCGCATGGAGCATGTGTGCAATCACGGGGCAACTGCAGTTATTTTTCATGGACTATGACAGGGCGGTTCTGCCGCCCCTGCCGCCCCCACACCACATGTCCCTGCAAAACAACACTCTAGCAGTCTATTGCTCACAACTTCAGACAAGTTTTATTCCAGGAAAACTGACCTGCACTAGAGAGCTATAGCATTGCCACTGTTTTCTTTTTCTTTTTTAAGATTGTGGGACAGGGAGCCATTTAGTTGTTTGTTTTTCTCTGTAAACCGCTTTGTGAACTTTTTTGTTGAAAAGCGGTATTTAAATATTCTTAATAATAATAATAATAATAATAATAATAATAATAATAATAATAATAATATTGTATAGCTACTATAGAAAATGTACATGTGCAAGTGTGGACACCTCACTTGAGAAATGGCCCCTTTGCTCCACAACCTAAAGTGAAGAGTGCCACCTACTGAATTTCCTACTACTACTTCCCCTTGTAAAAGACTAAAATCTCTCCTCTTTTAGTCAAGTGCTGACATTGCTTAGCAATACTTAGACGATGCAATCATATGGGGGGGGGGAATAATCAGATCACAGGATATGATGCATCATTACAATGTGGTTTCCAAAACCACCCGTAAGCTGGAGTACACCAAGTAAGTCCATGGTAAAACCTCCCATTCTTCCCGACCAGAACTGTCTTCCCTTTTCTATAAGTGACTCTGGGGATTTAAACTGCTTTCAAGATACCTTCTTGAGTTAATTGTAAATTATGTCTAGGAATGATAAGGGTCATCCATGTCACAGGCATCTCAGGCAATTATAGTGTATTAAGATGGTATTGAAATTTATAATCAAAGTGATTCCATCTTGTTCGTGTTTGGACTTTATATAGTTAGCTGATCAAAAACATGACCTTTTAAAAATAGTCTTCGTATATTTGGGTTATATACTTTTGGGCCCCTAATTCATCAAGTGGACTTTAGGAAACCTCATGCGGGTTTTTTTTTTTTTTTAAAAAATGATTGCTGCTTTTGTGGTGTAGGACAGGTCTTGCTCAACACGCCTATCTGTGCAAACACTAAAAAAGGAGAGAAGAAGCTGTCTACCCATTTCACAAAGATACTCAGAGATGATTGTTTGCTTTGTTGCTTTCGTACTTGGTAAAGCTAGCACCAGAAGAACACTGTAGTTCTATATAAAGTATTTGAGAGCATAACAAAACCTTCTAGACTTTAATAACTATACATGACAGATCTGTCCTCTCTGGCAAGGTTAACTGTTTCTCCCAAGGAGTTAAGTGGCATATAAACTATTGTTCACACCATTTGTGCTAACAGCCTAGCATGACCTCAAATACTGTAGTGGTCATAGAAGGTATCCAGTACAATACATTTATCAACAAAGGAAAAAGGACCACAGGGGCAGAGCTGACTTTAAGTGTATTAGGGATCTATAAGGATAAATGCCTAGGCTTGCTCCCCAGCAAAAAGTAATTACCGAACCATTGTTTCTATAGTGTTAATATTTTTTCATGGTTCTTTAGAAATATAAGCTATTTAGTTCCTGGGTTGACATTTGTACTGCATTATATTTCATACAATGCATCTATACTAAAGTGTAGAGCAATCTAATAGCTGTGAGATCATTTGGCTTTTATAGGGAATCATCAATAGAAATAAAATATGGGGGGGAAAGAATAACTTAAGATTGGTACTTATTATTAATATAGCTAAATGATCTAATTAACAACAGCCTGAACAGCCGGATTTTAGGGATTTAATGTTTTAAAACAGCATGGTTCATTTACAGTGTGCATAATCTCACACATACACACACATACACATGCACATGCACAAACCCCTTCCCACTTTTTTTAAACAGTTCTTGTTTCTGCAGTTCTTACTTCTATGCAACAGCACAGAGATCTTCCCTTCGTTCACAAGTGAATTGACTTTTTTTGAAAAAAAATGTCTTTACTGTCTTTCTGCCAACCAGGGCATTCAAGACAGCTTACAAAAATCCATACAAACCAAAACCACAATAAAACAAATTACCAACACAAGCAAAACTATTGGCAAGTGAAAGTAAGAAAACAAATGGTGGATTAGGTTGTTAGACACCCATAACATTTGACAATGTTCCAAAGCAGCTTCTGAGATAAGAGTTCACAACAAAGGCACACAATTTACTGAACATCAAGGACCATATGGAAGTACATAATTTTCTCCTATTTACTTTGTGTTCCTGTTGCATAAAAAAAATGGGGCAGATGGAAGACGCTTCTCCATGGGAGATGGACACATTTGTAGCCTTCTTGTGATGCAATGTATGCATTTTGTTTGTTTACATGAGGCCAGAATTCAGGCACAGAGCTGTACTCTGGTGCTTGCTGTAGTTTCTTTACATTTGCCAGGTTATCTTTGTAAGTTACAGTTACTGCCACAGAACCAATTCCGCATTAGCCAGTGATATTTTCAACTGTGAATCAGGGGGGAGATGTTTCGAAACTTGAGTACAGCAGGTGTCCCCATGGTACAAAAGTTATACAAATTCTCAGCACACAAAGTGTAAGTGAGCACTCCATGGCTCCCACATTGAAAGTCTTGGCTGAAGTTTCTTTACTCCAGGTCCTGCCCATATGAAAACGATAGCCAGAGCAGAGCCCAAAATCCGGGAAAGAACTTTCTCACCAGCCTCCGTTCTCCACGCTCATCCTGTGATCTCCAGGTGAGAAAAACAGAAGCAGCAGAGATGGCACAGTGATCTGCTTTTCAAAGGAACAACAAAACCAGAGACCTGCTGGACACGTCCAAGTCCTTGGGTGTGGCTAGTGTTGCTTGTTGGACCTCAGCTGTGATTTGTCATCCTCTTAGTTTGTAGGGAGTCCATTCAGAATGGGAGTTCCCTCTCCCTCACACCTCTCTTCTCACGTGCAATAGAGACAGGAGGCATTAGATTTGCAGCTTACAGCACAAGTTGAGCTGAGTTCCATGGGTTACATAGAACCGATAAAGAAATATGTTATTTCCCTTTATTCTTTCTGAACAAATTACCTGTTATCTTTGTAGCATTTTATTATTCTGCTGTATGAATATATGACATATTAATTTATGTATGGCATTATTTAATATAAATGCTTCCTTTCAGTGATGTAGACTTGAGTCTATTGACTCAGACTCGAGTCGGACTCAAGTCGCGTCATTGACTTGACTCGCCGATTGTAAAAGACTCGAAAGACTCGACTCGAGACTTGGAGCCTTTTACAACAAGTCCAGTTTTATTCAGGTTTAAACCCGTTTTCCCCATTAAATAGATAGGGACTCGCAACCAAAGACTCAGGACTTGGGGGCAAAGACTTGGGACTTGACTTGAGACTTGGACCCGGAGACTTCGGACTTGACTTGAGATGGACCCGGAGACTTGGGACTTCACTCGAGACTTGGAGTCAGAGACTTGATCCACATCCCTGCTTCCTTTGCCATCTTGTTAAGTTACACATTACTTGTGTTCTTAATTTCTGTTTTGTTACATGGTCAATATTTTATTTCTGTTTATTTCTTTTAATTCAAGATGTGCAGGAGACGATGTGTACTTGGTGATAGGTGCCTGCCTGGACAGCAAAAGGCCAGGCCAATAACATACCTATTTTACAGGACTGATGCCAAGAGGCCACAGATCCTGAGACCAGGAAGGCCACATTTTTCTTTTGAACCATGTAATTACCTCCTGCCCTTTGACACATGGAATTCACTGGTCATTCATTGAATGGAACCTTGTTTACTCCTTAAATGTATGTGGAGTTTTCATGCCTCCAAAATTCAGATCAAGCTTTCCAGCTCCAAATCCTGCTGGAACAGCATATTTGGTGTCCTGTGACCAGAGCCACCTCCGTGGACTCCTGAGTTTGGAAAAAAATAATGTTTGTAAAACAAAAGAAAAGCTTTGCACCTTCAATGTTTCTCACCAATCCCATCATTACGGTAAGCTCAATCTAGGAGACCAGCCAACAGATCTACTGCACCTCAACTAGGTGGGAAAATGCAAGAGATGAGCTCTCCCACTGCAAATAGATGATGTGCATTCATGGCCTGTTTCTAGACTCACCTCCTTGCCTGTAACCCTCAGTTCAGGCTACAGAAAGATGTTCACAGCTGTAGCCTTTTGCCGCTGCCTGAACCGCCTAGACCTTTCTCTCCTACCAACTTCTCCCATTTTCCTTTTCCCTTCTTTCTCCTTGGCACCCCCTAAACAGTAGCGTAGACAGAGGGGGGTGGCACAGTATGTGCTGCATGGCGTTACACAGAGGTGCAAAGTGGCCCCTCCCACTCACTGTCAAAGCCAGTCCGGCAGGGAAGCCGTTGAGTGGGAGGAGTCAATTTGCACCTCCGTGTAACACCGTGCAGCACTTACCATGCCGTCCCCCCCTCTGGTTACGCTACTGCCCCAAAACCTTCCCTTCCTTTTCCCAGGTTCCTCTAGGAAACCCAGCTAATCGTCCTGCTTCCCTTCTCCCCCCACATTTCCACCTCTTTGCTCTGCCCCTTCTCCTTCTAAGGAGGTTGTCTTTCCTCATTTGTTCTCCTTACCACTTTACTACGGACTCCATTGAGTGTGATTGTTAGCTGTAGAATTCCCTTTGTCTAGAATAAATGTGAGTGAGCTAATTCAGTTACACCCAGTTTGAACCTCCTTTTCTGTTTTTTTGAGCAATTTAACAAACTTTTGTGCACCTTCACCCTCATCGCCACTTTCCTTTCACTGCTGAATTATACAGTCACTTCATAGGCCCTTACACTGGGTCCCTGCACTTGATTATTCCCCCCCCCCCCATTCTTGCATGTTACTTGTGTTTTAAAAAGCACTGCCGGAAACTGTACGGAAATACTTCTTTTGCCTTCACTTATGCATCATGTTTCATCATCTGTCTCCTCCTGGGTATGGATGTGCTGAAGACTGTTCTTTCTAAAAAGAAAAAGAGATCTCATAATCATCATCATTATCTACAGAGTGTTTATGCATAAAATCTTTTTTATCGAAAACATTTTCTAGCAAAACATAGCACTGACATCTGCCCTAAAAGGATTACGCTTATGAATATTTTAACATACCCAAGTTGTTAGCATTTGATGATCGTCACAACTAACCAGTAAGACTTTTTTCTTACTTTTCCTCCACTTTCTGAGGCCTCAGTTACCCAGCATTTGCAACTGCAGCATATTTCACTTGATTTTAAATTATCTGGAATGTATCAGTGATTTTTCCTTAGATGTAAAGATCTAAAGAAAACTAACAACGCTAAAACCTAAGGGTCAATTTCCACAATATTTTTGATGAATGCTGATAGATTGATTTTGAAAGATATGGAAATTCATGTAAACAACTGGCACTATTGTATATCTGTGTGTCCCATCCAGGAAGGGAGATCCTCATGTACAAGAAGACTCCCATGCACGTAACTGATACAAATGTAAGTACATATCTTGATGTGCATACACATCCACATCATGACCTCGTCTAGACCTCATTGAATTAGTTGGTGGTGCCTTTTGATACAGCTGGCTACGTGCATTCCCAGACAGGGCTGCTAGTTGTTACAGACAATTACAACATAATTCTAAGCATATCTACTCAAAAGTAAGTCCCACTGAATTCCATGGGACGTACTCCAAAGTGTGTATAGAATTGCAGCCCTAGACTGTAAGCCTGAGGGCAGAGCCTACCTGTGATTTCTGTAAAGCATCTAGCTAGGTGGTAAGTGCATAATAAATACTAAATGACGACAACAAACAACAATGAGGAAAAAATGCATTGTCCCAGAAATCCCACCCATTGCTATCCAGGTACAACTTAGCTGAATCGCAGCACAAGATATGTTGTCTTTGTTGACCATGAAGTGAGGCTTGCTGGGTAGTTTGTATTTATATAGCTTGTGCATGTGCATGATCATATCCTGATCATTTATTTACCAGATTTGCAGGCATAACCTAAGAGTATACCTGTTTATTTTAAACATAGCACAAAAAGGGTTTCTGGACACTAGTAATGGACAAATTCCATAAGTATATACAATGAACCCTCCATATCCGCAGGTCCCATATCCGATAGGTCCCATATCCGATTCAACCAACCGTGGATCGAAGATATTCAAAAAATAATGAGAATGAGAGGCAGAGCTTTGCTTAAAGGGACACCACCACCATTTCCATGTATGCAAATTCAGGGCTTCTATTCCATTCCATGCACCCCTGCTCTCAATGCAATGCTCAGGCTCCTTTCTTCCGGCCAATCCTCAGTCAGGAGGGACAGAAATGTAGTCCTGTGAACCAACCCCATCAGTGAACACAGTGCTACAAGTATACCCGCATCATCGTGTGCCTCCCAGCTCTCACACTTCTGTCTGTAGCTACAGGTGCGCACACATGAAAGAGGAACAGAGGCTCCGGAAACAGAAGATGAGGAGGAACGGTGCACAGAGTCAGAAAAGTTACTTTGATTTGGGAAAAGTTACGTGTGGTTTGGGAAGGGAAAGAGGAATTTTCTGAGTCAGAGTATGACACTATGAATACGGGACTTGAGCATCTGTGGATTTTGGTATCCGCGGGGGCTCCCAGAACCAATCCCCATGGATATGGAGGGTTCACTGTAGTAAATTGGAATGCTACACTTTGGAAAGATGTACCTTTTAATTGTCAGGAAGTTCCTCGGTAATGTTTTCTGCCTCTTTAATTTCTCAAAACTGTTCTGACTGAACATTTGAAATGTCTTTCAGTTGGGTTCACAGGTAAGAATGTCATTGTCCCTTTAAACTTTCTGTGCTGGTTAGAAACTTGGCTTAAACGAGGAGCCCCAGTGGGTCTTTATGTAAGTTAGAAGTCAAATGTTATTCCGATCACATTACAGGAGTTCAACTATGAAAACTTAGTTTGAAATATGTGTACTGTGTGCCATGTTTGCTAGATCAAGGCTATGCATGCTCGCTGATCGCCATGTCCGTTTTATTAGAAATGAAGTATACTGTTCATAGAGTACCATTTTAGTTTTCCATGTATAATCTTTCAAACACAATGGAGGTTTCTCCAGATACTACTGCTAACGCAAAGGGAATTGAAACCAGGCCATAATTTAAACAGTTTTGTGCAATTGTATCCTGTCAGCCCCCACTATTCAGTATTCTTAAAGGTCCTCTTGACCCCTATCTCTTTTATTATCTGCTTTTCACATTTGGAAGGAAGTAACTCCCGTTGCCAAGCAAAAGGTTTGTTTGGCAGGTGAAAGACCCATATGCTAAATTCTGGAATATATTTCCTAAAGGTAGTAGTTAGTCCTTGCTATTTTTCTTATCTGGCCCTTTCCTTGGCCTTTTTTTTTTGGTTGCATTTAGTTTTAACTTTGCTGGTGGCTGCGGAACTGCCCCTAGGGCTGCTGTAGGGGTCAGACTGCTGATGGTCTGCCTTTTCTTCCGACATGTCATTGATGGAGAATGTAATTCCTTCCTCAAAAAGCTGCCATTAAAAACCAAAGACTCAACTTTCTGAATTTTCCCATTATGCCTCTGGAACTGTCGTATGTATGTGGTAGCATATGTCCCACAGCATTCACAGAATGAGCAAGGGAACTCTTTTAAGAATAATTTGACTTTCTTGTGCCATAGAATAGAAATCTCTTCAAAAGTTGCACTAAAAGCAGCCTACCTGATGCTGGTTATTTTTGCTGTGCCTTCTTTCCTTCCTTCTTTCTTTCAGCACTTTCTCATATGGACGTTATTTTTATTGACAGAATCTCTACCCCTTTTTTTCCATAAAGAAAGTAGACAGTGAATCAACAATGGTGCGCTGTTTACTGTAGGTTATTCTTTTACCGTTTCGCATAATTACAAAAATGGTTGCTGATGGAAATTCTAGTTTATGTGAATAATTTTATACTTGTTATTTATTACCCTTACCCTTCAGTTCACAAGATGTATCTTCTCGGTGAATTTTAATTTCAATGTCTGGCTATTATATTGTACATAATCCTATCAAAGACTGTCCTTCATGCAACATTTTCAGTGATATATTATCACAGAGCCTATTAATGAATGAACTTCATATCTTACTAATACTGTTTTAGATACTATTTTTATTAATTTTCTAAGCTGTGATTCTTCACAAGGTACCTATGTCCCCATTCTGTAAAAACTGAGGCTTAGTTTTAATGTGAACATTTCAAAGGAAGACATTTGCTTGAGGTTTTAAACATATATTTTTGTTCCTGTTCCATATATTTTGTTCCATATATTTTCGTTCCACAAACACACATGCACGCACGCACACATGCATGCACGCACGCACGCACACACACACACACACACACACACACACACACAGAGACACCTCTTTCAAAAAATTTGCGCAATGTAATAGTTTACAACTTACCCAAACGTCCCCATTAATTTCCTGGAAGAAGTCCATTTGCTACCAAATGGAAATGTTTACAAGTGCAAAACGTTCTAAAATAAGTAACAAAAGACTGTTACATCTTATTTTATAACTAATAGCTTGGTTATCAGGGGGATGTTGAAGAGTTCCTCATGCAATGCTGCTGCTAACTCTGGAGCAGGGGGAAGCTTAGAACCAATGCCCTCCCTTCCATGGGCCTTTGTTCTAGTGTAAAGGGACATTTGGACTGCTACCACACAAAACTAGTATTTTTTCATTATGGGCAGAAGGTCTTTCCAAAGACAGAAAATAAGTACATGACCCAGTTGAAGCTTCTTAGGGCCAAAGTACATGCAACATTAAATATATCGTGTTGTTTACAGACGGACCTGTACATTCGAGTAGTAGCCATGTGAGAGTTGTGATTCGGATCAGGACCACAATGTGGAGGTAGAGGATATTTAGCCCTTGGCTAAATATATTTAGCCCCCTCAAAGCAGTTATGTAACCTCAAAAGTGCTTTTTAGCAAATGGCACTGCTGGAGGATTTTCAGTGAGGAAACCAAAAACATCTCCTATATTGATGCTGCAGTCCCAATTCAGATTGTAGCTGCTACATCAGAATAAAGGTAAGGATATAACTACATGATAATGCATTTACAGCCCTATCCTATCCTATCCTATCCTATCCTATCTTATCCTATCCAGTGTTCTGCCAGTGGAGACTGCCTTATGGCCACGCGCGTCACTGGAGTGTGGCGGGGGGACGGACTGCCTGGGGGTGACGTGTGCAAAGGGTGACACGTGGACCCGTGCACGCACTCATGCGCTGCGCGCGTCACCTCCGCTCCAGGAGAAGGCCTCGGAACGTCCGCCCTGGGCGGAGGTCCGCGGTCTTCTGACGAGGCCCAATGCGGTGACGTCATTTATTAAGTTTTTCGCGCCTGCGCAGAACGTTTCTGAGGGCAAAAGGGCAGCCCTTTGCCCTCAAAAACGTTCTGCGCAGGCGCGAAAAACCTAATAAATGACGTATTGACGAATCGGGCCTTCGTCAGAAGGCCCAAGACAGCCGACCGGAGAGGATGTCTCCGGAGCCGGCAGCAGCAGAGGTAAGACAGCGGCGCGGCAAATTGGGGTATGTGCAGGAAGTCAGGGGGTCATTAGGGCGGCACGCGTCCTAGTGACACCACTGCTTATGGCAGTTGCAAAACCCTCTCCGGCAGCACGCTGACCTAGGTAAGCTGGTGGGAGAGGTGGAATGGGATGGAGGGAGGGCAGAATAGGACAGTGACAGGGCGGGGATGAGGGCAGATTGGGTTTGGGACGTGGGCAGGCTTGGCAGCAGCAGTATCTGCTGAATTCAAACCCCTTTCCCAGGCCCAATCCCCCAACCCAGGTCCATACAGACTTGCACCAGTTGCATTAGCGGTGTGTGTATGTTTAGTTAGGATTGGGCTTTAGTTATCTGGTTTAAAAGTTTCCTACCCACAATCAAGCTGCCCAATATTCAAAAGACAGAGGCTTGGATTCAAAGGTCCCTCCTGCTAGCAGAAAATCTCTTCTGTGCATGGAAAGACTGTTTCCAAATTGATGGAAAAGAGCATTCAATGAGAAAAGTTACCTCCAATTTCAGAGAAGCTGTGCTTGTGCAAGATATGTTGCAAGACTTCTTTATTCACCATATTTCTCGTATTGTAACACAACTCTCAAGACATTGTGGTGTGATAGTGCAAGAAGTCTTCCATTCAAGGCTGGCCTTAGGCAGCGCGGGGGTCCAATTGGGGTGAGGCCTACCGGGGTGTGTGTGACATGATCACATCATCACATCACTGCCAATCAGCTCCAAAGTGGCTCGATTTCGAGCCAATCAGAGCCAAGGGCAGGCGGGAGGGCCCAACGCAAGTTTGAATTCACTCAAGCTACCATGTCCGTGCTGCCTGGATCTCCAGGTAAGTGCCTCTGGGAAGGAGGCCGCCCAGCACGACCCCAACCTGGTGACGGCCACAGGGATGAGCTTGATTCGGCCCAATTGGGCTAAAGCAAGCCCAGCATCCATTCGTTTTGGGCAAAAGTTCACAGAGCAGCACTAATATATTTTCTTCTGCTGCTCAGGATTCTTTGGAGCCAGGCCAGACAAAACTCTTTCAGCAGACCTATTTCTGAACATTTCCTCAGCAAGTGAAATAATTGTATTAGGGATTTTTTTTTTTTTACATTTTTAAGAGCAATCTCTTTGAAAGCTAAATGCCAGATTAGTTTTAAAAAGACGCAGGAAAACACTTGTCCATCTCAGCATACACCTCTTTAACCTTGAGAGTTTGCAGAAAACGTCTCCCAAACATCTGCCTTCGAAAATGCTGTGTCTAATAATCAGCCTCTCTGCTGTTTTTCTCTATGATGCAAGGAGGGCTCATTGCTAGAGATTTTTGAATAGCACAGTTTTATACCCTTCATTAGGGGCAAAGCACTGCTATTGACATGCAGAACATAGAGTTGACTAATCTCAGGCCGTTGCATAATCTTGGTGGTTATATTAAAGCATACTGACAGTATAGAATTAGAGGCCAATATTAAAAAGTCCTTAAACTGCAATATCTATAGAAAATGTAAATAAGCCTTACGGTTTTTCGGAGGAATATTAAATATACATGCAGCACTCTGTAGTGTAGATTAATAGCTTAGGGATGATGCATTGTTATGGAAACATAAACCCTATGATATATTTAAAGTGTAGAGTCATGGCATCTTGCATAAACAAAATATACCCCCTTGACTAGTTTGTACAAATATGCCTCATTAATTTTTATATTGAATCTATTTAAGTTTTCCTTGTGTAGATTTTAAAGGGAATAAATTATTTATAATCAAATGAGAAATGGATGCTCAGTTTGAAAGTTGCATGTAGCCCAACATCCAAGTGGAATCTGTTCACGTTTGTTGGCCTCATGGTTTCCAGATACTGAAAATCTTCAACAATTAGGTCTTATAAAATAGATCACCAGTTGAAAGATAGTGAACACATATTTAGTGTGAATTTTGTCCTGCTAGGACACATAAACATGTGAAAGCATGTTTTAATGTATGTATCTAGCTGAATCACATAAACAAATGGGTGCTGCGCCCAACCCACCTCACCCCAGCCACCAAAGCTAAATTCCCACAAAGCCACTGTTTGTGAGGGGAAGTGAAGGACTGGTTTAATTCTCCCCCTTCCACATCTCCTTCCTCTTCAATCAGCTGATCAGTAGGATTCCAGGTGTTTGTTTTTTTTCTGAAAGACAATACGAGCACAGCCTTGGCCCCTTGTTGTATGGAAGCCAATGTGTAATAGATATGTAAAGTTACTCTTTCAGATGTTTAACGGATTGCATCCAAATGAAGTTTTTCGATCGAAAACTTTCATGGCCAGCGATTACTTGTAGCAATTTTGGAATTACGGGTAAAATAGCCATGTAGTAGCTAACAGGACAGCCAGAATAAAAACAAAAATCAATTCTGCTTGTGTCTTCCGTTGCTGGGGCTCACAAGACAGACAGAATTTTTTTTTAAAACTCACAGCCCAGTAGTCTCACTCCAACGTTTCGTTTCCTTCTTTCCGGAAACCTTCTCAAGGAACCAATCTGAAAGATTGGAAGATGTTACATTGTGAAGAGGCACTAAGCTTCCTTTATCCTAAATCCCGGAGAATTCACCTCTGATGCTGTAAATGCTGTAATTCTGGCACAACAGTGAGCATTGGATGAAAAGAGGATGAAGCAATTGGGTTTGAACTGGTCAGACTAGCAGTCTGTAGAATGACTGAGCTGTAGAATGACTGAGAAGTCAAATTAAGAGTGGGGGGTATTGGGAGAAGGGGGAGAAATAAAATGATTCCCAGGTTCCGAACAAGCTGAGTTCAGGAACCAAATCACTGACTAACTGAGGGGTAATGCAAAGAGAAGGGAGGGGGGTTGCAAGAGAGAGGGAGGGGGGCAAAAGGGGGGAAGGGGGAACAAGATAGAGAGAGCTCACCACCAGTACCAGTTCAAAGCGCAGGAGGAAGAGAAGAGGTTAGTCATGACTACATCCCATTGAAATTTATGAGATTTATAGCACAATCCTGGCGGAACCTCCCTCCCAGGCCTGGCTGGCCTCACACGACCTCCCCTGGTTGTGCACCAGCTAAATAGCTGGCATGCATCCGAGGAGGCCCTTTGGGGCCACTGGGACTTGCACCGGGGGAAGGGGATGAATGTCCCCTTCCCCAGAGGTGTGTCCCGGCCCCACCGGCGTGGGCCACATCTTGCGTAGGATGCAGTGGCTGGCTATTTAAGCCGGCTGGTGCATCTTACTCAGGATTGGACTGTTCATTGTCACCTCTCTTACCAGCAAGAAAACCCAGAGCAGGGTCTCTAATTAAGATCTTGACAAGGTTTGGATTAACACATAATTCTCAGTTTTAGCAGCTTTCTGATTCCTATATTTTAAATTAATGCTTTTCAACCACTGATAATAATACCACTAGTGGTACTTCATTGGATGGCCCCAGTGCCATTGTGAACATGTGGCACTGCCCCACCTGGCCTTACCCTGCTGAAAATGGAGACGGCCAGGCAGTGGTGCACTAGTAAGCAAGATGTGGCTGTGCAGCTGTCTGGCCCTTGATAAGAGGCAAGGCTTGAAAAAGCGGGATGCAGAGCTCCGCCCCAATTGTGCGGCAGGCCACTCACTTCTGTGCCTAGCAGATGGCAGGGGTGGCCCTATTTAAAGTGCTTCCCACAAGAGGCGGTACAGTACTTGCAGAAACCGAAAAGCCGTGTTTTAAACCATCAAAAACTCGGTACTTGCTCAAGATCAGTCTCTAGAAGCTCCGGCTGATGCCCTTCTTATAACAGGAATCTATGCTTATGGCTTTAGCCAAGGTAAATATGTAAAGATCCGAGAAGAGAGAGGAAAACAAATGTTAGCTGCAATCAATAAGCAAACCAATATGGGGCATTTGAGCTCAGCATTTCTCCCAGCTCTCAAGCTCCAAAATGCATGGCAAATGCTACAAGGAACTGTTCTGTATCACTGTATCTGTTCACTGACTGTTCACAGATCATTGCCTCATCTATGCATAGCCATACATGCAACACACTTCCTTTGTGCTTCTAATGGATAGACTGTCCTGGAAAATATTTCCCATGGATTATCCGAGACAATATTTACCAAATATGTCACTTTCACAAATGTTTAGAATTGCTTGTCTTCTTTTGAAATTTAGAAGCAGCAATAGCGCTAAGGCAGAGCAATGTGATATCTGTCAGAGATTAAAATACCATAATTATGTCTTCAGATGTTCTAATCTATTCATTATTTTCTGGATCTGAAACCAGACATGGAAAGCAAATTCTGAATGCGGTGTGTGGCATTTACATCTCTTGTTTGTTTACGTCTGTCATCTACATCAATGCATGTCGGCGGATAACTCCCTAAGCATTGCACTGCTTATTTTTTTAGTCAATACGCTTCTGTTATTCTCGATGTGTTGACTCGTTTTGTCATTATTTTGTCATATATATAAAAAAGGGAAAGACTAGTGGTGGTCTTAAGGCTACCTAACAATGCAGCATCAAATACACTTTGCATAGGGAAATGCTGATGCAGTGCAACATCGTAAACCATAATATTAGTGGCAGTGCAAGCAAGCACATCAGGCCAAATATTCGGGACTGCAAAGCATCAGGGGTCTCAAGCCAAGAACTCAGGCAGTTCTTGCTCAAGCGCTTTACTCTCTGTGTCACTGAGGCAGCTCACAAGAAGTCAGACTGCCAGACTTGAGTCTTTCTGAGCAGCGACTATATGTACAAACAAATGTACAGCCGCCTTGGTTGCCCCTGTGGGAGAAAGGCGGGGTATAAATTCTATAAATAAATAAAATAAAATGTACAAGCGCAGAGGCATTCTTACACCCCCAGCGGGGGGCACTTACTGTGCACCCCTGTGACGTCACAAGCCTCGTCCCTTTGGGGGTGGATCGTCACTTTTGTGCCACCGCTGAGGCAAAACGGCGCCGTGAAAGTACACGAAGGGGGTGCACGAAGGCTGGAGGGTGCAGGAGCTGGCACCACTTACCCGGCCTTGGTTCATCGTGCTTCTGTCTTCGTCAGCCGGGCGGCATCTCTGGCCTTCTTTGTCCCTTCCCCTGGTGTATGCGGTGCGGGAACCAATAGGCCTCCTTGGATGCACGCCAGATCTGGAGCTGGTATGTGTCCTGGGAGGCCGTGTAAGGCTGACCTAGGCTTACCATATTACCCCCCCCCGTGTTTTTGGGGGGCGCCAAATTTTGTTTGTTTGTTTGTTTTGGGGTTTTGCTTTCTTTCAATGGATTTTTTTATTATTTTTAAAAAAAGTATTAACCCCCTTACTGTCGCAGTGGCCGCCACCGTGGCCGCCACCGTGGCCGCCGTCTGTCGCTGCCGCCATTTTAGCCAAGGATTGCCGCGCACAAGCGGCCCGGGAGCCCTTCTGAACAAAGGGCTTCCAGACCACTTGTGCACATGTGTGCGGCTCGCAAATTTTGCAAGCCATGCACATGCAAACAAGTGGCCCGGCAGTCCCTCCAATGCGCACGTGTGCGCGGCTCGGCCTGGAAGCCCTTCGTTCGGAAGGGATCCCGGGCTGCTTGTGCACATGCGAGCGGCTTGTGCGCACCTAGGCCTGGCAGCCCTTTGTCAGAAGGACTGCCAGGCCGCTTTTGCGAGGCAATAATCCTTGGCTAAAAATAGTGGCAGTGGTGGCGGCAATCCGGGATGGTGCCATACCTCCCGGAATGCCAGGACCCGAGCCCAAAATCCAGGAGGGTCCCAGCCATTCCAGGAGTATGGTAAGTCTAGGCTAACCCAGCCTGGGAGGGGGCATAGGATATTGGCGCAACTCCCCACTCCTCCCAGCCTGGGCTGGCCAATGACACCCTCCCTCGCTGCTCCTGCCTGCTCCTGGAAAAAAAAGAGAGGGAGGTGCCAATCCAAGGAAGAAAAAAAATGACAAACCCCAAAGCTGCACAAGAAGCAAAACAGTATATTGGATGTCATGTCAACGTCGCTTTCTCAGGGGCAGCTGAAATGATTTCCTTCCAGGAACTGCATAAGATGCTCAGTTGTTCTGCTTGTTGATGTAACTCACAAAACAAGCCTGGTGGGAGCATCATAAGCTTGAGCTGAAGTGCTATTGGGTTGAGTTACTTGAACAAGTAGAATGCCAGGTTAGTGGCAGTCCAGGAAGGGCCCTGGCCAAAGGCCCCTGCCTGCTAAAGAGTGCATCTGGCCAGGCTGACCCGTAAATGCCCAGTACACTGGCAGCTTGCCATCAGGTATGATGTGCCATCAGGCGGCAGGTGGGGTTTGTCATGGGGGCCACAGTGCATGGATGTGTGAATACGTTAAGACAGTGTCTGCTAGGAAATAGCTTCAGTTGTCCCTGGATTGACGTAGGAGTCACTTCAACCAACAAAATGAATGACTCTTAAGAGTTTTCTTTCAGTTTCAGTTGTTCCTGTTGGAAGTCCTACTTGAAATGTGTTGAGCCCAAAGAAACTGCATGGGGTTTTGTGATTCTTTGAAGTTTCTCCTCTCCTTTGTTCCTGTCAACTCCCAAAAAATATCATAATGGCAACCTGTTACGCATTCTCTACTGCATGGAGCTCTAGCTTGGATTTTTTTTTTTTTAAGAATAATAATTGCAGTCGGTTCTACAAGTGACTGGCCCAAGGTATGATCTCTTCATATCTGAGGTTGGAACCACCTGAATTTCAAGCATGTCAACAGGCTCAGGAATGTTTATTGCTTAGGCAAGCCAAGCCCTGAAATTAATGTCTTTGTCACCACGTTCAATTAAAGATTAAAGGAACGCTTGATGAAATATAATGGGCCCAACTTTCTCTTGGTACGTGTCTTTTGAAGATAACTGAGCAACTCCCAACAGAATATTTAGCATCCCCTCCCACCCCAGTTCCTACTTCGGAGCCAGCATTCTGTGTTAGGCCTTTTTAACATAATTTTTAATATATCTGTAAAAATGACTTACTCCAAGTTGCCCAGTCATATTTGTTTTGGGTTAAGTCTCTGCTTGTACATCCCTAAGGAGCATAATTGAAGTCACGGAAGCTGATGGAGTGAATTTGGTGGTTGATAAGTAGGAAGTACTTAGATTTGGGGGCATGTGTAGCCTTTCATGTACAAAGTTCTCATTTTAACATACCCCAGGCTACTGGCTTTCCTGATTTGCAGTTAATTAGGATTCTGATTTGGGTTGAAATATTCCAATACCTACATGCCTTTTTATATGCATTTCAGAAGATCATGCTGGCTGCAGCAAATAATTGTCGCTGTAGTCAATAAATCAGTGCACGCCACAAGAGCTACTTGAGGTCTCCCCTCTGCACATACACACCCTCTTTTGACAATGGCAAGTAAGTAAAGCATGGTATATGCCCAGTTCATAAGAATATCTTTCTGCCATTGCTTATGACCTCTCTATTTTCTTTAAAAAAAGTCCAGTACTATATCTACTTTAAACAAAGTATTTCAAAACCCTTCTATCTCCTACATGCTCTGCCAATATATCTGCCTTTTCAAACTGAACTTTCAAAGCAGACGTTTCATGTTAGCAGTCAAACATTTTAGAAAACAATAGGATCATTTTTAAAAAAAAAATGGCTAAAGCAAATGTAATTCAAAATTGTTATAAATATCAGTAGGTAGTGTGTGAGAAAGCAAATGAATTGAACACCTCCGACTGCATCCATATTTCTTTTCCAGTTTTAAAGTCATCTGTGACACATGCATGCTTCCTACAAAGACATAGGCTGAACATGGATTTTACCAGCTGTGGGATGCTGACAAAACTTCCTGATGCATGTTAAACTGCCTTAACGTTCTTAATATTAATTTTAACTATTTTAAACTAACACACTCATGAAGTATTGTACAGTATTGTACTGGGAAAGAAATGATAATGCAGACACAAAGCGCTGGGATTCGACATGGCAACAACACACTAGCTATTAAGACCAGTGTAGAGGGGGTGGTTATAACTTATAACCCTTCCTGTTATGATGCCCAGTGAGAATGCCAAGACCAGCCTGCCAAGATGTCCCCCTGACGCAACTCAGCACCTCTCGTTTCCCTTGCAGAGCGAGAGCAATGTGAGGAAGTTCCATGTGCAATACTTGTTAACTGTCCTATTTATACTGTACTGTGGTGTGTGTGTGTGTGTGTGTGTGTGTGTGTGTGTGTGTGTGTGTGTGTGTGTGTGTACTGTACTGTACTGTGCTGTGTGTGTGGTATGTGTGTGTGCTTTGTATGAATGCTGTATGAATACAGAATGCTTTGTTTTGGATGAAGCTTGCTTGGTGTGTGTGTGTGTGTGTGTGTGTGTGTGTGTGTGTGTGTGTGTGTGCGCGCGTGCACACACACCAACACACACACCAAGCAAGCAAGCAAGCTTCATCCAAAACAAAGCATGTTTAAATGTGACTGATTTCAGTGGGAGAGAAAGAAGCAAGTACTTAAGACTTCCACTAAAATCATGGGCATATTTTTTGTTGCTGTTGTTATACTACCTATTTAGTACCTACAACTAGATGCTTACAGAGAGAGAGAGAGAGAGAGAGAGAGAGAGAGAGAGAGAGAGAGAGAGACTGGGGGGGGGACACCTGACAATAGGGGCCTGCCTAGATCTATAGGTTTACAATCTATAATCAGACCTGAACATAATCTAAAGCATACGTCATTAAATAACAGCCAAATGTTCCAATATACTCTCTTGGGAGGTTTAGTGGAAGGCCGTAGAGAAATGGAATAAATAAATAAATATGCAACATTGAGCACATAAAACAAAATGTCAGGTCGTGTCCACTGTAGGGTTTTAATAAACTTGCCCAGGGTGGGGCATGGGAAAGGGAAAACAGAAAAAAAAAATTACAAGCAAATATTGTGGTTAAATTAACAGACATAATATATGTGTAAAATACAGAAATCATTTGGTAGAAAAATAGAAACTTTCGCCTTCATCCCTCGCCATATAAATCCTGATTAAGCAGAGCTAAAATCTTGCCTCAGAAGCAGAAACCCTCTTCTTTTTTTAATTAATCCAGATATGAGCTGGAGTGATAAATTCCTAATCAAACTAACTGTACATACAAATGCTCAAGACAGACGACGGTTCTCATGTATTTCATGTGAAAAATGCTGAAAAAGAAAAATATAGTTACGTTATCAGAACAACAATTTTTGCAGCTAACTTGGTAACAGGAGTTTGAGTAAAGTCTATGACTCTATGTGGTCTTCAGCCAGAGATTGGAGACACCAACAGCACAATCCTGCACAAATGTCCAGCAGCAGAGCAAGTGCTCCACCTCGGAACCTGCCACAAACGTGTCGTAAAGCACGTTCACAACGACTCTGGAGCAGGGGTTCCCAACCTTTGGAGGCCCAGGTACCCCATATCATGGTCCAATTTTCTGAAGTACCCCCTACTAATTAACTGCTAATTCATTGGAAGTACAAAAATAAGCCCAAAACCAAAATCAGGGAGAAAGAAGGGCTCCAAAAATATTTACAATTTAAAATGTTAATTAACACATGTTAATTAACACATGTTAATTAGCTGCTGATGGGGCAGATAAGGGGCAGGGCTTGGCGTACCCCCAGCAAGAGGTCCACGTACCCCTAGGTTGAGAACCCCTGCTCTAGAGTAAGGGCCGCGTAGTGTGGTACCCGCACTCTAGTGTGGTACCCGCGTACCACAGGTTGAGAACCCCTGCTCTAGAGTAAGGGCCGCCGGCGCGAAGCCGGCATTTTTGGAAGACCTGTATACATGGTGAACTCACAGTGATGTGATTAAAAGAAAAGATTATGTTTGAGAGAGTGAGGTGATATAACAAGGACTAAAATGTACTCTTCCTAATTATACCAGTTTTTCAAACTGTGTTTCTCAGAAGCTTATCTGGCATTTCTGTATAAAATGATGGGTAAGCTCTCCAAAAGACATTTTCTCCCACCGTTGCCAAGCTTCCTCTGCAGTTCATAGCTGCAGGGCAGTGTTAGGTGTATTCTAGTGTGAACCCAGAGGAGGCTTCAGGGTTTGACCAATGGCAGCACTGGCTGGGGGACAGAGGCATCAATGAGCCTGTGACCAGCCCTAGAGGCCCTGGTGAAAAAAGGTGGCAGCCTCTAGTGCCGCCACCAGGAAGAACTCCGAACCATTGCTGCTACCACCATCACAAAGGTAAGCCTCCCCCAAAACCTTGTGGCCCAGAGTGCTCTTTGGCAGCCAAGCTGCTGGCACCCACCATGTTAACGCAAAGCCTCCATCCCCATTGCTGTACCTAGTGACACAATGGTGGGGATCAGTAGCATAGCTAGAGGGAGGGTGGTGGCACAGTACATGCTACATGGTGCTACATGGTGCTACATGGTGGTGCAAAGTGGCCCCTCCCACTCACCATCAGAGCCATTCTGGCAGCGAAGGCAATGCAGAATGACTCCGATGGCAAGTGGGAGGGGCCACTTTGCACCACCATGTAGCATTGTGCAACACTTAATGCACTGCCCCCCTCCCCAGCTATGCTACTGGTGGGGATGAGCACATTGCATGAGGTAAATACAGTGTCACCAGTGTGGCTGCTCCACCAGGCCAGGAAGGGGAGCCCACAATATCACTTGGCCAAGAGCCTCTGCAAGCCTGGCACTAAGGGAGCCTTTAGATCGATGATGGCTAGGCCCAATAGGCTTAGTTGTCACCTGGTACAAACTGACAGTGCTTGATAATGCACCCCAGAGTCATCTGCAACTATATTGGTTTTGTGGCAGATATACAGGGGTTCCTTGTCCAGACAAATCCCTGTGTTTCGAAAGAGTTTCTTGCAGTTCGGACATTTGAAAACCACTGCCTTATGCTATGGTATATTTTAGCTGAGTCTATACATAATAAAAGTGGTATTCAGAGAACGAGAATAAGGCCTAGATTGTCGAATCATAGAGCTTTTAATAAAGCATTCTCATGAATAGCTCTGGCAACTAGATTGTTTGTCCCGATATCCAGTGGGACTCCCAACTACCCAACTCATTTTGTTTATGCCGTGATCCAACCCAGATGTGCATCTGAGTCTAGATTTGTGGAAAAGGAAAGGGCAGCGAACTAACCCATTGTGCCACCTGGTCCTTTGATTGTTTTTAATTTACACAAGTGTTTATTTAGCACCCTCCTCTCCACGCCAGCCGCCAGTGACGGGTCTAGTTGACTGAGTTACTCACCCATAGCAGCGATACATATTGAAAAGGCTCCTTGTCATATATCCTTCTCTTTAAGCAAACAGGAAATGTTATGAGAAACAAGTTTTCTTAGAGGATTTCCATTTGGGAATAATGTGATAAAGCATTTTTTCCTTGTGTTATTTCCAATTGGAAATACCACGAGGAAGCTGGTTTCTCATTATATTTCCTATTTGCTCAAGTACGTAGCCATGCCAAGGGAGCAATTGAGTCAAAAGGCAGGCAAGACCCTGGAGTTTTGATGGAGGCAGGCAAGAAGGTGAGACTGAATTACTTCTCTCTTCTCCACACACCCCCAAATATATTTTTTATTTTTTTCTGATGTCTAACCTTGTTTGGGAATAAAAACAGAATTATATCTCAGGAGTTTCCCATAACAGTGAATTATTATTATTATTTCCTGCTGGAGCCACTACTTATGATTTTAAAGTTTTAAAGGAGTATTTTTAGAAGTTGTCCCAACCCTAGAGCTTTCAAGAAAGACACAAGTATGCCAAGAACACAAGAGGAGCTCTGTATAGCCTCTTTTCTCATGAGAAGCCACATATAAACACCACTTTGTAGTTTTATTCAGGGAGTTACCCAAGGGAGGTAATCTATGACTTAAAATCATAATATTAAAAATGGCCTATAATTCACCAGAATGGAAAATCCCTTCAAATCTGAGCTGTCCATTTGGAGGTACTGGCCTCCACGCTGGCGCCGCTTACTCCCGAGTCACTGCAAAAGTGCTTTACGGCACTATTGCGATACTTTAGGCCAGTGGAGCCAGAGCTCAGTCAGCTTACACAGGATTGTGCCGTAAGTGGGAATTTGAACCTGTCTTGAAATAGGTCTTCCTGTTCCAAATCCAGCATGGTAACCACTATATCATCATACTGGCTCTGAGATGGCCAGAAAAGGATAGACTACTATGAGACCACATGGTAAGCATATTATTAGGGGTTTCTGAGGGAATTTTCTCCCATTTGAACCTCATCATGATTCATTTGTTCCATTTGAATCTCATCATTGAACCTCTGACCTCATCATTTTCCTCCTTTCCCTTCACTTCCTTTCCTCCTCCTTAGATAACCATAAAAGCAGAAAAAGACTATTGTGGAAACAACCTAGCTTGCAGAGCAATCCCAGCGTCCCCAGGCCGCCCGCCAGATCCTATCCTCACTCTGGGCCAATTGAGATCGGCCCGGAAGTCTACTTGGGGGAAGGGGACGTTCCCATTGTAAGTAATGGGAAGCGGGGACGGGGTGTACCCGCTCATTTGTTTACCCTCCCGTCATCCATGGGGGTGTGCGCATGTGTGCAAGCTTGTGCCCAAACAGAGGTGGCATTCAGGGTGGGCTTCGGGCAGAGCGGAGTCATGCAGTGCCCCTGGTTGGAGGTAATTAAGCAGAGGCTGGATAGACATCTATCGGGGATGCTGTAGTTACAGACAGCCTTCCATGGCAGGGGGTTGCACTCGATGCTCTTGTAGGTCCCTTCCAACTCTATGATTCTATCTGTTGTAATCACTCCTCTTGATAATGAGTTTGTTGTTGTGTGAGCTCTTCTAGCAAGGCAGTGATCCTGCATCTTTCACACCACATGTCTATTGAGCCTCGTACCCCTCACATGGTATTGGACTGGATATTGGGTGGCATACTGTTCTCACCAGTCACTCTGCCATATCTGGAACCCTGATGGCTAGAAAACTGGCCATTGCATTTAAACAAAAAATTGAGTTTTAATAACATATGTACCTCTTTTAAGAGATGAACACCATTCCCTTAGTGTGACAATAGCATGATAAAGCAGCCGCAAAGAGAAAAAATGTAAGAAAACTTTCTCAGGATTCACTCACACACACACACACACACACACACACACACACACACACACACACACACACACACACACACACACACACACACACACACACACACACACACACAATCTGAAGAATATGGGCATTAGGAGTCACCTATATCTGTTTCATGCTCCATAGGTACATTGATTGATGGGAGAATACGGGGGTGGGTGTTACAATTTGTTGTGCCCCTGGGTGCCAGATGGGTATCCTGAAGCTTTCTGAGGGTCGGGAAGGCTGTGTGTGGCTTCCCCAAGCCTCAGAAGGCCACCGATTTTTCGGTGACAATCGGAAGTGCCTTTCGGAGGCCTCCCCTGGAGGTGTGGTATGCGTGGCCTAGCAACCCCCGCCCCCCCTTAGCTACGCCAGTGTGTTTCTGTTTTCATAAACTGATTAGCTTAAAAAAAATTCCAGTGGAAGGTAACAGCAGCTATATGGGGCTTCTGGTCTCATCATGATGTAGTCTTATCTGATTTGGAAAAAAAGATTATCATTAGAAGAAACTAATGGCCCAATCCTCTCCTTGTGGTCAGCCAGGTCAGCCACAAGGTCAGTTAATGTGGCAGCCTCTACGCCAGTCTGTACAGCGCTGGTGCCGGTGTGGCAGCCAGAAAACTCCACACCCATTGGTAGTGCAGGGCAGGATCGCTGATGGTGGGGTTATGCTGACCGAGAACCAGAAATTGGAATGGACTGGGGGGAAGGACGGGGAGGATCTCAGCGGCACTAGTGTCCCTCATATCCCGAACCCCTGTCCTAGGCCTGAACAACCCCCCCCCCCCCCAGCAGAGCTATATTACAGTGCTTGTGTAGAGCTGAGAAGCTGGGAAGGTACCGGTAAGTAACGTTTTTCAATGGGGCTTACTCCTAGGAAAGTATGGATATGATTGTAGCCTTAAATACGTTTAAAAACTTTCCAACCTACTAAGTAACGATATACAAATTGAGTATAAACTTTTCTCTTTTTTATAGTTTCCTCATTTGAATGGAAATAGCACTTAGAGAGTTCTCTCTGCATGCACAGGGAAGAAGAGTTCACATAATGGTTTGTAAGGCATATCAAATTTATTCTGTGAAGTAGATAAAGGTCTTTTAAAGGTCTTCACTTGTGGAATGAATCTTTTATCATGTATCAATTCTGTATAAAATACATTGGGGGGGGGGGGAAGGTGTATCATTTTCCAGAGAGAGTAAAATGAGGGAGAGGGGGAGTAAAGATTTTCATTTGTTGATAACAGACTATCTTGAAATAAATCACAACACTGAGTGGTTAAATTATTAGAAAAATTAACACACACAATAGTAAAAATTAAGAAAGATTATTTTTATCAGCAAAAAATAATGGGCTTGAGTGCACTAAGCTCTGTTGAATTGTGTTCATGGAAGATGTCTTCCCATCGGCAAAAAGATCCAATTTGTTTGTCATATGTAGCTGCTGTTTAGTTCAAGACTTCTGCTGTGGCTGCAATATTTCCAGTTCAGATGTTTTCCAGTCAGGGATCCTGTATATGTGGTGAGGCAGCACGTGTGTTTCTGTGTGCGTGCAAATGCATGCTGAAATGTATGTAAGTCAAACCATCCGGTTCTTCCGGCCCAGCACTATCACGCCTGCGCGAAAACTGCACCAGTGTAGTGACTGACCATATCCCCAATAAGCAACGATTTGACCAACCTACCGCTTAATCTGAGAATCAGCCACCAGTCTATTGGGCTAGATAATGCTGCTACTAGTAGGAACTCATGTGAAGAGAAGGTATGTAATGTGAGCACAAAATTAAGTGTTTTTAAAGTTGTTCATGTGATCCTAATTCATAATAAGTCAGATATCTGTCAAAAGGGAATAAATAGGAATTCTGATACTTTCCCATTATTGCTTTATGTAAATTACATTCAATTTGGTGGTGAATTGCATCTGGAGCTTTATATTGTCATTATTATTAAGTTCGCATATAATGAAATTGGCAGGTGTAGTAAATTGGTACAGTGTATTTGTGTAAGAGTAGTTAAAAACACGAGGAAAAAACCTGAAGACTGAATCATGAAATGAGGTATAAAAGAATCATAAGACACCTATTATTAACCCATTGTTTTGCTTTATTACTGCACTTATGAACCACAGTACAGGCATTTAAAATGAATAGATTGTATAAGATATAATGAATGAAATAGCTTTTTTAAAAAAGGAAGAAAAAGAGAACTAAATACAAATGAATGCCAATTTGACAAATTATTTAAATTTTCTGATTTTTTTAAATCTTCATTTTAAAAATGCTGCATTTTATCTTTAGTTGAATCACATTACAAAACACTATGCATTTTCAAGTGTGAAGCAAGATACGAGTAATATTTTTTCAGTTGTTGAGACTAGTTACATTTACAACGTGCTAAACAGAGTGCTGTTTGGAAAGTGAATGGGAGAGAATTCAGAAGGGAATGAACTTGTTGCTATCAGTGTGTACATGAAACACAAAAGTGTCCAAATTAGCATTGGTTCAGTATTTCTTAAAAAGTGAACATCTCTAGGGCCAGGATTGCCAGTTTACTAAAATAAGAGCTTTTTTCTCAAGTGGATGGGTGGCAAAGTTTAATTTTAGACTGGTTTGGGGCCACCACTTGGCTCTGTCGCTTTACCCACAACTGTACCTGATCTTCCCTAACTTTTCAAGAGCTGGCAGTCTTGTGACAACGCCTTAGAAATCTCAGGATTTGGGATGCTGCATCAGACCTGGCAGCCTTATCCAAGGCTGGGTCTATACTTACAGCTGAATGAGGTGGTAGAGCACTGAGGTGGTAGAATAGATTGGGTCACTTTGGAGTCAGGCCACAAGTGGGGATGCCACTTTTGAATGATTTATCATGTAAAAAACACTCTGCCGTCATTGTGTGTACATACAGTGTCGTTCAGCGAGATATTCATTGTGCTGAAAGGCCTCGTGCAATCTGGCTCTGAGGAGGAGTTGGTGGAACTCTCTGATACTTGCTGTGCTCAGTTTGTAGACAACATCTATTCCAGCTTGGATACCACAACAAGAACATAATCCGTTTGGGTGGCTTCTGGGGTTTCGGTTGGTCTGGCTCTGAGCCAGGCTGCAGCTGGATAGTGCGTGGCCGATCTGTGGTCGCTGTTGGCGGCATGCGGCCTTCTGGGCCTTGCACCGGCAGCAGCACTCCGCAGACCAGGAAAGTGGCTGCCGCAATGGCAAACCATGCAATATGCCAGCAAATCTAATGGTCCACTCACTGGCATACTGCGCAGGTAGAATTGGGCTGTGATTAGTAGGACTGTCAATTCTAAAGGAAACTGTTTCAGGAGATTGCTTTCCAATCCTGTAATCATTTGACTATGTGGTGCCACAAGGTTCCATCTTGTCTCCTAGGCTATTCAACATCTACATGAACCCTGAGTGAGTTCACTCAGAATTATTCATATACAGATGACACTCAGCTCTGTCTCTCATCTTCACCTTGAACGTCCAGGTAGTCAGTGGAGTGAATGAGGGCAAACATGTTGACGTTTAATTAAAAAAAAAAAACAGAAAAAAGAGAGAGGCATAACTGGTTGGAGGTTCATAAATCATCAGAACCTTATAAATCAAGTATGCAGCCTTATTTGGAGCTTGGGGAATTAGATTGCCTTCATTGAAAAGCAGGTAGACAGCCTGGGCTCATTCGGCCGAGCATCCACCCCTAATGAGATGCTCGCGTTTACTGGGTGGTCCGGGAAACGCACGGACAGGTAGGGGGCGGTGATGCCCCATATCAGATTACTGTGGGTGGAGTGTGAGAGGGGCAGTACCTGTTGGCGCTGCCCTGGCCACACTCCGGTCCAGTCTCTCACCTGAGAGACCATTTCTTCTTTCTAACCGGTCACTAACTGGCTGTAGGTCAGGGTCAAGATGGCTGAAAGCGGGGTTGAGGGAGTGAACCTGAGGGCAGCAAGGTCAAGGGACCACCCCCCCCCCCACCATCCATCTCCCCTCGGCTCTCCGGCTGGGGGAGAGGTGGGGGCGGACCCTTGCCTGGGATCACGTGAGCTTCCTTCGGGCTCACCGGCTTGGGGAGGTGCAGCGGTTCCTACTGCCCTGACCCGCTAGGGGTCGGCGTGGATGAGTCGGCTTCCTCAGGCGAGGGGCGACGGCTCGGAGTCCGGGTTGTAACTCCGCCCAGGGCAGTCCTTAGGATGTATGCCCGTGTCAGCACGTTCTCACGTGCGCGTGTAACACCCTGACCCTGGCCTGTAGATCTCCTCTAACTTTGAACTTGCTTTCCTGTATGTCAATAAAGTGACCCTTCTCACCCATATCATGTCTTGTGTGTTTCATGGGGCGTACCCCGGTAAATTCATTCATGCCCTGATCACTTTCAGGTTGGATTACTGTAATATGTTCTATGTGAGGCTGCCCTTGAAGACAGTTTAGAAAGTAGGTCTGCCTGAAGGCTTATTGGATCTTTTAGATGGGTGCATGTAACTCTGATATTATAACATCTGCACTGGTTAGCAATCAGTTTCCAAATTCAGTTCATAATTCTGGTCAAATCTGCCCAACCCCTGAGATATCATCTAAGGAGGCCCTGCTTCATGTCCCTCTACCATCTAACATACTAGCAGATGGACGCAAGAGACACAGTCTCTTCTGGGATGGCTCAAAGATCATAGAACACCTTGCCAAATGAAGTTTGCCTGTCCACATGGTGTTTCCATTCCTGGCTTGAAGATTTTGCATATGGTCAAAGTAATTACAAAATCTTTTGGCTGGGAATGGGCAGAAGTGCTGTAGCTGTTGTGGTCCCCAGTTCTGCACATGACAAGTTAGGCTTAGCTGCTTGCACGAGTGCAGTGCAGAGCTTTTATGGTTTGGGTGCATCTTTTACAAAACTTTAGTTTAACACAGCTGCTTCTAAGTTACAGCAGTACAAAAAAAAATGATACTAGACTCTAAACTGGCTAAAACTTCTGCAACTTCAAAATATCCCAAAGGATGCCTTTCAGTCTGATGCATCATTGAAGTCATGAATCAGTTTTTATATGGCCAAGTTATACACCCTTAAAGGATTTGGAATGGACACATTAATCTAATAAGGAAACTGTGTTTCTGTAATGTAACACAAATTAAAGCTCCCAACTTTTAATAATCATATCTTGTTTGGATGGAGTCATCTCACGGGTTGTTAAGCCTCAAGAAACCATAAATGAAGAAATCTAGTGAAATCTCTCTCCCCCGCCCAGTATAGTCTTAAGGGTCAGGCCTGACATTTGTGTGTGTGTGTGTGTGTGTGTGTGTGTGTGTGTGTGTGTGTGTGTGTGTGTGTGTGTATGTGTGTGTGGTGTAAATAAAAGATTAAAACAATTATTTAGTAGTACAGGCAAAGTCTATCTTAATAGATTGTTCCCTTATGACAGCCACATGAAGAAATCATGTTCTATGGGCATACGGTACAGTATATCATTTTCTACAAGCATGTCAGCTCACAGACTCTGGTCCATACTGAGTATGCCCTGCAGGTACTTTGCTCTGCTAGGTCAAAAAATTAATTCTTTAATGCTGTGATCTGCCTGAAGCTTTCTGATTTTGTAGGTAGGCAAAGATCCTCTTTCTGGTCTTTCTTACTCAAGATACTGATCTGTTGTAGATGGCAGGTTTTGAAATTCTTCCTTGGTCCTTTTTCTTTAAGGAAAATTTGCCATTTTGCCAGCTCTTGTACATTTCTTAATCAGCAAAATATTTTAGCACATGAACTTACGGTAAGTCCTGTTCATGTCATGGTTGAAATCTTCACCCTAGCAAAACTTTTCTTGAATAGATTGGATCCGAAATCTAAGGCAAGTTTGCAATCCTAAATGCATTGAACTCATAAGTAAGCGATACTTGCCTGGGATGGGGACCCATGTGTTTAAATGCTTTGCTGAACAGCAGACCTTTGAGGCTGATTATGCTGCAGGCCCTTTTACATTCCCGGCTGTTATTATTCATGTTGCCTTTGACTCACTCATGTGAATAAGGGTTGCGAGATTAGACCCTAGAAGTATTATACCAAGTAAATTGCTATTTTGTTGAAACTCCTGGGTCATTCTAGAAAACTGAGGCTGCATTATTCAGCATTGAAGAGTGTACTAAAAATTGTATTAATGTCACCCTTTGAACAAAGGCAAAGGGCATATGAATGTTGCTCATGATTTCCAAATACATCATGCACTTCAGGATAAGCTTCTGCGATTCACTACCAGGCTGATAGCTATTTCTCAAGTAAAGTTTTTCACAGAGGCGTCGCTGGAGGGGGGGGGACGGTACTGTAAGTTCCGCACTGTTCTAATCCCCGTTTACTCTCCGGTACGAGGTGGCCCCACCCCCTTGCCGCTGGAGCCGTTCCGTGCAGCAAAGGCAATGGGCAGGAGATTCCCGGCCCTTTGCCTTCGCTGCACTGAAATGGCTCCGACGGCGAGGGGGTGGGGCCACCTCGTACCGGGGAGTACAGGGATTAGAATGGTGCGGAACTTACGGTACCGCCCCCCCTCCAGCGACAGCTCTGGTTTTTCACAGGTTGTGATAGGAATGTGTCTATGGTAAGCTATTTTGACTGACCAGCTTATTGTCAGTCAAAATAGCTTACCATAGACACCTTCCTATGTTTCTTGTGGAAAGGCATGATATAAATACAGGAAACCAATAAATAAATAAATACAAATTAATTATTAAATACTTACAAGAAAATAAAAATGAATTGTGACCCAGCAAACTGGACAAAGAGGAACCTTTTCACAGCTGGTTCTCTTACATTCACCAGGGGGAGAGCAACTTTCTGTGTATATCCCAGCATAACATCTCTTCCCAGTGGGCTATTTCCTAGTGTCTTTTTTTCGATCCTGAGTCCTTTTGGTATTGTAGGGAACCAGGACCCCTGGTAAGTTCAAAAATCACTTTTTTTTCCTGGCGGCAGCGGCAATCCCTAGGATCACCGCCGCCACTGTCCCCGGACCCCGCTCACACAACTGTCCCCGCCCACGCAACTACTCAAAGTTCTCCCCTGTGGAATTATGTGTGTGTCTCAGGTCCCTATTCCCCCTCCCCTGCCTCTTGCTAGCAGTCTTCCAGTGATTCTTTGTATGCTTCATTTGCATCTCACTCCCTACTGAAAACCCCAGAATGCCTCAGGCCAAGCAGTGGAAAAAGGTAGAGATCAGGTTTCAAGGTAACTAGCACTCATCCAATCAGAAGACAGGATGACATTCTTCAAGCTGCCCGATAAACTCTCAAGCAAGCGGAAGTTTGCCTCTTTTTTCTTTCCTCTGGAGTCGAGAGGGAGCCAGAGAGAGCTTACCACCCTCCTGAAAGCAAGGGCTGGTAGTCCCATCATCCAAGTACAGTGATAGGAATCAATATTAGCCAGAAACTGTAAGATGTTACATTACTTTGGATTTGTCTTTCTGTGTGCCATACCCTCACAGTAAATTGAACTCTGCAGCAAGAGCTCTGAGTTAACAACGCAAGCATGAGATTCTGCAGCGCCTCAGCACCGTCTGCTGGCTGTCTGTATTGTTTTTCACCAGATTTGTGGCTTGAAGGAAATTAATAACCCCCTTTCTACCAGATTTTATGCTCTTTGCTTCTCTTTCTTTTTCCATTGTTCTGTTATCCCTCCCCCCTTTTATTAGCATTTTAATAAAAATATTCCATCTGACTTTGAGTTTTGCCTAGTTAAGGGAATTAGTGGGATTTTCACGTCTCCTCGCTCTGAGGGCACTACTGTGAGCGTGATTTTGATAGGAACCCCTGAGGTTCAGTATTGATCTAGGAGGGGGAGCTCCTCTGGGCTGGTGGTAGCGGATTCAAACTACCAAGGCTTTCCCCCAGTAAGCTGTGTTTCCAAACAAAGGGAAAAGAGGGGAACAGGAAGGGAGTGACCATGCTACACTAGGCGCTACTGTCTTGGATCAGCGTGCCATTGCTGGTGACCCCTCTCTGGACACGACACTTGTATCCTTTGATGCTTCTCTCTCTCTCTGCTAACAATAAGATATACCTTTTCTATAATCAGGAGCTCAGGACTGAGTTGGGAAGTTTGTGGGGAGAGGTGGTGCTGGAATGTACAGGATCCAAATGATTGGAATATGTGGCGTGTCATTAGGAGCATTAAGACGTTACTGCTTCCAGTTAGAGCAGTGCTATGAAAAGAGCCTTTTGGTGACCCTCACATGGGTCTTGAGAGCATTTGGGGAACGAGCACAAATTATAGAGGCGGGCAGCCCAATCCAACCTAACGTCCCATGCAGAGGTGCAGTTGGATCAGTGTGGGCTGCGCTGCATCCTGCGCAGGAATTTAGCAGGCTACAGTTCTCCTCGAGGTAAGGGGACATTTGTCCCTTTGGCCCAGGGAAAGCCCCAGCTGTCGCAACAGATCTACTCAGACCTGTGTGAGTTAAATCCGAGGTGATCCCTACTGGTAGGTCAAGCCTGGGAAGGGAAATAGGATGAGGCATGCACCAGCGCTGCCGATCCTGCTCCTTCCTGGGCTCGAACCGCCCATCCCCTGCTCCTGTCACCGCCCCACCACATTAACCCCCTCCTTTCCCTCCTCTGCCCCACCACCACGCTGCTTAGTGCAGATCCTACCTTTCCCAGGACACGCCACTCCTTATGCCGGCGTGCACGCAAGACTGGGAAACAGATGTGCCATTGCAAAGCGGTTTACGGCGCTTTTGTAACGGCAAACACTGGCACAGCACGCACTGGGCCAATTCAGGCATAGTGCAGTGGCTACACCCCCAGGGGGGGCAATAGGCATGACACCCCCCTGCGACGTCACAAGCCCGCTCCAGGTGTGATGTCACAAGCCCCGCCCCTTTCAGTGGCAATTCAGCGGCAATGTGCCGAAAATCCCCCCCCCCCAGTGTTTTTTCGGTCGATTTTATGCCCAGGAGGACGAATCTCACAGCCGCGCTGGGCCGGGAAAACGCCATGTGTTCATTTTCAGCGTGCCACCGCCGAATTGCCACCAAATCCGGCGGCAAGTGCCCCCCAGCGCGTGTCGCCCCTGCCGCCTGGGGGCCCACTGCCCCCCCTAACGACGCCTCTGGCATAGCGCAGGATTGTGCTGTTGGACTCCCAACAGCTCAATAAGGTGGCTGAGCTACCTTGTATTATGGTATGGTTTTATGGTTCCTTTTATTGGATTATAATGATTCATTTAAATTGTTTTTATATACTTCAGTTTTATGAAGTTGTTAGCTGTCATGTACCACATGAGCTGAGAGGTGGAGCAGAAATGGAAAAATAAAATAAATGTGACTTGTCCTCTAGGTTTCCTTTCAAAATCATGGTCATGGGTGCAATCCACATCTCACTGAAGTTAAAAAAAAACAAAAACGGTCCTATTATGCTGAATACATCTGGGTTGAATGCCACACATATGAAATAATATTATTCCTCATCAAACACAACTGCTCATCTGCAACAGTGAAGTTATTAATACCCAAGTGAAAGATATTTCTTTGCAAGTACCAGTAACTTCCCTATTGAGTTTAGTACAATTTAGTTAACGTGACTGGGGTCATTGCTGAAGAACTAATTCACGTTATTGAGTTTCTCTATGTCAATGTGCATGTCCGTGTGAAACACAGTAGTATGAACTGCGCAGAACACACGATAAGCAGGCACCCAACCCTGTGATTGCAGTTGCACTTTTTCCAGCAGCTGAAACCACTGCAGGCTCACTACATCTATTTCCCAAGTCGAACACCTGCCTTCACACCATTATGTACCCGCACACACAGACGTTCAAGCAGCATGAATCAGATCTGTGTTTTAAATCACGTTAACTTCAGTGTCCTTTTTGTCAAAGTGGCATAATATTACGTGTGCTTAAAAGTGGCTTCAAAGAAGTTCACCTTTCTTGTTGTGCACTTATGCACCATTCTGCCTAGAAAAAAATATCTTAGAAAAAGAAGTGTTGCCTCTTTTGTTTATTATGGCTGCAATTCACAAACAAGTTACAGTACCCCAGAGTACCAGCCCTGTCCAACTGAATGGAATTTACAGCACAAGCCTATGCATGTTTACTCAGAAGTTGTTGTTGTTCAGTCGTTAAGTCGTGTCCGACCCTTCGTGATCCCATGAACCATATCCCGCCAGGCCTTCCTGTCCTCTAACTTCCTGAGTTCGCTCATTTTTCATGTTCGTTGCATTGGTGATGCTGTCTAACCATCTCATCCTTTGCCTTCCCCTTCTCCTTTTGCCTCTCTTCGCATTAGGTGGCCAAAATATTTGAGCTTCAGCCTCAGTACCTGTCCTTCCAGGGAACAGTCAGGGTTGATTTCATTTAGGATTGACTGATTTGATCTCCTAGCAGTCCAAGGGACTCTCGGGAGTCTTCTCCAGCACCACAGTTCGAAAGCATCTATTCTTCGGCGCTCAGCCTTCCTTATGGTCCAACTCTCGCAACTATACATTGCTATTGGGAACACCATCGCCCTGACTATACAAACGTTTGTTGGCCTGGTTGATATCTCTGCTTTTTATTATGCTGTTTAAGTTTGCCATAGCTTTCCTTCCAAGGAGTAAGCGTCTTTTAATTTCATGGCTGCTGTCTCCGTCTGCAGTGATCTTGGAACCCAGAAAAGTAAAATCTGTTACTGCTTCCATTTCTGCCCCTTCTATTTGCCACGAATTGATGGGACCAGATGCCATGATCTTAGTTTTATTAATGTTGAGTTTCTAAGCCCGATTAAATTCAATAGATCTTGCTCCCAGCCTCCCAGGTAAATGTGTATAGGATTGCAGCCAAATGGCCTAATCCTATCCAACTTTCCAGCATCAATGTTATGCAGCCATGCCAATGGGGCATGCGCTGCATCCTGCAGTGGAGGGGGTAGTCACGGAGGTCTCCTCAAGGTAAGGGAACGTTTGGGCTGCATTGCAGCTGCATTGGTGCTGGAAGGTTGGATAGGATTAGGCCCTTAATCTACTCCACAGTAAGTCACAATTCCATGCACACTGGGAATAAGACCAGTGTACAGTCTGCATCCCACCCTCCTTCCTTGCCCCTCCTTGCAATTTTCAAAGCATTTGATAATTGTCCTGGTAGATGCACAGTGGGTTAATTTTTTTTTCTCCAGTCAAAAAGTATGTATTTAATATGTGAGCATATTTGGTGTTCATTGACGGAGCAACAATAGGAATGATCTTGCTTTATGTACCAGTTACAAGGTTTAATATCATTATACTGCATGCAATATTAGTTTTTATTAGTCGCCATTAACAAGATGCTTTCTACTGCGATTCTCATTTACTTGTTCAATGCAAAAAAATTATCTTTGCCAAAGAGAAAAACACATCTTCAGGTGTCAGCTATATTAAATTAAAGAACTGTTTACCCTTCCTAAGGAAAGCATATGTATCTAAATAGGCATCTTTTACCGTTTGCATAGTAGATTGGAAATTAGCATTTTTGTTCATTTTCCCGTGTATGCACAGCGCCTGGAAGAGTAATACTCCATGCATATCAGATCAGCCAGCCTACAATTTTTGTGCAATATATTATTTGGCAATCTAAAATTTGTAATTTGCATGAAATTGCTTAATTAAAATACAGTCACTCAGGGTATTAATTTCTCTGTCTGGCAGTTCAATGTACTAAAGGCGGGCTACAGAAAATGTGAAATCCTGTCAGATAGAACAGTAAAATATTAACACGCACACACGCACACGGACGAAATCCACTTCTGGCAACAAAATGACAGAGCGATAATGCTTTTGCCCTGATTCCGGGTTCAAATACGAGCTCGGGTTGACATTGAGACCGACAAGGAAATTTACAATAGCAAGTCTGGCTTTTTGCCAATAAATCTCCATCACTAGCAAAAGAAATCCTTCTAGCCCTCCCCCTTTATTTCTTTTCTCGACTAGCGAAAGAGTAGTAGGGGAGCCTGGGGAGGAAAAAAAAACCCGATCTCCCCCTTTCTTTAAGCAGTCCGTTTTCTGTTTTCGGCAGCTTGATCTCTCTCTCTCTCTCTCTCTCTCTCTCTCTCTCTCTCTCTCTCTCTCTCTCTCTCTCTCTCTCTTCAAGATTTGAAAATCAACAGTCCTCCTGATAAATGATCCAATCAGCCCTTCCCAGTTGTCAAGACAACAGTTCATAATTGTGCCCCCGCGCTTTTCATAAATAGCTCGACATTTTAATAAATAGATAATTCTCTAATTGATCCAGCCAATCCTACTTTGCATACCGTTTCCAAAGAGGTAAAGCCCAGCTTTTCCTGCCTAGGTGAAGAGGCAACTTTCCGCAAAGCCATGCAAATAAGCTTTCCTTACTGGGATAGGAGAAAATGAGAGAGAAATGTGATTTTGATGGGGGGGGGGGAGAGGAGAGAAAAAGAAATCTCATGGCAAGGAAGCTAGGTATCAAATTGGGGGGGGGGCTTGACTGTTGTCTGTTTCAAAACGACAGCGGGGAAGGGAGGGGATATGTTGCGAAGCCGCTGTTTTTTTGCAGAAGTGTTGTTGACTTTCGTTCATTCATCACAAGAACTCGAGCGAGAGCGCGGAAGGCAAGAGACGCTCGAGAAGTGCAACTCGGTGCCAAGCTAAGGTGGCACCCAAGACAAGAGCCTGCTGGCATGCGCAGGCGGGGAAACGGGGCTGCTTCTTTAGGCAAGCCAAGCAGAAAAGAGGAATCACCCATTCGGGGCTTTCCTCTGGCAAATCGATGCATTGCGCTTCGGAAACAGGCGTGTTTCGGCTCGCCAGCGTTTGGGGATGCCCCTGGCTCCAGGCGCTGCTTCCAGAGCGCCCAATCCACCCCCGTACGCAGAGGCATGGTTGCATCTGACGAAATGGGACGGGGGCGGAGCGGAGGGACTCTTGCCTCGGGAAGCTCCCGCCCCAGGAAACGTACAGTCCGATCCTGCCCACCTCAATGGGGCTTCCTCCCGAGAAAGCACGTTTAGGAGGGCAGCCTTGAGACACCGCCGAAGGGAAACCCACCGAGCTCCACTCGCGAGCCGACGTGTTTGGGAATTGCCCTGTGACATCTCCAAGGGCAAGGCGCCACCGTCGCGCGTGACAATCAATCTCGCTGTGTTCCGGAGCCAACTTTCCCCAGGGTCAGCCCATTTGTTGAGGCAAGTGAAAACACACACACACACACACACACACCAAGAGGTTGCGAGCCGAGCCCCCGCCCCTAGCAAAAGAAAACACACTATCC
>JANXHW010000005.1:139472500-139547500 GCA_026170595.1 Plestiodon gilberti rubricaudatus
CTGCCTGTAGTCATGTGAGCAGACAATGCCACAAGTGTGGAACTGTTAGCCTTATGTAGACACCAGCTGTTCCCCCCCCCCTTTTCTCCACAGGGTCTACTGACAGGTCAGTATTGCTAGGTTTGCCATGGTTGTGACCCCCAAGTTGTGTTGTTGTCTCTCTCTTTGACCCTTTCCCCTTACAGGATCATGTTCTCCTTACACCCAGGTAAGCAGCTCAGACCATGCTATGTGTGTCACACCTATCAGCTGTGTTTTATTTCTCTCCCTGCAGGCTTTTGCAACAGACACACTGGCTTGTCTTCAATGGTGACTGCTTCCACATACCAGCTGACATGTAACTCCCCCTTGTTTTTTGTCTCCCCAGGAACGTCCACTATCACCTACCTTCCTGGGAGCACCCCTGGGCCTGCAGTCTGTTTGCCCCACTGTCGTCTGCCTCAGTGCTGCCAGAGGTCAGGCAGCCAGCCCTGCAACCCTCCTCAGCTGCTGGCGCTGCTGCTGCTCCACCTCCCTGGCTGTTGTTCTTGCTGCCCCTCCCCTTTCTATGGAGCAGGCTGTGGTTCCACAGGGGAAGAGCCTGCATGTCCAGGACCATGGGGCAGGTGTGCTGCTGCTGCTTTCTGATTGGCTGCTGTGACTACCCCTGCCAGCCTCGCCTGGCCATCTCTGCTAACGTTCCAGAACAATAAAGATGCCCCTCGGGCAGAGCCCCAGTGAAACATATGTGCTCAGTGTTTACACAAGCATTGCCCCACACACACACAGACAGCCCCCAGCACTGAAGCCCCTACATGAGTCCCAGCCAGGGACTGCCACGGCCTTCCCTGGGAGAACCCAGCAGGGGCGCTGCGAGACCCCCATGGCACAGAGGGGAGGGGGGAGTCAGGGGGGCCTCTCAGGCAGGCGAACAGTGACAGCCAGGGCGTCCGCCTGTAATGCAGGCGCCTCCGGCGAAGGTCTGCCCATAATGCAGGTGCCTCCATCGAAGGTCCGCCCGTAATGCAGGCGCCTCCGTCGAAGGTCTGCCCGTAATGAAGGCGCTTCCGTCGAAGGTCCGCCCGTAATGCAGGCGCCTCCGTCGAAGGTCCGCCCGTAATGCAGCCACTTCCGCCCAAAGTCTGTCTGCATAAGAGGCGCCTGTTTATGCATCACCTTCATCTGCGGAGCGCCCCCTGTGTCCCTATCGGTCTCTGCAGACCCCTCTCTCGGAATCTGTCTCCCACCAGCCTTGTTGTCTGTCTGTCTCTGACCCACCCATGCCCCTCCCCAGCACCCACTGTCTGCCTGCCTGTGTGTCTGCCTCTCCTCCCACTCCCTGATGATGGCTGCTGGCCACCCCCCACCCTGCTAGAGCGCCTGCCGTGAGGCGCCGTCGTCGCCCCATCTGGGGGTGTGATGAGCTGTGTGAGCCCTTCACGCTCGCAGCAGACAAGCCCAAGGCATCTCTCGGTCTTGGCCGGGGCACAGAGCAGCAGGCACGCCGGGATGCCTTCTTTGTGGGCATTGCCCCGGCCTTGGAGGCCCAGGGCTTCAGGCAGCGCACGGGCGAGTCATGTCAGAGGCAGTTCCAGTCCTCATGAAACCCCCCTTGTGTGTGACGTTCCCACCCCCCTCCCCTTCCCTCCCCCACTCACCCCCCAGTGCAGCCTCAAAGTGGCTTGGGGGTGGCATCGCCTTCTGCAGGAGGGAGGGGACGGCCACTCTCCCCTGCAGCAGGTGGCTGATGCACAGGGTGCCCTGTGGCGGCTAGGCTCAGGCACCTCGCTCACCTGTCACCTGCCCAGCACCCACCACATGACTGGTGCAACCCCCATGCCTGCGGTCAGCCCCTTTGCAACCGGGCTGAGACAGACCCTGTGGCAGCTGCCATGGATGGATGCTGACACATGCAGACAGAGGCCTGCACATGCCTGAGCCAGACACGGAGCCTGGAGAAGAGCCTGCCTGCCTGGGAGGTAAGTGTTGCCTGGATCCTGGGGTGGTGCTGGGCCACAGAAACTGCAGCCTGCCTAACTCAGGCATAACTCTGACCTACCTCAGGCATAATTTCTGCCTAACTTAGGCTGCACTTAGGCCACACTTATGCCTGACTTGGAGAGGAGTTGGGTTGGAATGGGCTGTGGATCACCTCCAACTATATCTGTAACAGTACCCTTCCTACATGTTCCAGTTTCTGGTCTATACCAAATATCTACCTGCTACACTCATTTACTTTAATGGAGTACAATTACTGTAGAATCTGTACCATAATGGAGTACAATTACTGTAGAATCTGTACCATCCAAATGCCAGTTACTGTAAACTCTTCCGGAACATTTATAAAATAGTGCATCACAATTACAGATTAATTAATGGTTTTGTTCTTACAAAGCATTTTGTAAATGCTTTTGTAAAGCATTATGGATAAAAATCGCCATTCTAAACTTTGGGATGCATTCTTAAGAGCACATAGTATGAGTTAGGTAATCCTGAACACATTACTGTATATCACTGTTATATACCTAGAGTCAGGATAATTTAAGTTTGGTACAAGTGTTGTCTCTTCCCTGTTTTCAGAGTCAGTTCCACAACTTTAAATAAATCTGTACTGGACTTCTAAAAAAACCCCTTGGAGTAAAATACAGAAAACACACAAGAATATTCTCACAATCATGGATAACGTATATTAGAGCAGCGTGATACACAAGGTGGGTTTCCAGTGGTACACGCAGCACCCATGAATACCCGCTGCCCAGCAATGAGACTGTGACGCAACAAACAGTGGTAGGAGGCTCGGCTCTGTGGGCAGAGCTCTAGCACACGGTTTTCGCATGCTTGAAAAAGACCTCCCACCTGCCCTGAGCCTCTTACCAGTGTTTGCAGAGTCGCATCTGGCCTCCCAACCCAGAAGAAACTGGTGATGATGTCATTGCCATTTACTTCTGGTGGTACTTCGGGCGATTGGACCTTGGGAAGTGGTATATCGGGGGGACGTACATTGCAAAACACTGTATTGGAACCATTGCTTCCATCACACACACAACCTTTGTAAGAGCGTAAAATGATTACCATCTTACCATCGTTTATACTTCTGAGATCTGAACAGAAAAACAAGATGTCTTTAGGAGTAAGTGATCTACTTGCAATGATTTTGTAAAAGTCCTTCTAGTTATTGTCTAGTTTGTTCCTGTTCCCTGTATTTTATCATATGTCAAGACGACCTTTAAAAAGAGGTGTCACTTGGTGCTTATATGCTAGGAAACACAAAAAGGGGGAAGCACTGAGTGTTGCTACAGTTGATGGAAGGGACTTTGGTGGAACAGCAAAGGGAGAAAAGTAACAGCAGAGAGTCCCAAGCTACAGGCAATCTAGGGAGACTCTGAAACATGAAAACCTTACAGAATAAGAGGGCATTCTGTGAAGCACAGCCTCATGAGATATGTAAATAAAAGTCCGATCCTGTGTAACTTTAGGTTGGCGGAGCTCTCGCTCAACTGGCCTAAAGCGTCGCAAAGAAGCCATAAAGCACTCAGGAGTAAGTGGCACCGGCGCGGAGGCTGGCACCGCTCACTCCCCCGGTGGACAGAACCTGCGCCGGACGGCTCAACCTGCGCTGGACGGTGGGGAAGGACAGACCGGGGCAGCGAGGGAGGGGGCCCATTGACTGGTCCAGGCTGGGAGGGGGAAGAGATATCGGCGGCAATATCCCAAGCCCCATCGTAACACGCGCCGGCCTTACACTGCCTCTCTGAATGCCTCTCTGCCTCTCTGAATTATTATAATAATAATTATAATAATAATTAGAATCCGAGGAAGCCCATAGGCCCCGGGCTAACCTACACCTGGAGAAGGGGATGAATGTCCCCTTCTCCCGAGGTGCATTCCAGCAGCGCCGGGGCAGCCCAGAATGGCTTTAGGATACAGTGGCCTGCCCTTTTTTATTTTTGTTTTGTCTTTTGTGAACCAGAAAGTCCCCAGTACAAATCCTGCCTCTGCCATTAATTCAGAAGGCGGCCTTAGGCAAGCTTCTATCTCTCAGGCTGATCCTCCATCAGCAGTATACAGATAATATTCAACTATCTTACAAGATGACTAAGATAAGGAATACCAAATGCTTTGAACACTTAAAAAACCAAACCTTAAAAACTGGAAGGTAATCCAGTTTCATGCCACAGCCTTTGCATTGGGGAGTCTCCTACTGCCACTCCCCTATTTGCAGCCCTCCCATGTGTACAGAACTGTGCTCACAGGAGGGCTGCACTGTTCCAATTGTATACATAGGGGAAGGAATGGATCTGACCCCAATTATTGTATTAAGTTGAAGTGAGCTAAACTCACCCATTATCACATTTTCTTATACAGCCGACTCCCTATTTTGTTTTGTTTTTGAACCTTGGAATCACTATCAGAATCTTAATTCACGTTGTGTGGGGTGCAAACAGTATATCCTCAGTACTATTTATTTTTTGGCATAGATTTTCTTCCTGTGGCGATTCTGAGGATAAGACTGTCATTTCTTCATTTTGACTGCTAATGTGTTGAACTTTATGCCTTCTTTAATGTACAAAGCACCATACAAAGCACAAAGGGATCTGGCTCAGTCGGTAGAGCCACCCCGCCTTGCAAAGCCCGAAGATCGGCAAATGACAAGTTCGAGACACGCCGCCGACAAAAAGCTGTGAAAAGCCTCCGTGAGGAGAGATACGAGCGAGCCCCCAGCTGCGTTGGTCAAGTGTGGGAGGCGCCGGCCAGTAGAAAAGGACATGATTGAGACTTATAAAATTATGCATGGGACGGAGAGAGTGGATAGAGGGAAATTCTTCTCCCTCTTGCACAACACCAGAACCAGGGGACATGCACTAAAATTGAGTGGAGGGAGAGTTAGAACGGAAAAAAGAAAATATTTCTTTACCCAGCGTGTGATTCATCTGTGGAACTCCTTGCCACAGGATGTGGTGATGGCACCTGGCCTAGATGCCTTTAAAAGGGGTTTGGACAGATTCATGGAGGAAAAGACCATCACAGGTTACAAGCCATAAGCAACCTCCTGGTTTTAGAAGTGGGTTTTCTCTGTGCCAGGTGCAAGGGAGTGTCAACGGGAAACAGGTTATCTTGTTGGCTTGTGCTCCCTGAGGCATCTGGTGGGGCCACTGTGTGATACAGGAAGCTGGACTAGATGGGCTTTTGGCCTGATCCAGCAGGGCTCTTCTTATGTTCTTATGTAAAAGCCAGACTGCAAAAGGAGACCACCTGGAATGTAGTTGTTCACGAAAGATTGGACATTTATATATTGTAAAAAAAAACACCTATTACGGGGGTTAGGAAAGCCTGCCCGTGTACACCGCCTTGGATTAAAGTCGGAGGAGAAATCCAATGACCAAGAAAGGAGGTATATAGATACTGTATTATATTATCACAGGGTAGTACACCCTACTTTCCTTTCTATAGATTTTACCACCGAAGGACAAATGTTGCTAGTTAACGTTCACTGTTTCACCAAGTTCCCACCAGAGTAGCTGTGGAAATGGTGAGGGAGGAGAGGAAGATGACCCTGCTGAGGCTACAAGACCATCAGTTCAAAGAGGATTTGGCATGTGACGTGCCCAGTATAAATAAGCTGTATTTTATCACTGGACAACAAAGTTTAACAAAGGTCATGCCCCCAAGATTCACAGCGTGATCCTGGGTAAACATAGAGTGGAGGAGTGCGCACTCCACCACTCTGCGCACTCTGCCACTCTATGCCGTCGCAAACGCCCCATAAAGCGCGTTGGCGACTACTTCTGAGGAAGGCCGGCAGCCCTTACTCCCCCTGCGGACTGTCCCTGTGCCCGCTGGCGAAGATAAGCCCTGCACTGCCCGGTGCAGGAGCAGGGGGAGGCCAGAACGGGGCAGCCCTGGGGGTGGACATTGGCTGAACTGGGCTGGGGGAGGGCAGGGATATCGGCAGTGAGCTCCGCTGATATCCCAAGCCCTCTCCCAGGCCGGTTCGGCCTACCTCCCCCCGCTCGAATGTACGTCAGCTGCAGAGCTGGTGTACATTTGAGTAGGGCCTCATCCAGCTTGCACGATCGTCCCCTTCTCCCGCGGACCTCCTTGGCTGCCCCGGGGCAGCCTGGGATGGGCACAGGATACCGCAGCCGGCCCTTTAGGCTGACCGGGGTATCCATACACAAGATTGGGCTGCCCATTAGTAATTTCTTATAGATTTTGAGGTGCAAAATCTTACACATTTTGAGGTGGCAATGAAAATGCAAAATTGGCTACCATTTGTGAAAGATCTGTGATAGTTCCATAGACATGTACTGGTAAATGCCCGATGACACTTACAACACCTGTGTACACAATGCGGACTGCTTCTCCTAAACTAGAACCAATCAATATACAGTATTTTATTGTCATTTTCGTTTTCAGCATGCTGAAATTAGTAAAGATTAGCTCTTTCCATTTCTGGGCCAATTTTGTGTTGTGCTGTCCAGTGATCTAGGTAACTCCAGGACAGTTTACAGAATTACACTTCAGAGCGTATGTAATAGCTGCTTTTATTTTCTTATCTCAACAAATAGATGTTTAGAATAGGTTGGAGAAACTTCACATCATATGTTGTAAAGAGAAACTCCTGGGCAAATAATTGTAATTGGACTATTAAACTCTGTAACTACATTTGAGAAAATACACACACAGGACTTAAAAAGAACTGTGACTACTAATTGCACACCCAGAAATCCTGATGGGTGTCTTAGTTGGTCACTTTATGGTGCCATTTATGATGTTGAGCAGGAATTTGTATAGGCTATTATAGAAAACTGGGATATAGAAATCAATGCCAGAGGTAACCCCCAGCAGTGACTGGGGCGTGGAATCTCCAGGGGGACACAGCAGCATTCAGAATGATCAAAGTAAAATATCCCTTCATTCTAATACTGTAAGCTGTTAATTTAACAACAGAATGCTTCCACATTCTTGATGAAGAATCCATCTGGGATATCTGCTCTTTTGCCTCAAACTATCTTCATAAACTGTAGCAGGAATCTCCAAAGTAGCTGATATACAGGACTTTTTAAAATGCACTGCCCAGGCATAGCAGAACAGTAAGGGACACTTACTTAAGATTAAACTCTGGCTTGTGGAGTCCCTGTGGTATGAAGCTCTTCCTCTCCAATTTTGGACAAACTGGAAGTCATTGTTGACGTGGGGAACAAACCTTTTTACAGCCCAACCCTATTCACTTTTACATCCAAATCCTATGCATGACTACTCAGAAGTAAGTTGTTATAGTCAATGGGGCTTACTCCCAGGTAAGCATGGATAGGATTGCAGTAACCCTATCAAAGTCCAGTCTGACCTTCAGATGTCCAGCACGTGGCTTGACCTAATAATCTCATAGGATTCAACAAAGGAATCACAAGAAAATATCACACCAATATTGTTTCCTAAACCTCCAATCCTCAAAGCCAAGGGTGTCAAACTCATGGCATACAGCAGGGCCGAATAGGAATCATGGCACCTGCTGCAGGCCAGTTTTGTATATCATATTTGTATAACAACAGACACAATGACGAGCAGAGTGGGTAAGCACTATTCATAGACATTGTAGGTTATTAAGGCTATCTCCACCAATGCTCCTTTATCGTATACTCCTAACATACTCTTATGTTAGGGTGGCCGTACGTTTAACATCCCTGCACTACAGCATGTGGCATATATAATATACAGCAAGTCCTCACTTAACGTCGTTTTGTTTAAAGTTGTTTCGTTTTGAAGTTGATGGGAAAATGTCGTAGGAACAAATAAGATTTTAAGATCAGGACTGGGAAAGAAAGGTCACCTGAAGCACTGCTTCCTGTGTGTTTTACCCTGAAGATGCTAGGAATACTACCTAGCGAAACGTCGATTTTACTTTGATCCCTAAATCAGATTTTATTGCCTTAGAATATGTCTTTATCAGCCATGTTTTAATCAATAAAAATCGTTAACATCATGGCTTTCAATCCCATATCTGTCATTCATTCTTTGTGATAGGATTGTTTACATTTATCAATTAGCCTATGGCAATGGTTCCCAAACTGGGGCATCTGAATGCCCCAGCCAGGAACAATAAGTCTCTACTCCCTCAGGCAGTCTAAATTGGCATGAATGTGCAGGATCCAAAACCCACCCATCAGCTGAATTGTTTGTTGACATTTCAGATCTGAGAGGAAGGGGTAAGGGGAAGGTTGAGAGAACCCAGCACCCAAGGAGAGTTGGGCCTAAGGCTGCACCAAGAATCAGTGTTCTTCAACCATCTCTGTAAGGGGCAATTTGAAGTCTTCTGTAGAAGGATGTGAGCCTGGAACTGGGTAGTTCAGGGGAGAGAGTTTGTGAGAAAGTGCAAAATTCTGGTAAAGAGGAGATTGTAAACTGCTCAGGCAAAGTGTTTTCCCTGGTTCCCATGACATTAGGCAGACAGGCTTCAATCCTATCACAAAAGCTCTTTCTTTTAATCTTACCTTTGTCAGCTAGTGGAATAGGTGTAATAGGGTACAGTGCTCATGCTCCCCATTCCTGCCTCAAGCACAGATAGATTGATTATATTGGAGAGGAAATATTGAATGCCCAATGTAAAGAATTATCAAGAAGGCTAAACGGACATTTCCAATCTACCTGGACAAGTATACGTGTGTGTGCATATGTATCAGAAATGCTTCACTGCTACTGTATTTACGTTTTGTTTATTTATATTACAGGTTGATTACCCCTTATTTGGACATCTGAAATCCAGATTATTCTGAAAGCCACAGATTTTTGGGGCTGTGACTTTAAAAAGATTTTTGGGGCTGTGACTTTTTTCCAGCACCTGGCTCGCATAGCGCAAGGCATGTTGGGCACAAAATTATTTTTAAAAATTGTATAAAATTACCTTCAGGCTATGTGTATAAGGTGTATATGAGACATAAATGAATCTTGTGTTTAGACTTGGGTTCCATTCCCAAGATATCTCATTATATTTATGCAAATATTCAGAAATCCAGACAAATCGAAATCCAGATAACTTCCCGTCACAAGCAGTCCGGATAAGGGATACTCAACCTGTATATTACAAATGATGGTGGTATGCAACATTTTAGATTATTCTTGTTTCTGCTGAAAGACCTGGCCTACACACATTACATATTGGAGGAAAGGAGCAATTTTGATAAAAGGCTATCTCTGGATGGGCTCCTGAGCCCCCCAAATAGAAGTTATGGTTTCTAACTAGTGCAGGGCATTATCCTCCTCCTCCTGACAATTTTGTTTTGCAAACTCATGTGAATGTATAAGTGAAGTACTCTCAGGGGACATGCATACCTAGTTACGTTTGCCTTAAATTTACATTGTGACAAACAATGGGTTCCTGTTCCTATTATTGGTTTTCCATTTTATCTGACTATTCCTTCTATGGTTCCTTCTATTACAACGCAATATTATAGGTATAATTCAGATATAGTAGCAGTAACCTTCAGTTGCTTACTGTTGTTTATGATAGGGCCACATTTACATGTGTGTGTGTGGGGGGGGGGCAACTGAAGGTTACTGCTACTATATCTGAATTATACCTATAATATTGCTTTGTAATAGAAGGAACCATAGAAGGAATAGTCAGATAAAATGGAAAACCAATAATAGGAACAGGAACCCATTGTTTGTCACAATGTAAATTTAAGGCAAACATAACTAGGTATGCATGTCCCCTGAGAGTACATCACTTATACAGTTGGAGGTGGCTGCAGTGGATTCAGCTCCCCGCCCACTGTCACACCCAGCCACTACTGTTGATGAGAAAGAGATGGAGAAGTTATGCAAAAGAGAGGAGAAACATTTAGAGGCAGGAACCTGACAAGATGGTGTTAGCAGATGGATTCTTTAAAAAGATAAAATAATACAGTATTTACATGTGGGATTAATTAAACATTTTGTTCAGCAATTTTAAAGCAGTAGTATTGCAGAAACCTTTTTACAGTAGTATTTTACAGTAGTATTGCAGTAGTATTGCTGAAACCTTCTGTCTCTCTAGTTATCTAAATACATACAATCACACACATTGCTGTGACTATCTATATGCACATATAGATAAAATATATAGGTTATACTCTACAGAACCTGGCCTCTCGTGAGGACATGGGTCTTCCAGGGGTCTTGAAAAGCTATTGACTGACTTTTTAAAAGATATGTATAAAAAGAACAACAAAAAGGTCTTGGTAAAATAAATAAATGGAAAATCTAAGTCCATAGTAATAATGTAATCTGAGACATATTGTAAAAGTAAGAGTTGCTTTAAAATATTCAGATATGAAGAACACAGGTTATTTTGGCTCACTGTGATAGCTCAGTATTAAGTATTCCCTTTTATTTAATACAAATCTCTGCAAATCCTAGTCTACAGTGAGCTTTCAGAATGAAACCATGAATACTGCAGACACTTTAAAGATGTGCAGGAAACTGCAACATTGCTCTTGTGAAAATATGTAAGAATAAGAAACTCAAAATGCCAGTGAAAAGTAGGATATATATATATCACTGGATACCTTTCTATTTATGTACTACATTTGGACGTTTGAGTAGATATTTCTATTGTATCTTGCTTCTGGTGGTGAAACCTATGACGCTGATTTTCTGTGCTGGAGTGATGTTGCTCAGGGAACTAAATAGTTTAAAGAGGGGTCGGCAACCTTCTTCTGCATAGGGACCAGACATCAGGCCTGTCAATAGTAAGAACATACGTATTCGATATGCATGTGCGAACCTCCCACTTAGGCCATAGAGCTAAGAAAAAAGAGATGGGCATGGTAGAGAGATGCATGCCCAGATAGAAAATGATGCTCAAAGGAAGCTCCTGCACTTGGTCTGCTTATACTGTAATTACAAACCTGAATTCTTTTTAAGGATCACCGGGGGCCATGTGGATATATCTTTTTGGGATTACGGGCCAGATGGTTTCAGGTGTTGGACAGGATCTGGCCTGCAGGCTATAGGTTATCTGCCCCTGGTTTACTGTCTAACAGAACAATTCTGCCTAACCCTAGAGGTTTACTCAGGGAAAGGGGACATTTGTCCCTTTCCCCCAATGTAAAACGGGGAAACCCCAATGGGCCTCCTCGGATTTCCGCCAGCTATTTAGCTGACGGCGGAAGTAAAAGGAGACCGTGTAATGGCTGTGCCGGCCAGAACGGGAACGAGGATATGGCGGATGCCATCCCCGCCCCCTCCCAGGCTGGCTCAACCATTGCCCCCCATCCCTCACCGCCCAGACTGCCCTTGCGCCCGCCGGGAGATTACTTACCTCCGGTGACCGCAGGGGCGATCGGCAGCAGAGCGAGGGCGGCCGGCCTCTGTGCTGGCCGCCCTTACTCCCGCGAATGTGCTTTACGGAACGTTCCCGACAGCTTCAGGCGACGAAGCGCTCACTCCGCCACCGGATTCCTGCGCAGAATTGCACTGTAAATCCTGTGAGGAAATGGAAATTTGTCAGGTTGAGTTGGATTAAAATCTCACAGAAGCAATGACTGAAATCTTGGGAACTAGAGAAATCAAGTGATAGGGAATCAAAACCCAGAGGGAAAAGGAAGGGTGTAAATGCAATCCTACGGAGACAATAAGAGACAAGAAGCTGTGAGTGGTGGTGGTGGAGGAACTGAATTTCACGTACTGATTTGAACTGACCAGCCAGTTTTGAGTTCCATGCTTCTGATTTGGATATTATTTGGGCCCAGTCCACTGAAAGTTAGATGTCTTACTGAAATTGTTTAACTGTGCAATTTAATTCTGTTTATTTCAGTGGGATTTAAGAACGCATATTTTTCATTGGATTGCACCCACTTCATTGTTCAATACAGACATATTTGTCTATATTCTCAGCAGCCTAGTGATATCTTATAGGTGAGCTCCACTGTACATATGGAGCTCTCATAGGGCTGTCCATTAATTTTAGCGGAGGTGGGAAATCCACCATTGAAGAAGTATACAGTATGCGTCATTGACTCTTAAGCATTAAAGGGGCATTAGTTTGCCACTGGAGTATTAAGGTATATCATCTTAGAGATACTGTAACAAAAACATACAGAATACAGATATATGTTTAAGATTCTCTAGTGATGCTGTGCTCCAGGTCCCAGGACAAAGAAAACTATCTTTAAGTATTTGAAGCATAACATTTTTGCTGGTAATGTTACAACTTTGAAATTGTCTCCTCAGTTAGTCCTTTTCTCACTTTAGGAATGTGTATCTGTTCAATGAGGGCTTTAAATATTCTTGATTATTTAACATACTGTACGTACCTGGAGGCAGACCCCATTGAACACAGTGGGACTTCCTTTTGAGTGAACATGCATAGGATTGCATGATCAGTTTCTGAATTCTCATTAGAGGATATTTTACGCTACTTCAATACTGTACTTCTGTGTCTTGACATTTGTTTTGAATTATTTGATTATTTTATTCTTACTTTTTTTAGCTTTGGATTATATTTTATTTTTATAAACCACCATGGTACTCATTGAGCAGAAAACGGAATAGAAAAACTGTAAATAAATGAATAGACTAACATTGTTAAGGGATCATGGGGCATAGAAATGCTCAATAGTGTAATGCAGCTGTAAACTTCAAACCTTTAAAACTGACAAAGCCATCTGGAGTCATTCTGCAACAATATGCTTTAACTAGATAAACACATTGGATTGCACTATATTATGTAATTTTGTAATTTTAATAGCTTTTTAATAAAATCATGATGGTGGCATAGGTGTGGAAAGGCTTATATATTGAGCCTAGTGGGTAGCCACCTGGATATACCCTTGATTTAATCCAGCCCTGTACAATGAGACTGTAACATTCACTGCAGCGAAGGTATGGTTAAATGAGATGTTTTGAAAGTATGTCAGCCAGAGTTTATTACACCTCATAGTAATGTACAAGGCATAGTTAATATATCTATGAATTTAGAACCATGTTATGCTTGTTTTAAATCAGACAGAAACTGTGACTCATGCTGAGTTTGCACTGGGCAAAGCTGAGCTTCTTTGGTGGGAGGAAGGACATTTTAGAAAGCAGTGAGGATCCTTGGGGATCCTATAGAGTAGTTAATAGTTACCTCACAAATCAAATTCTAGATCTTCCTTGAACAGATCACAAGACATGTTGTGAGAATAAAAGGAGGGGAAAGAATCATGCACACGGTCCTTGGAAGAAGGGTGGTGTATAAATGTGCCAAATAATGAATGAAATAATACTGTTGATCCACTGTTTTTCCATAAGTGCTGTATTACAGTCCTTTAATTTCTGTATTACAGGGACGTGTGGTATAGGGGCCGGCAGGTGAGGCAGAACCGCACCATTGTCATCCACAGAAAAAACAACACAGCCTAACCCTGTGATTGTGCGCATGCGCTACCCGCTTGCACCCGAGAAAGTGGGTGGTGCACATGCGCAATCTCAGGGTTAGTTAGGCTGTAGCTTTTTTCCATGGATGACAGGACAGTTCTGCCTCATCTGCCGCCCCTGCATCGCACGTCCCTGCTGTATTGCAATCTGTATTACTGTCTTTTATGTTGTAACTGGTTAATGCAGTTTAGAAAATGTTGTTATTCTAGGCCCAGTTCAATATTTTGACAAGTTCCTTTAAAAACTAGATCTGTGACCGTCTCTTTTTTGACAGGAGGGCCAACAACAAGGTCTTATCTACCTGATGGAACCAGTCTTTGCATGTTGCTGTTGCCTAAGCAGCTAATTGTTATTTTAGACTGGACAATTGCAAGGGCAAAGAGGATGTTTGTAAGGCCCCAAGGCAGCTACCAAACAACACGGTTTAAAAGCAAAGGGCTTTCATTATTTATGGATTTCTTCTTGCGCTACCAAAAGACAGTCTGAGCATGAAGCTAAATTTGTTTATAAAACAAATTTGTTGTAAAATGAGTTTTAGTGACATTAACAGATCACTGTGGTCATGGTCAATTGACTAGTAAATGTCAGCAAATGGCTAGTAATTTTTGAGTGAAAGTTTAAAAGCCATGGCTCTGCAGTGTGGGTCAAAGGAATGCTCTTCTCCTGATATTCCTGCCTGGCCCTGGCCAAGAGATTCCTGAGCCCTTCACTTTGACCCCTCAAGCTCCTTTCAACTTCCCCCTGGTGCCTTCTATCTTCTTGCCCTCTTCTTCTCTAATGATTCTACCCCAGCCCCCAGACAGTCTTCCTCTCCACTCCTTGCTGTCTTCCCCCATTCCTTCCACTTCTCGCCTCCCTTTGTACCTTACTCACTTGCTGTCTGTCTGCCTCCCCCCTCCTGACTGTCCCCTCTCTTCCTGGTTCCTGTGAACTGCTTCAGTCCTTCATCTCTCTTTCCACTCTCATCTCGCTCCTCCTTTTGGCTGCACCTTCCTTGCCCCTCTCACCTTTTGTGCTCCCCAGCCTGCACACCTCGAAACCCGCTGTAGTATCTCCACTAGCTGCTGTCTTGTCTTCCAGGGTCACTTGGTGGTGGTGTCATCGCCATGCTCAGGTCTGTGGCGCCAATGCCCCAAAGCTGCAGGCATGTTGGGCGTATTACTAAGGTACAGTTCTAAACTCCATGTTATCATTTTCTTTTTCATGCCATCGCTGTAGGATAAAATTATACGTACTTATATAAGTTTTAACACTCTTTTTACATTAACAGCGCAATCCTGTCTAACCAAAGACCAGTGGAGTAACGCTCCACTGGTCTAGGGTGTCGCAAATACGCCATAAGGCACATTTATGGCACCCAGTGAGTAAGCGGTGCTGACGGAGAGGCTTGCGCCGCAGAGGTGGGAAGATAAGTCCCCACCAGGTGGAAGAGGAACATGGGGAGGGCAGGGGTGTTCTGGGGGTGGGTGGGTGGGATTTGTCGGCCGGGCCTGGGAAGGGGGAGGGATCAGCGGCGGCCACCTCTGCCATATCCTATCCCCCTTCCCAGGCCTGGTCACCATTACATGGTGCTCTTGGACTTGTGCCAGCAAAATAGCTGGCGCACATCCAAGTAGCCCCATCGGGGCAGGTGCCTTTACCACAAGGAGGTCACTGTCTATGCCAGGGCATGCTGCAGGCACCTTATGTACACCAGCACGTCCTGCTAGACAGGATTGGGCTGCCCGTGTTCCTTACCAGCTGGTACTGTTTATTCAATATACAAGTGCTGCGGGTAGGCCTGTTTAACCCTTTGGAAAACAAGGCATGGAGAAATGAAGTTAATTTCAAAAGTCAGGTGGCAAATGTGTAAATGTAACACAGGTGTCCTCACTACTAGGCTGCTACTGTAGACAATAGTCCAGTGTAAAGCATTGAAATTAACTATTTTGAATAATACTTTCCCTTTTTTGCTGCACACATAATGTGGGTGGTAAGTGGAGATTATGGCAATTAGTCTTTTGAGAAATAGTCTTTAGAACCAAAATATCATTTTAAGTCTACAGACTTAAATATGCATAAAAAGTGTTTTCAGCATTGGGGAAAAATGGTTTTTAACAGTTACTCCATTTTCCAGGTTTTCTGAGGTATTGCATTAAATGAAAAACCTCAGTCAGTAGCTCCTGCATTTGCCTATTTCTGGTGTTAATTATCTTTTGTTTGCCCTTGATAATCCTGAGGTTGGTATGCAGATAATGAAGGCTGCAGAATCATCTCAGAGTGGAAAAAACAATGGCATTGTCAATTTGGCATCACAACACTTTATAAATTATGAATGTTATCTACATTAAGGAGAATGGTAGACTTTTAAAATTACTTTCATGAATAGATTAAATTACAAGTATTATTACATTTCATTTTATTAAGTGCATCTTAGTAGTTATTAGAGCAAATGAACATGTTCTCTCAATTACATAATAACATTAGAACTAAAAATTATGCATCAACACTCCCAAATGCATAATGCAGCTTTGTATATTAATCACCCCAAACAATATTTTTCAGTTTATATGGAGACAATTATTACCTGTCCAACAATAACATTGTTATTGGTTTATTAAAATTCAAGAACTATCTTTCTAGATAAAAGCTTGGTTTTCTTTTTTGACTATTTCAGAAAAGGTTTCAGTCTCAGAAAAAATGCATATCTTGTAATGATTCGATTTTAATCTATATGAGACAATGCTTATATCTTTAGATGTCCTTGAGAAAGTAGCAGTAATTTAAAAGACTGCTTTTTATTTAGGTTTAATACAGATCCGTTTTGAGGGCCATGTAGTATATGTTTTGTTATAGCTGCCATCATAACAAAACTTTGCTGGACAATGTTACTTCTGCACTAAAAGTTTCAAAGTTCCTGATTTTGTTTCCATTGCAATGAATCACAAAAATGCGGTTAAAACAGCAAGCTTACAGGTGAGATGTTGAAAAACAATGGGGTACACTACATTTGAACTGTGCTTGTATTCAGATATTCACGTACTCAGTGTTAGAGTGTATTCTTGCCATCAGTCATGCACTCACTAATAAATCCACTAATGTCAATGGGACACCTACATGAGTAACAAAGTGCAGGATTGCAGTCTTTATAAAAAAAAAATTAAACAGTCTTTCCTAAAATAATAATTTTAAAATTCCATGTTCATTTATGGCCCAATCATATTTGGAAACGTCGCACAGACACTAGCACAGCATCTATTGTATCTTAAGCCCATTCTGGCAATGCCACACCGATGGCACACTGACACCATTGCGACAAAGGCCAAGTCTGTCTTGGCCCTTCCTAGTAACACCCCCAGAATCCATGATAACACTGAGAAAGCCTGTTACCCATGGAGTGGCGTCCTATGGCAGCAGGTCATCTGTGACACATTGGCATAAAGTCAACATGTCATCTGTGTGTCATTGGTGTGCAAGGAGCCAATCACAGCACCCAGTCAGCTCCAACACTAGCAGCCAGAGAAATGCTGCTGGGGTGAACTAAGTAGATTGTGGGGGTAGGTGCAGGGCCAATGCTGGGGGACACCCCCTGCCAGCCACTAGGAATGAATAACAAAGCCATAACCTCAGCCATGGGTGGTGCCCCAAGGACATCACACACAAACACACTCATAACATGACACAAGGATGCCACAGCACCCCTCCTGCCCCCCACAAGTCACGGTGGCATCAACAGCAAAGGGGCAAAAGGCAAATAACTGTCCTGCACCCAGGGTTCGTCGTCCCCTCATCCCACCCATATAAACACATCTGAGGAATACCTTTTGAATAGAGATGTGTAGAAAGATGTCTTCCTTGAAGTGGACAGCCATGTGAAACAAACACACAAGCCCCTGCATGGCAAGGGGTTGAGTCCTCATGGGGGCATCTGCCAGCTGGAAGGAATCCTTCTGCCAGGGGAAGGACCACATCGGCCACTCCACAAAGCTGCTTGTTAACCACCAAGCCACAGCAGGAGATAGAAAAAAAAGCACCCTATTTGGCAGTTAGCATTTTGCATCGCTGCAAACAGGCACACTTGCCTGCAAGGCTGTGTAGCACATAGACTGATCAGAGGGAGCACTGCATATGTCAATCAGTGGGCTGGAATGTGACACAAGGTGTCTACTGCAGCAGGCCAACTGCTGCCACACCCACACCATTCCCTTTGCTGCATCGCTACCAGCTGCCAGTGTGGCTCTCAGTATGCCACTGCCCATCATATATGATGGAATCAGGGAGCAGGGGGCTCATGTTTACTGAGGAGCAACCCCCTTTGGAGCTCAATAAGTCATGGAGTAAGGATGCTGTGGCCTCTAGAAGCAGAGGTTCCTCCCCCTGGACAATCCCAACCTGAGGCCAGCTGAGGTAAGGAACAACTAGAGTGGGTAGAAGGGATCCCTTCTGCTAACAAAGACACAATAGGGGTGATCCAAGGTTTTATTGAACTCTGTCAGAGACAGAGCAGCATCTGAAAGAGAAACACACAGGTGGGATTGCCAACCATCTCCTTCCAGCAGGGCAGGGCTGTTATGCCTTTGCAAGGTATCCAGAAGACAACCAAGTAACTTCGCAGGTGCCTGTGGAGTCTAGCTGGACCAGTTGGTTCACTGGAGTTTGCAAAGCCATAAGGGCCAGACTGGAAGGAGTAGGTTGGCAACCTCACTGAGTAGCAGCTGATCTCATGCGCGTCACTTCAGGCAGGCTGTAGGCTTCCTTTGAGATCTGCATGGTTTCTTTGCCTGTGGGATAGATGCCTGTGGGGATCAAGACATGAGAAAGACATGCAGCAGCAATACATTGCAGCATGATATTCCCTCCACCCCCTTATCCCCCCCTTTGCTTTCCTGTGTGGGGTGCTTTGTGCTTGCTTCCCATGTTGGGGTAGTGTGGTAGAGGTTCCAGTTGGGTGTCTGTTTGTGGAATCCTCCTGGGGCAGACTACCTGGAAGGCCGGTGAAGGGACTACCCCTTCGCCGCCATTACCCGGCCCCCTCCCCCTGCATGCTGGAGAGAGGTGCGAAAAAGGGGAGCAGCGATTGACTGCTGGGCCAGCTGGGGGCGGGACTCGGCTGATGAGACGGGCACACGCCCTCCTGTCTCCTCAGACCGAGCCATTGAAGCGAGCCCCGCCATCCCTCCCTAACTTCAGTCTGGGACTAGCTGGTCGCTCATTTAGAGCGCCGGGTTGGTTGGCTGCCACCCTGATTGACTGTTGGGTGGCATTTTTTTCGCCTACCCCAGACTGTGTTGAGTGGTTGGCTCATTGAATGTTTGGATGTTTAGTTATTGTGGCAGGTGGTGTGCGGGCTGGGTAGCTAGGAAGCTGGGATCGGCATACAACCTGAGGCTAGCAAGGTCAGGGGGTAAGCCAGGACAGCTCTGACGACACTTGACCGCGTCGGTGAGGCTGGCTGGCGAGCTTGACCACTGGGGGTTGGCGCACTCCAGCTGCCTTGACCCTGCGCGGTTGACTAGGATAGCTTACGTGGTCTTCGACCACAGGGAGACTTGAGTCAGGTTGTCACGCCAGGTTATCAATGGGGAGGAAGACGGCTAGGGCCATTTTCCCAGTTAGGTCCCGCATACTCTGAGGGTCTTGGTTAATATTTATGCTGCAGGTTCTGTTAATTAATAAAATTGGCCCAAGCCTCTGTCTTGTGTGCTTATTTGTGGGGGTGCATGGGTAATAAGATTTCTGAGAAGTGTTAACAGAATATCTTGCCATACAGGTTGTGAGAGACAAGGAGTTGTTTGTGCAAAGTTCTCCCTTTGTGCTCCAAGTGCCCTTTCACCATGGTTCCCATCACCAAAGTCCCCCTTTGAGAGACCAGAGAGACCATATCCCTATGCCACGTGTCCGATTATCTGAGTTTTGTGCCCCAATCCTAACTCCAAGCCCCCCCCCCCGAGTAATTGTGCCGGCGGAGGCTGCTTTACAGCAGTCGCAAAGCAACCTCCGCTGACAAGCGCAGCAGGTTAGGATATTGTATACATCAACTCCTTCTCTCCAATGCCCTTCCCACATCACACCCCAATCTTCCTGTTTTGGCCTCTTTGGGCAGAGTTGCACTGGTGTCTGAGTGAAGTCCAAGCTACGTCAGCACAGCATTTTTCTGTCATTGCTCTGGCATCCATGGTGCATTAGTTGGTGGGCAGGCTTATAAACTGGTGGGCACTGGCGTCACTGCAGTGTTGTTTTCACTGCTTTGACTGGGTCAGAAGGCACGGGGGCGGGGCACTTCGTTCCTCCGTGTAACGGAGGCTCCGATCACGGAGAAACTTAGAGCTCCGCCCCCCCCTGCAGTGATGCCAGTGCTGGTGGGGCTGTTGTTGCATAGGCGTAAATGGGGATACACTGGTGTATCTTGAGGATAGGATTGGGCCTTTAGAAAATTGGCTTCAGAAACATAAGATTACTGCCCATATCTAGTTTATGTTGGAAAAAGATCTGGGTCTAATGACTAGTCTCCTTCATGGATCATTGCCTTGTCGTGGCGAAGGGGCTTGCGTAACTCAATGAAGCCATGAGCTATACCGTGCAGGGACACCCAAGACGGACAGGTCGTAGCAGAGAGTTCTGACTAAAAGTGATCCACTGGAGAAGGAAATGGCAACCCACTGTAGTAACCTTGCCAAGAAAATCCCATGAACAGTACCAAAAGGCAAAAAGATATGACGCCGGAAGATGAGCCCCTCAGGTCAGAAGGTGTCCAATATGCTACAGAGGAAGAGCGGAGGACTATTCCAAGTAGACCCAGAAAGAATGAAGCGGTTGGGCCAAAGCCAATAGGACGTCCAGCTGTGGATGTGTCTGAGGTTGAAAGGAAAATCCAATGCTGCAAGGAGCAATACTGCTTAGGAACATGGAATGTGAGGTCTATGAATCAAGGCAAGCTGGATGTGGTCAAAAAGGAGATGATAAGATTGAACATTGACATCTTGGGAATCAGCGAACTAAAATGGACGGGCATGGGCGAATTTAAGTCAGGTGACCATCATATCTACTACTGTGGGCATGAATCCCTTAGAAGAAATGGAGTAGCCCTCATAGTCAATAAAAGAGTGGGAAAGGCAGTACTGGGGTGCAACCTCAAAAACGACAGAATGATTTCAGTTCGAATCCAAGGCAAACCATTCAACATTACAGTAATCCAAGTGTATGCCCCAACCACTGATGCCGAAGAAGATGAAGTTGACCGGTTCTATGAAGACCTACAACACCTTCTAGAACTAGCACCCAAAAAAGATGTCCTTTACATCATAGGAGACTGGAATGCTAAAGTAGGAAATCAAGAAATAAACAGAACAACGGGCAAGTTTGGCCTTGGAGTGCAAAATGAAGCAGGGCAAAGGCTAACGGAGTTCTGTCAAGAGAACACGCTGGTCATAGCAAACACTCTTTTCCAACAACACAAGAGGTGACTCTACACATGGACATCACCAGATGGTCAATACCGAAACCAGACAGATTATGTGCTTTGCAGCCAAAGATGGAGAAGCTCTATACCAGGGGTGCACAACTTGGAAATAGGTGTGGGCCGAAATGAACAGGCCAAACTTCTCTGGGGCCGCACGGGGGGGCGTGTCCAGGAACAGTGATGTCACATCACAGGGGGCGTGTCCAGGAACTGTGATGCCACTTCCTCAGGAAGTGACATCACAGGGGGCGTGTCCATGGGCCGGAAAATATCAGAAAAGAATTTTTAAAAATTCTCTTTTTTATCAGGTTCAAACTCAAAGGACAGTACAGTTACAAAAAGCAGCACATTACAAAAATCACAAGCCTGATTCCTTTGCAAGCAAAAAAAACCCTCCCCACCAGCCATGCCCCACTTAAAATTAAAAAGCACTATGCACTTTGCAAGCCAGAAATCAGGTTCAAACTCAAAGGACAGTAGTTACAAAAAGCAGCACACAACAAAAATCACAAGCCTGATTCCTTTGCAAGCAGAACCCCCCCTCCCCACCAGCCATGCCCCACTTAAAATTAAAAAGCATAACACACTTTGCAAGCCAGAAATCAGGTTCAAACTCAAAGGACAGTACAGTTACAAAAAGCAGCACATTACAAAAATCACAAGCCTGATTCCTTTGCAAGCAACCCCCCCCTCCCCACCAGCCATGCCCCACTTAAAATTAAAAAGCACAACGCACTTTGCAAGCCAGAAATCAGGTTCAAACTCAAAGGACAGTAGTTACAAAAAGCAGCACATTACAAAAATCACAAGCCTGATTCCTTTGCAAGCAAAACCCCCCCTCCCCACCAGCCATGCCCCACTTAAAATTAAAAAGCACAACGCACTTTGCAAGCCAGAAATCAGGTTCAAACTCAAAGGACAGTAGTTACAAAAAGCAGCACATTACAAAAATCACAAGCCTGATTCCTTTGCAAGCAGAACCCCCCCTCCCCACCAGCCATGCCCCACTTAAAATTAAACAGACGTGAAAAATATGTGCAAAGCTGAAGCAAGAGAGACGTACAGTTGGACATTTAGACAAGAAAATACTGGGCTTGTTCTGGTTGCAATTGAACATGGAGTGCAGGGCTGCATAGCAGAGCCCAGTCTCCCTTGGGCATATTGGGCAGCAAACGCAACGAACGGCTCATTCCGCTCCAGGGAGGGAGGGCGACCCGGCTTTCTCCGGCTCCGAGGCCTCAGCGGGGCCTTCTCCCCCGGCCTCGGAGCCGGAGAAAGCCCCGGAGCGTCCACCACGATCAGCGGCACCCTCCAGCGGCACTGCTCCACTCGGTGGGCGGCCGCGCACGGTGGACGCTCCAGGGCTTGGCTCCGAGGCCGGGGGAGAAGGCCTCGCTGAGGCCTCGGAGCCGGAGAAAGCCGGGTGGCCCGCGAAGAAATCCGGGAGCGGGCACTCTCCGAGTGGGCAGTCTCGCTCCAGTCGGCGGGCAGCCGCGCGCGATGGACGCTCCGGCGCTTTCTCCGGCTCCGAGGCCGGGGGAGAGGGCCTCAGCTAGGCCTTCTTCCCCCCCCCCGGAGCCGGAGAAAGCCCCGGAGCGTCCACCACGACCGGCGGCCGGGGCTTTCTAAACGCGGCCGACTGCGTCGCCTGTATTTATACTTTTTTCTGCACATGCGCAGAACGTTTCGAACGTCTGCGCATGTGCAGAAAAAAGTATAAATACAGGCGACGCAGTCGGCCGCGTTCAGAAAGCCCCGGCCGCCGGTCGTGGTGGACGCTCCGGGGCTTTCTCCGGCTCCGAGGCCGGGGGGGGGGGGGGAAGAAGGCCTAGCTGAGGCCCTCTCCCCCGGCCTCGGAGCCGGAGAAAGCGCCGGAGCGTCCATCGCGTGCGGCCGCCCGCGGCCGCCCGCCGAGTGGAGCAGCGCCGCTGGAGACTGCCCACTCGGAGAGTGCCCGCTCCCGGATGTCCTTGCGGGCCGCGGGAAATGATCAGGCGGGCCGCATGCGGCCCGCGGGCCGTATGTTGTGCACCCCTGCTCTATACAATCAGTAAAAACAAGACCTGGAGCTGACTGTGGCTCAGATCATGAGCTTCTTATTGCAAAATTCAGGCTTAAACTGAAGAATGTAGGGAACACCACTAGACCAGTCAGATATGACCTAAACCATATCCCTTATGAGTATACAGTGGAGGTGAAGAATAGATTTAGGGCATTAGACCTGGTAGACAGAGTGCCTGAAGAACTATGGACGGAAGTTCGTAATATTGTACAGGAGGCAGCAACTAAAACCATCCCAAAGAAAAAGAAGTGCAAGAAAGCAAAGTGGCTGTCAGATGAGGCTTTACAAATAGCTGTGGAAAGAAGGAATGCGAAAAGCAAGGGTGAAAGGGAAAGATATAAACAACTGAATGCAGATTTTCGGAGAATAGCAAGGAGAGATAAGAAGGCCTTCTTAAATGAACAATGCAAGGAAATCGAGGAAAACAACAGAATGGGGAGGACTAGAGATCTCTTCAAGAAAGTTGGAGATATCAAGGGAACGTTTTGTGCAAAGATGGGCATGATAAAGGACAAAAAAGGCAGAGACCTAACAGAAGCAGAAGAGATTAAGAAGAGATGGCAAGAATACACAGAAGAACTATACAAGAAAGATCTAAATGTTCCTGATGACCACGCTGGTGTGGTCACTGACCCAGAGCCGGACATCCTAGAGAGTGAAGTCAAGTGGGCCTTAGGTAGCATTACTAACAACAAAGCTAGTGGAGATGATAATATCCCAGCTGAGCTACTTAAAATCCTAAATGATGATGCTGTGAAAGTGCTGCACTCAATATGCCAACAAATTTGGAAAACTCAGCAGTGGCCAAAGGATTGGAAAAGGTCAGTTTACGTTCCAATTCCAAAGAAGGGCAGTGCCAAAGAGTGTTCAAACTATCGCACAATTGCACTCATTTTACATGCTAGCAAGGTTATGCTCAAAATCCTACAAGCTAGGCTTCAGCAGTACGTGGACCGAGAACTACCGGAAGTACAAGCTGGGTTTCGAAGAGGCAGAGGAACTAGAGATCAAATTGCCAACATGCGCTGGATCATGGAGAAAGCACAAGAGTTCCAAAAAACCACCTACTTCTGCTTCATTGACTACGCAAAAGCCTTTGATTGTGTGGATCACAACAAACTGTGGCAAATTCCTAAAGAGATGGGGGTACCAAACCACCTTACCTGTCTCCTGAGAAACCTGTATGCGGGTCAAGAAGCAACAGTTCGAACCGGCCATGGAACAACTGATTGGTTCAAAATTGGGAAGGGAGTACGGCAAGGCTGTATATTGTCACCCTGCTTATTTAACTTATATGCAGAGTACATTATGAGAAATGCAGGGCTGAATGAATCGCAAGCCGGAATCAAGATTGCCGGGAGAAACATCAACAACCTCAGATATGCAGACGATACCACCCTAATGGCAGAAAGTGAAGAAGAACTAAAGAGCCTCTTGATGAGAGTGAAAGAGGAGAGTGCAAACGTTGGCTTGAAACTCAACATTAATAAAACTAAGATCATGGCATCTGGTCCCATCAATTCTGGCAAATAGAAGGGGCAGAAATGGAAGCAGTAACAGATTTTACTTTTTTGGGTTCCAAGATCACTGCAGACGGGGACAGCAGCCATGAAATTAAAAGACGCTTACTCCTTGGAAGGAAAGCTATGGCAAATTTAGATAGCATAATAAAAAGCAGAGATATCACCATGCCAACAAAAGTTCGTATAGTCAGGGCGATGGTGTTCCCAGTAGCAATGTATGGTTGCGAGAGTTGGACCATAAGGAAGGCTGAGCGCCGAAGAATAGATGCTTTCGAACTGTGGTGCTGGAGAAGACTCCTGACAGTCCCTTGGACTGCTAGGAGATCAAATCAGTCAATCCTAAATGAAATCAACCCTGACTGTTCCCTGGAAGGACAGGTACTAAGGCTGAAACTCAAATATTTTGGCCACCTAATGCGAAGAGAGGACTCTCTGGAGAAGACTCTGATGCTGGGAAAAATTGAAGGCAAAAGGAGAAGGGGGAAGGCAAAGGATGAGATGGTTAGACAGCATCACCGATGCAACGAACATGAAAATGAGCGAACTCAGGAAGATAGTGGAGGACAGGAAGGCCTGGCGGGATGTGGTTTATGGGATCACGAAGGGTCGGACACGACTTAACGACTGAACAACAGCTAGTGACTAGTAGAAGTATATGGGCTGTGAGAACCATAGTTGGGATTGGAACCACAATGAGGTAAAACTGCTAATGCTGTCTACCCCCTGCCACAGCTTCACCTTATTTTGTTGTCCCCGCACAATATTTCACAACAAAAATAAAATGTAAAAGAAAAAGAGAGTTGCATTTTGCATTCTGTGTAATGTGTAGTTTGGCTCTTGCAATGTTGCTGTTTATGTGACCTGATCTCCATCTTTACAGTCCTTCCTGTAAGTCTTTCTCTTTAACAATGAACAATTTCTGAGAATAATGCAGATACATTTAGAGCACCAGCCAAAGCTGAGCACATTTAAGCCTGCCGATTTCAGTTGGAGAGTTAGGCATATGCTTAAATCTGTCCCATTAAAATAAATGAGATTTAAATATGCTTAACTTTGGCTGGAGTGTGTGCGTAGTTTTTATAGGGGGATTTGACGGGGGGGGGGGTTTCATCCAGGTGCAACCAGTTTGTCTGTGCATTTTTTAATTATAATATTAGTCCTTATTCTTATACACAAAATAGATACAACTTTCATGTATATATTATTTAATCCATTCTGAATTAATTTATTTTAAACAAACACCCATATTGTTATTAGGGTGGCATATTGAAATACAGTGATGCATACTGGACTGATGAAGGGATATTTTGGTCTCATAATTATTGACATATTATTAAGATACCAAAAATAAATAAATAGGAGATGAATTCAGATTATTTATATTAAACCAGATCACAGCCAATAAATCCACTTTGAATGCAAATGCATTAATCTGAATATGTGAGGCAAAATAATAAAATGCCAAGGCATAGCTCTTTTATCATATGAGGTTTAAACATCCATTATGATTTCCTTGATTCAGCAAGAAGATTATTTAAATATGGAAAAATGGCATATTCCATAAGGATATGAAGAAGGGTCTTTCTTTTCCTTGGAAGGAGGTTTCTAAAGTGTATTGAGTAAATAATTGTGTTTAATCTTTGTTTTTCAGGCCTTTTCTTCTGAAAAGTCTATGAAAGCTTATATTCAGGATAGCCAAAGATCCTGTGGATATATGACCCACTGTGCATATTTAAAATCAGTAAACTCTCTAATTGGTCACTGCATGAAAATATGAGTAATTTAGACATTTAATATTAACGATGCTTTGAGTTATATAAAGTGACCAGATGATCTCTTCTGTCCTAATGTTATTAGATAAAGTCAGACCCTTTATCAGAATTGTAGTGGATTAAAAATGGACAAGAGAAGCCATTTACTCGAACTCATGTATATTGGGGTTGACAAAATAACTCACCTTTTTAGTTCTAATTAGTCCTCAGTTGTAATGCATCAGCAACAATATCAAAAAGTCAGCACCACTGTATTGTCTTTATATCTGTCCAATTCAGTTATCCTCGACTTTTTCCTATTCAAAATGTTTCAGGCATTAGAGAGTTAACCATTCTCTTGAAATTACTGCTATTTAAGAAGAAAAATCATATTACTTTCTTAATCTTTCTAATTCTTCTCTCCTAAGATCATCTTGGATTTGTTCCTTTAACACCGACTCTTAGTGCAGTCCTGATTTCAGTATTAATGAATTGAGAAGATGACATCAGGCTCTTAGGTAAGTGCTATAAGCTCAGTTCTGTGAATTTACGGCAAGGTATGAAGTATAAAGAAGAAATTATTCTTTGTCCATTCTCACATCAGTGTTGCTTTGAAAGGTAATTAGTTTGATATTATGTAGGTAGCACACAAAAGATCATGTAGTAGTTTGTGATCTGTCTTTTGATCATTGCAAGATAAAATTCTGCTTGGAAATGAAAGGCAAACATAATTCACTAAAATTACATTGAATCCTCTCTAATCAATAAGGATAAATCAAATGCTTGTTGTTAAATCGATCCTCTCTTCTATTGAGATATATTGTCTTGATTGTTTTAGGGATAATTATTTCACAGGGAATTTTTATGATGATTTGCTGTTGAGACAACAGCAAACTGATACAGGGCCGTTGGAATGACTGCAGTTAAGACTGCATTTGTCTCTTCTAGTTTGGAGCTTCATGATATCAGTACTGATTTATATGATTTCAGGAAGTGTAATGAGGTGAAACTGATTTTTTATTATTTAAAATGAACTGTCTCTGTGTTTGTTTTTCTTTTATAAAAATTGTCACCTCTTGCCAACATAAATATTCAGTGATATAGAGTTTCCCTTTCCTGTTTTTATCACTTAGTTTGATTCCCTGCCATATATCATATTGAAAAAGTCCAGATAAACTTTTAATTTATCTGAAATTAAACAAATGTTTAGGCTGGGATCGCTGAAAGTGGATAGTTGAACCATTTTTACACAAAGGATAATGCAAGTATAAAAATTAAGATTTAGAAAAGTAAATTGTTCCTCTTCGCTGTCCGTTTGTAATTTGAGATTTGAATATATTTGTACCATATGATTTGAACAATCATCTATTACAAATTACTTAAGCAGTTAGGTATGTACAGAGAGAGAAGGGAGGAAAGAGCGAAGTTAGTTTTTGGAAAGTCAAGCACTGACAGACTACTCTGACCTCGACTTCCTGTCTAGAACAAATTGAGAAATGAGTCATATTTATATAATACACAGCATTTAGAAAACAAATTGTGCATGCTGCATGCATGAATAATGGATAAAAAAAACTTTAGTCACTGCATAATATTTTCTGTCAACCAAACTTTTCATTAGTAAGCGTTAAGGCAATTGATGTAATTTAATGAGTATCCTGACTAGAGCACCTTTTAATACATATTCTCAAATTGGAAACTGTTCTATTTCTGTTCAAAATGCTATATAAGATGATAATATGTGTTTGTTTTTAAATGACCACTAATGCCTAGTATCTAATACAAAGCATTCCTTTAATTGGACACCAATTTCACTGGTGTGAGCTTTTAAATGACTTGATATTATTTCTTAACACCTTTGCAAGCAACAAGGAAATAAAGTTTGGTTAGCATTTACAAGCAGGAGTCATATCTTGTAATAGCTTATTAGATGACAGTCTCTGAAAAGTGAAAATCTGTACTAAATGATCATTTGAAGAACACAATGCCCTCTGTATTTAGTGCTCTCTTTACATTTTCACTGTGAAAATTCTGCTGTGTTATTAAGAAAGTTAATTTGATGAAGTGAAAAGAAGGGTCAGGGTAGCTTCCACTGAACAGTCTCTTCTTCAGTTCATTGCCACATAGCTGTTGTGTATTAACATCACTACAGGTATCTCTTTCAACTACGGAAATAATGTTTCATCAGGGGTTATCCTAATGGTGCCACTGAAGACTAATCATATCAAAAAATTATGCTGTGAGGGTTCTTATCACAGTAAATAAAACATGCAAACAAACAGAGTGAATGATTACTGTAATTACTTCTAATAAGTCAGTTGCAAAAGCAGATTGATAAATTTGACAGGGAAAAAATCTTGGTACTAATAACGTTCTATAGCCACATTGACCTTGCAGACTGTCTATGCCACTCCTTTAAGCTAGAGCAATTTCCAAAGCATACTTCCATGTTTGATGTACTTCATTTAAACTGGTACTAGGTAGAGCTACATTGTAAATTCTGCCTTAATTGCCATGACATGCATAGCAATGAAATAAAAATATATGCAGTTTGGCTTTGAAATTAAATATCTGTCAGAGGGTAAATGACACATTTGTTATACAGTTGCATGTCCGTTTGAGAAACGCTGTCTGTTTAATTAACTAGAGAGAGAGAGAGAGCCTTCATAAATAATTTTTGGAATCTATACAACAATATTAAAATGTACACTGCCCAAAGTGGAACATTATGTATAGATATGCACACAACTGTGCATATTTCCTTTTCTGGAAGTAGTGAGTCCAGGAGGATATTTTGAGGTCAAAGGCCACAAATACCTATCTACATATTGACATTTCTTTTCTGTGTCAAAACTTCAAGATTTCAAATGTCTCTGCAACAGTAAATCTTCTGTCATTCCTGTCCCTATTGAGTTTGACTCTTCTGAGGTACAGGGGAATTGTACACACATCTGAAAACATGCAGAATACAGACTTGTTTGAAGTGACTGTAATGTGATGTTTCTGTGGCACGATAGAATTTTATAATAAAGCAAATACAGTACAATATGACATTTCTAGAATTCTTAACGTGTAGTATAAGACAAAGCATGCTCAGTTTGCCTTCTTTACCTAAAGACACAGAACTGATAGATTTCCAGCCAGAAACTTTTTCAAAGTCTGTTACATCAGGCATTGCCTTCAAGTTTTTCAGATTTTCCTAGTTTCCAGGACACATTTTGTCAAGCAAAATGAGTGTTTGTTAAGTTCTCTGTTACAAATAAAACACTCATATCTCAAGCAACTAGCTTCAGTTTTTAATCTATTGATCCTTTTGAGTGCCAAAGAAGATGACTGACAGTGAGCAACATTTACCTGACACCCCTGAACGTTTCACAGAGACAAGTTGATATGAGTTTGTATAAATACTAATATTAAGCAGAATTAGCTTTGGAAAAAATAAAGAAATTGTACTGAGGTGAAAATTGTCACTGTCAGGAGAAATGAAGTTATATCAGAGAACAAGTGACATACAATTTTCTCTAGAGTGTTTTTAATAAAAATAGCTTTTCTTTGAATATTTTGAAGTCAAACATGAGAGGCAATCTGTGCGTTTGTCAGAGTTTGAGAGTGTGAAAAATTGCTGCCTTAAATCATTTAAGCTGAAAAGCAACTTCTTCCTGCTGAGATAATTTCACATTGACTTACCGTGCAAGCCCTTCAGGCATTCCCAGCTCAGAGCAGAAGTTTTCAAGGTAAAAACATATAGAGAGAACATGGGAGAAGCTGGGACAAGGATCAGCAGCAACTCCAGGCGTTCAGGCAGATCTGACTTTGATTAATTAGAGAGCTACTTTTTCATTTCCACATGTACTGCTTGATGGAAAGGTAGAGTGGACTGGGATACACAAACTTGGAGTTGACTCTGTTACAGACAGCAGGTTTTGACATCCACTTCAGCGCTTGAAGGCTGTCTGCTTAGGAAGACTAAATTTCAGGAACACACTTTTAATTTCACCTAATGCCGAGAAATTGTCTGCAGCTGAAGCAGATTTCATTCTCATCTCAGAAATTAACCCAAGCCTCATAAAGGTGTTTATCTTCTGTGAACATGCAACAACTATAATGCTTGACAAAGGATCACTTATTGTACTTGTTTGCCTTTCATACAAATTTCGGAATGAGTCACCTATTCTCTTTTCATTTCAAAGAAGCTGCTTAATTCAGAATAGCTTTTAAAAAATACAAATCAACTATTGTTAGGATCTGTGCTGTGTTTTTGCACTTTCTGACTGATTTACAACACAGATTTAAATGCATGTTCTTAAGAAGCAATCTCTGCTAATTATAGTGCAATGTACTTCCAAGAACCTGAGCTTAGGATCCAGGTGTAAGAATGCTCTGGTTCCCCCTTCCCCCAACACACACACACACACACACACACACACACACACACACACACACACAAGAACATGTGCAAAAATATAAATGTTAAAATAACAGCAACCTCATTTAAATTGTTGTGGCCTAAAATAATTGGATTTTTAAAAGAGCATTATAACATTGGCTACAACACCAGCATTGGTTAAATGATACGGGTGCCCTTACAGACATACATAGAAACCTGAGTGGATGAGCACTGTAATTTCATCTCGATTTCTGAAATACAGGTGTCCCCTGCTTAATGACGGATCACTTAACAACGATCCGGATATATGACGGAGGTCCCCAGTACAAAAGAGCAAAGGATTTTAAAAGACGCATCTTTTTAAATCCCCAGCTCTTCAGCTGTTTGGCTTTAGATAAGGGCTTTGAAGTTCAGCGCTGTGCTTAAAGCCCCAGTGCTGAACTTCAGTGCCCTTATCTAAAGCCATACAGCTGCTGAGCTGGGACTTTAAAAAGATCTGGGGCTTTAAGCACAGTGCTAAACTTCAAAGACCCACTTAATGACGGCTTCACTTTATGACAGGGATTTTAGAACGTATCCCGTCATTAAGCGGGGTACACCTGTATTCTATTTTTGTTTAGTTATACGGAGTTATATTTGTTTAGTTATATTTTTAGGGTTCTCATCGCAATCAGTTTTTACTATGGGTAATATGAGTTAGAGCGTAATCCTGTGTAAAGATCCAGGGGAGGCCCTAGGGCTGTCCACCGAATCCTATAGCCATTATGGGCCGATTGTGATCGGCCCGGAGATCTACTTGGGGGAAGGGGACGTTTGTCCCCTTCTCCCGGTGTAGCGCGGGGAGGCCCCAATGGGCCTCCTCAGATTTCTGCCAGTTATTGAGCTGGCGTAAGTCCGAGGAGGCTGTATAATGGCCGCTGCGGCCAGGGAACAGGACAGGGATATGATGCCTGCCCCTCCCGGGCCGGCTCGGCCAACAGCCACCCTCCCTCGCCACCCGGCCCGCACCCATTGGCAGGAAACTTACCTTCCCCGGCGACCGCAGGGTCTGGAGGGTGGTGGAGTGAGGCCTGTTGGCCTGCACGCCTGTGGGCCTTACTGCAAAATAGTCGCAAACATGCTTTATGGCATGTTTGCAACACTTTAGAACGGTGGAGCATGCACTCCGCTGTTCTAAAGTTACGGAGGATTGCACTGCCCATCTTGCTCACTACTGAATAGCAAAATACTATAACTTGGCCTGACACAAAGATTGATGAAATAATTAACCCATTAAGAATTCAGTCAGGAATTGGGAATTAGTTTCTTACCTGAAAACGTTTGTTCTACATAAAAAATAAATATTATATGTTTTATAAAGTTATTTATTTTAATAAATAAAGCTTAAAGTTTAACAGCAGCTTATAATAAACATTCATTTTTAGCATTCTGTAACCTAGTGTTCAATGACTCTCTACTGATGTTTGGGTCTACTTTTCTGAGAGCATCTTTAGGTAAGTGCAACAGTTTGTGTACATGTGCAACAATTTATGCAATGACAGCAGCTCTTCATGCTGAGTTAAAGGCCTCTTCTGAAACTGTCCTAAGCAATGGATGGCTTGTTGAGCAGAACCTGTGGGCTTTTGTTGAAAAGTGGGGATTTGGAAGTACTGGAATCATGAATCTGATTCTGTCAGTCACACCCCAGAGTGACTGACAGAATACAGAGGACAAGAAGAGGTCTTCCATAACGGTATCCCATACATTGGCAAGTCTGTCTGGCTAGCTTCTCTTCTTGGACCATTTTATTGATATGAAGGGAAAGTACTGTTGGAAATCTGGGGTGCAGAACAAAGGTAACAGATTATCTTTGGGGAACCTGTAATCTCTTGCCTGAGAGAGAACCATGAAATGCCCCTCCCTCCCTAAGATCTGCATATGGAAATCACTGCTTTCCCCTGCCATCATCAGTGCTTGATGATGGCACCTTGAAACCTATAATCATAATACCAATGACCATGCTCACTTCAACCCTGTTTGTATGACTTGTGGGGAACATAACTAAGGGCCCAATCCTATGGGGTTTTGTGGCAGCACAGAGCACTTTCCAGCGGTGCAAAAGCCGGCTGCTGTTGTGTGCTTCTGGGCCGCTGCCACAAATGAGCAGCAGTGTGGCGCGCAAAGCAGCAGCTACAGAGGCCTCCGTTGGTGCTGGAGGCACAGGCAAGTTGGCCATGGAGGCGTGTCATGGGCGGGGAGGGGGAGGGCAGGGGGAATATTGGGGAGGGCAGTGAGAAGGGAGCGAGAGGGAGCGATTGGATGTTGGTGGCACCGATGTTCATCTTATCCGATGATCTTATCCCCTCTTTCTCAAGCTGCCATGTCCCTTTTCTCTCCTCAGACACACACCAACAAAATGGTTGGTGTATGTCCAAAGAGACTCATAGGCAATTGGGCAGCCTACCGGGGTGGTGGTGGTAAAAAATATTTTTCTTACCTCCTGCTGGCTATCTGATTGGTCCCCTCCACCATTGGATGCAGCATGCGCTCTGCCGGCACAGCTGCATTGGCGCCAACGGTGGAGGTAGGATTGGACAGCGAATCCATTTTAAACTTTAAATGAATAGTAATTTTAGTAGGAGCAGTTCCCATGAAAGATAAATGGTAGAAAAAAATAATCCAGATGGAAAGCTTAGGAGAAAAAAACCCATCCCTTCCCCTCAACTTTCTCCTTTCAAAACAGGCCAGCACTGCTTTTAGCCCAATAAGCCTATACATGGTAAGAAAATGAAGAAACTAAGAAGAATTTATGTAATGTATTAATGTTATTTATTTTTGTATCTTAATGCTTCCAGCAAGTAGAGATTTTATATGTAGCTAAACTAATTTTAGCAACTGTGCTGACTAAAAAAATCCGAACAACACACACTGGAAAAAAGTAGTGTATGATGCAGGTTTCTCATCAAGCTACTCTGCTAAATATTTGTTTTTATGTTTCATTAATATATTACTTGTGAAGAGAAACTACTGGTGCTGATGCCTGAAGGGAAGATTATATGAATATGCAAATAATAATTTCAGTAATACCATTTGTTTTTTGAATATCAATTTGATAGATGTTTTGCTAAATATTCACATTTCAAGCTTTCCAGTATCAGGAGTGAAATGCACTTGCAGAAAACAAGAGAGGTGAACAACTGTCCAACAAATGACATATGGCTGGAAATATATTTTCCATTAATCCTGACACTTAGGAAACAATAAAGGAGTGAAATCCAGGTTACTTGTATTTTCACTGAGAGGTTAAAGGTGCAGCTGCAGGGCTTGGAGTAAATTCAACGTTGCTTGACATATATATTCATTGGCTGAATTTTGCTCCAGAGACCAGTAACATTCAGGTTCCTAAATGCGCGAAGAATTTGGAAATGGAGCAACTCTCTCTAGGAGGGTTCTTAGCACTTATAGAAAAACAAACAGAGAAATGAAGAGAAGCTATATCTAAGCTTCAAAATCAGCATGCACTGATCGCCAATATGTTCAGAAGCATGAACATGTCCTAGAAGGAAACATAATAAAGAGATTTATGTTTTATCTTCTTTTCATTGGAAGGAACATTGGGAGGACATGGAATGAAGCAGGAACTGAGCATACGGATTCAACCTGAACATAACAAGCAGTAACAGGTTACTTTAGACACGATTTTTATACTGTCCCTCAAATATATATATTCTTCCAGATAATAGTCACCTAGATGTTCTGCTAACGTGTGTAGTATAATTTGCTTTAAACAAGTTTGTTATGCAGTATATGTAATTATTTTAAATAGAAGTCAAGCAACAATAAGCATGACAGTGGTATTATCCTGTTTGACTGGATTACTATACTGTACTCTTAGGTATTACTACAATACTAGAATCACTACAAAAGGATATTACTACAATACAGTACTCTTAGGATTCAGTATTGGAAAATTCACATAGACAATCAAGGAACAGCAAATCTATTTTTTGAAGCCTATGGAGATTAAAAGTGAAAATTCAGAACTGAAGCTATGGATCTTTCAGACACTGAGAGCAAAACTACATGTATTACAGGTCAATCCTATGCCAGATTATGGTTTTATATGTAATACTCCGTAAAGCACGTTGCGACAGCATGGAGACCAGTCCTGCCGGTGTGGAGGCCAGCACCAACAGGCCTCCCTCCCAGGCCTCCAGCCCCAACATGTGGCTTCTCATGTCTGAATGAGGTTGCACGCTGCACCGGTGCTGGATAGGATTTGCGCTGTAAGATATTGCTAGGACCCTTAGGGTCCTGCAGCTTGAACTTGCAGTTCTATCTCTAACCCCGGGTATATTTGAGATTATTATTTGAAAACTAAACTAAGGCATTTATACTCCACTAAAGAGTGTAGACATTTATAAATTTACCAAACTGTACAATTATATCTGTTAAGTTATCCATAATATCTTGTACATTCCTAGGGTCCAATCTTATCCCCTGCTAGCCCATTGCATGCAGCACTGCTGACAGAGTGCACACTGCATGCTATGTGGTGGTGGTGACTAGACAGCCCAGGTGAGGTAAGTAAAACCTTATTTATTTCCCCATAGGCCACCTGGCCTCCAATGGGTCTTCTTGGACCTATGCCAGCTATTTTGCTGTCGTAAATCTGAGGAGACTTGGGGCGATTTGGGACTGGGAAAGGGTGATAGGATATCAGTGGATGCCGCTGCCACCCATATCCTTCCTCCTCCTACCCCCGAACTACCCCCTGCCTGGCCCACCGTCCCTGCCCCAAACCGTCCATGATCCTGCTCCAGCAGGGCATGTGGGAGCCACTGTCTCCGGCCATTTGTGCCAGCAGCCCCAAAGCACACAACGGCAGCTTAGCTTTTGCGCCACTGGTCCAGGCCTTACTGTGGCAAATCATGTGATCCGCCACCATAAGTCCTGGATAGGATTGCGCTGTTAAAGTAGAAAGGTAGGTGATAAGACCGTATTGCATATATTTTGCCAAATTTCCATTTAAAAAACAAGTAAAGGATCAGAGTCCCCGTCCCCCCCCCCGCTTAAAAATTTCCAGAAATTTTACATCTCTACCAACGTCTTCCTCAATATCACATTTGTGGTTGTGGTTTACCCACCTCAGTGTTTTCTGTAATCTGTCAGCATGGAAAACATTAGCAATACAGTACTATGTGTTTTGAATATCATTGATGGCGTAGAATAAAGCTAATCTATTTCTCCTTTGTAAGCATAGTGTTTTACTAGTTCAGTTTGGCAGCTAACAGAAATATTTGCAAAATGCAATAGTCAGAATGCCATAGTAAATATGTAAGACATTTGCTTTCATATGCCACCTCCACCCAGGATAGCGGAGACCATAAGAATAAATCCATCACTAAAACTACCCCACTGTGCTAAAGGTCAACAGAGATCCTTAGGGGTGAAGTGGCACTTGCCTATCAAAATGCTAAAAACCGAGAGGTGAAAGAAATCAAGTACAACCATTATCCATTTCAGAATATGAGGCATTCAAATTCCAGTGTATCAAGCTCATGCTCTGATACCCAGAACAGAATGGCACAGCATGGCTCCATTCCATGACAAAGAGAGTAAGGATAATGGAAAATAATGCAAAGTTAGCTTCTTGTTAAAAATCAGTCGTCTTCTTGTGGTCTTCTATCACAGTACAGATATAATGGCATTTTAATCTTAGTGTATAGTTGAGGAAAGCTCTAACTAACCTAATAATTGCCAAAACTCTGGCTCCTGTATAAACTTTGTATCTACTACAACTCCCGTTCATGAATATTCACTCGCAGCCCTAGAAGAATTGTGTTCTGTCTGTTGTATCTTGTGAAGAAAGTAACCACACTTAAAGGTGCAACCGAGAGCTATTAAAATAGCTACAACAACGTTCCCAAGCTAAAATTCTACAGAAGATTCTATGGAAAAATGATAACATTGCAACATGTCACTCAGGAACAAACAGCACACATAGAGAATTCATCTGAACACAGCATTATACATTTTCTCAAGGTGAAGTGTTCATGGACAATTCCTTTTACTATGTTCAAACAAGCAAATGCATATGCAAATTGCATGAAATATTCCTATTGGAGTGATTCAGGGCTAAGTACCTTATTCATATGCTGTTCAAGGTAGAGGAAAGATAAATACAATAATTTCTAAACAGAGAATTGCCAGTCCCACACCTCTGACCTGGAATCCTTGCCCCCTGATGCTAGAGACAGGGCTGTGGTCACTTTGTAATGAGTGGCTACATAGTTTGCAGATGCTTGGAGATCTTTCACTCCTAATTTTTCTTCTTTATGGTCTTTGCAAACATATACATGTTGCCTGCACAGAGCAATGTTTGGAATGTTCTGGAGCAAAAGCCCACATTTTTAAAAAATGTATTTTTATTTAATTTTGCTTGTTTTTAATACAAAAAAGCAGTCCAACCAACCAAAGCAGTCACACAAAAAGGTCATAGGGAATGATAGGAAGGGAGGGGAAACTGTCAAGAGACATAAATAAAGGACATACAGGACAATGCTGATTAAACCAGTGGGTTTTGCGTTCAAATATGAGCCTGCCTTATGCTGAATCAAACCATTGGTCAATCTATTCTAGGTCACTATTGCCTGCTTTGACTGGAAGTGACTCTCCATGGATTTTGGGGATGGGGGTCTTCCCCTGCCATACCTGGAGATGCCAGCAGAGGCGAAACTAGGGCGGAGCAAGCGGAGCACCGGCTCTGGGCGCCATCTCCCGAAGGGCGCCCCGCCCGCGAATCGGACTCGGAGACTTGAGTCTCCGAGTCCGACTCGAAGACTCGAGTCTCCGAGTCCGACTTGAGTCTCCGAGTCGGACTCGGAGACTCGAGTCCGACCGGCCCCCTCAATCGGGAGAGCCGGCTCGGGGACGTCTTCTCCGGCCGGATGCCCGGGGCCTTCTAAGGAAGGCCCGCTGCGAGAACAGTATTTATACCGTTCTTTTTGCGCATGCTCAGACTGTTACTGAGGGAAAAAGGCTGCCCTTTTTCCCTCAGTAACAGTCTGAGCATGCGCAAAAAGAACCGTATAAATACCGTTCTCGCAGCGGGCCTTCCTTAGAAGGCCCCGGGTAGCCGGCCGGGGAAGACGTCCCCGAGCCGGCTCTCCCGATTGAGAGGGGGTGGGTACCCCCTCCAGAGCACGCTGCCCCCCCTCCGGATATTTTATTATAGGGGCGCCAACCCCCTTGCTCCGGGCGCCAACGGAGGCAGTTACGCCTCTGGATGCCAGCAATTGAACCTGGGACCTTCTGCATACAAAACATTTGCTCTACCACTGAGCCACAACCTGTCCCCTCAAGGGATGAAGGTGTGACAACCCCCTCTTAGGGGAATGTGTGTGTCTAATATGCATGCCTCAAGTTGTGTGGTGAGTGCCCTCCCACTCAGTTTTCTTTTGACCAACACACAGCTGCATTGTGGAGAATTTGCACTGCTACTATATGTGCTCTTCTCCAACCTGGATGCTGTTGTGGCTTCCTCTGGCTTGATAGCAATGTTGCTTTCAAACCCAAAGTGGTCTAGGGATTCACAGCGCAATCCTGTGTACCTCTTGCACCGTTGTAACAGTAGATCCACCGGTGTAAGTACACTTATGGCAGCGTAACTTGCAGTATGTCGATGAACGCAGGACGGACACCAGAGTAACCCCTCTCAGACGCAGGACAGATGCCAGCACAACTCCACCGGTGCAGGGGGCATTCTGGGGGCATTCAGACACCCCCAGAATGCCCCCTGCACCGGCAGAGTTGTGATGGTGTCTGTCCTGCTTCCAAACTGCGCGTGCACAGCATCCGAGAGGAGTTACGCTGGTTTCTGTTTTGCGTCCCATCGGCGTACGGCAAGTTACACTGGCATAAGTGCACTTACACCGGTGGATCTACTGTTACACCGATGCAAGAGTTACACAGGATTGCGCCGTAAAGCTGGAAAGAAAAAGTCAATAGCAGGCCTTCTGAAACCACGGAAAGGTATTTTCCCTACTCATGACGAAAAAGAAGAAACAGCACAAGTTCAAGTTCCTGCAAATTGCTGCCGCTGTTGGTTCTGCCATTGAGCACAGCCCTGCATCTCAGGTACCTACACCTCTCCCTCCTCCAAAACTCCTGACCTTCGCACCACCAGACAGACATGTTTCAGCAAGGAGTACTCCACTCATCCCATTTTCAGTGAGCTCCAACACCTCCTCAGTCCCATCATGCAACTTTTCAGTTGGGATGTCATTGGGTTTTGGAAGGAGAAATCTTTGTTGTACTCTCTCTGTGATGGGCTCGCTCCCCACTGAATACCACTCATCTGTTTTCATCTCATTCTTGACTCTCATCACCATGTTCATGAGTTCATTGGTCAGAGGCTCAGAGCACTATGTGAGGCATGGTTGTGCTAACTCTCCCTTCCTTTGTCTGCACTGGGATAAGGTGGTCCAGTCTACCTAAAACGGGACCTGGTTTTGCTAGTATTCTTTCCTTCTCCCTCTGATGATGCCAAATGTGCCTTTCACATATGTGAGAGGGTCTGAAGGGCACTGTCTACTTGCATAGGATTCCTTCCGTTTGAACCTCATCTGTTGTAGTGGACCCAAGAAAAGAAATTGTTTTTCTCCCTATGAATTGAATTGTTGCCACTATCTCTGCTACAATCTGACTGAGCAGCTGTTCCCAGCTCAGGACTGAGCTCATTTCACTGAAGCTCTTGACCACCTCTGCTGCTTCTTGAGAGATCTCAATCCCGGAGCGAACATGTGGAGCTGTAATATGGTCTCACATTTCTCAAGCACTATATTCTGAACAGTAGAGCCTGCTTGGACATTGCCTTCAGAAGTCTGGCTCTTAATATGATGTTTTCTTGACTCCACTTTCACCCTTCAGCTTGCTGATCTTGTATGTATATACCTGCATATGGAGGCTGCGCTGGGGTGAGTGCCGCCCAATGCGGAGCTTACCTGCAGGAGCCGGTGTTCCAGAAGTTTGGGGGTGATGTAATGACATAATCATGTCTGTCCGTCCCGACCTCCCGGGCTTTTGCATTGCTTTTAATGCGAAAAGCCCACCTCTGGACCGCCCCTGCTTGACAATCTTCAGCCCTCTCTCGGTGCAGTCATCACACGCTCTCGCCAAAGCACGGTGAAAACAAGTGCTTCATGCTTTGAGAGGGTCGACGATTTCCGAGCAGGAGCTTTCAGGCACTTGGGTGATAGGTACCAAGAGCGACTTGCTCCAGCCACACCCCCATTGTGATGCCACTGCCTGTATAGGGACCACAAAGATGAAAAAAATGCCTATCTGTTATGCATGTTCTCAAAAGTTGGCTTTATTCAAGGGTCCACTGCACACTTACCTGGGAGTAAGCTCCACTGAACTAAATTCGACTTACTTCTGAGTAAATATGCATAGGTTTGTGCTGTAACACATGCAATCACAGATTAATGAAGAGGCTTTGTCTTTGGCTGAGCAATACAAAGGTAATCCAGAGTACCAATCTCATTTTATTGTCTGAGAGCCAGTCTGGATAACATGCTGAGCTTGACTGTATTACTGTTGAACATTAGTCAAGTTTAATTCCTTCACAGCTCTGAAGCTCAGTGGGTAGCCTTGGGCAAATCATGCTCTCGCAGCCTAACCATCATCATGGGTTTGTTGTGAGGATATATGAGGTACAAACAGGTGTTATAGAAATGACAATTGAATAGTAGCAGGCTGGACAAGCCCACAACAGCAAGAATACTTAATGGAAAGTTATGTAATAAAGTCTCAAATTAGGAAATGTGTTTTGATCGTTATTTTATCACACTGCAGACAAACTTCTAAAAAAAGGAACTGTATGAATGAGGCCTGCCACTGGGACTGTATTCTGAAAAATAGTACAAAGGAAATTGTTCACCTGAAGGCTTTGTAACCCAGACAGTGATCCAAATATACATCAGTAGGTTTTCAGCAACTGGAAGCACTTCTTCACATTTTCCTGGGCTATTGCAATCATCCTTTTTATCATATCATATGAAATGCTGTAGGATGTAACAGGGGAAATGCTGTACATGTCTAGAAAGTTGTACTTCTTTCAGCACATCTGAGTGTACATCTGGCATCAACTAATGTGTGGATGCTCATTGTTGCATGCAAAGATGCGTTTGGCTAGTTGGCCTAGATGTATGTTTTTGCCTAAGAGGCAAGAGCTCTTGGGGTTCATCGCTTGCACAAACTCTCCTTGCTGATATGATCCTTATTATTAATGACTCCTACATCACATAGAATGCTTTGAATCAAGACTGGGAAGGTATTTTTGTGCTTGAGTGCAAGAATGACAAGGTGGCCTACATTATTAGGATGTCGCCTTTCATTCTCCAAGGCTCCTGTTCTTACCAAAGTGTCTGCTGTGAGCTGCTCGGGGTGTTAAGTATCCAGTATATTATTGTTTGAGCCATCTGGATTGTTTTTACCAAACCTGTTCCTAGCATTGCAGGAACAGGGCATAACATTGCTCTTTTTGACCCATCACATACCCCCCCCACACACACACACATATAGAGTGGGATGGGAATGACTTCCCCATGTGTGAATGTTCCAGCTGTGCAGAGGCGTTGCTACGGTAGGGGCGGTACCATAAGTTGCACCCCATTCTAGTCCCGTTTACAAGCCGGCACGAGGCGGAACTGCCCCCTCGCCGTCGGAGCCATTCCGTGCAGAGAAGGCAGCGGGCAGGAGACTCCCTGCCCGCTGCCTTCTCTGCACGGAATGGCTCCGACGGCGAGGGGGCGGGGCCGCCTCGTGCCGGCTTGTAAACGGGACTAGGATGGGACGCAACTTATGGTACCGCCCCTACCGTAGTGACACCTCTGCAGCTGTATGGGCAAGGCCAGTTGCGTGGGTGTTTCTGTTCTGTTGGCATCCTGCTGGGTGACATGGGAATAAAATTGTTGTCTACCCCAGAGGGCTGCTGTGAGAGCAAACCCAATAAAGATCCTAAAGTATTTTGCACGTTAAAAGTGCAAGAGCAGTAACTGGGAGTGCGTGGGAGTAACTGAAGGCATTTTGCCCTGACATTTTATTTTCTAATCTCAATACTGTAATGCTTATATGAAATCATCTTATTTCTTAAAGCATGCCAGTATTTAGTGTAGCATGTTGTGATTGACTCATGATTTCAAGCAGGGGTGGGGCAAGTGTTTTAGGATGACATTTTCTTTACTATTCCATAGCTTAGAATTGTAGATAATGTTTTAATAAATGGTGTTTCAAGGGGGAAAAAGAAAAGAAATATATGATTTGATAAAATTATTACTCCCAACTAAATTCCATCAAAATGTCACAGTTGTTATGTGCTTAAAAAGCTTCTGCTCCTCTATTATTAAGTGATAAAGGATTATAATTTGATAAAAATGGATACTAAAATGACTGATTTTAAAAGTGTGCTTCAATAAAATTCAGCATAAAAATTCAAAGCAAAATATAAAAAAGGATTTTCTTTATTATTTTAAATCTATACATTTTTAAATATTTCAGTGTGTGAGTGTTATATTAAAGTACAATAGTGCCCTACTACATATTCCGTTTCATTACTCAGTTATTATGACTGCTTATAGTCCATGCTTTCAGCCCCATATTTGCTATAATGGCGCAGGGTGCCGTCCACGACATGGCCGTGCTACACATCTTCCAGTCATTTCAATGGGGCTTTGTAGGAGTGGATTGTACCTACAGTGGACTGTGGACTGCTCCATGATAACCTAAATACCTCATATGTTCATTCACGGTAGTGATACACAATTCGTACTTTCATACACGTAGGACTTCTGATCGATTCATTTACAAAAACATTTACCTTTCTGTCTTGAAAAAAAGACCCCTAATGCAGCAAGTAAATCTCAGTGACAAAATTTGCAATAAATCAAAATACGTTAAGGCTGCAATCCTATACACACACACACACCCAGGAGTAAGTTGCATTGAAATCACCAGGGCTTACTTCCGAGTAGACATGCCTAGGATTGTGCTGTAAGGTTTGTTAAAACAGCCACGATATGAGTTCTATGAGGCCCTCACTAATTCTGTATAGAAGAGCCGTGTCTTCACAATGCAGCAGAAAGCCAGCAGTGATGGGGTCAAACAGGGCCATTTTGGGGAGTGCATTCCTGAACAGTAGTGCCACAACTGAAAAGTCCCACTCTTGCCATATCCATGTACCCTTACTCTGAGGAGACCCCCAGCCCACGTCTCTCCAGCCTGGCACCCACACTGCACTAGTACTGGATAGGATTGCGCTGCCCGTTAAGTTTAGCTTTCCAGGTCTTGCAACTGTATAGTCTGCTCTGTTTAACCAGATAATGATCAGTGAAGTTAGAAATAAAATATTAATACAGAAATCTTTCCCTCTGTATTACTGAAGGCAAACCCCGTATAACAGTGGTTTTCAAGATGCAACTAGACGTCTGTCCTTGCTTGGCCCTTGAGCTGCAGAGGAAATGCTAATAGCCTTAAAAGACTAATTTTTCCAAGCACGCACTTGCGTTCCGCTACTGAATGTCTTTAGGACTTCTTCATATATAGGTTTTCTAAACATCTCCAGTAATACATCCTGTCACTGTTTCACATAAAACCATCTATCAGAAGGGACTGGCATTCGTTATGGAAAAGAGTAGCGGCTACAGTGGCATTTTGATGTAATTCAGTCTAAATTTCCGACATTCCTATTTAACATAATCAAGTGGTATGAAATCTTTTTTTAAAAAATAGCAAGTATACGGTACTGGCTCAATTGGCACTTAGCAACGGTCCTTTTACAATATGCACAAAAGCTTCCAGCAGGGAGTGTTTTAAGGACTATCCTTTGAGAGCACAAACTCACACATGTACAATCAGTAGACATCAAGGTTGTATCTCCAGCTCTCCTTGAGATGTTATTTAGCTAATGTACAAATGTTATGGCTAAGCAGTTAGCTCTGAAAATGGAATCAGCTGTTGTATGCAGGTATGCTTCTTTTTTCATTTTGGGATAATATCTTCATCTCCTAGTACTGCATGAAATAAGATTTAGCATGCAATTGTTACTAAATAGGCAGATTTCTGCATGTTCAACATGCTGCCAAAGTCAAGTGCCCCTGCTTCAGTACTGTATTTACATAATGGTATAGCACAGCTGAGTGGATGCACACCTAGACTCTTTCCTGGCTGGATGATTTCTGGTACAGCACTGCTGCCATCACTGTGGGATGCAGGCAGGAATGGAATGTAGTGATTCAGCATTTAGCAGTCAACCCAATCCTCAGTCAGTCCTTCCTCATTTTGGGTCCGGCAAACAGTCCCATAGTGTCCATCTCAGTCTTTTCAAGTTAACTGGTGTTTTTCCAAACAAAATTGCTATACAGTAACATCAAATAAAGATTAAACTTTATGAAGCACAAGAATCTAGGAAGCTTCTATGGGCATGTTATATTTTGGCAGTCTCAGAAATCACCTGTTGGTGTGCACACTAGCGTAGCTAAGAGGAGCCAGGGGGTGCTTGGCCCTGGGTACCACACCTCCAGGGGGTATCCTGGAAGTCTTCTGAGGCCCGGGAAGGCCACGGGTGGCCTCCCTCCTTCAGCGAAAATCAAAAGTGCCTTTCGGAGGCCTTCTGAGACCTGAGGAAGTCACGCATGGCCTTCCCGAGCCTCACAAAGGACACTCCATCTGGCACCCAGGGCCAGGGTGCAAAAATTTGTAACACCCACCCCTGTATCCCCCCTATCAACAAGGCCAGGGGGTATATGGGGGGTGTTAAAAATTTTGTGGCCCTGGGTGCCAGATGACCTAGCTACGCCACTGGATGTGTACTATTCACAGTGAAACATTTTGGTCATGGTTCAAAACTTAAGGCCCAGTCATATTCAGATGCCGCTTCAACATCACATGGACATTGGTGCGACGTCCATCATATCCTAAGACTGTAGACACAATACCACACCAGCACAGCCCTCCCAGTAATGCTAGTGCAGCCCTGCCCAACAGTGCCAACAGCATGGCAACTGGACAGTCCATCACAGAGCAGTGTCCTGATATTGGCACATCATTGGCACAATGTCAGTGCAACATTCATGCATCGTTGGTGTTATATCCATGCATCATCGGTGCTATATTCTTTCTTTCTTTCTTTCTTTCTTTCTTTCTTTCTTTCTTTCTTTCTTTCTTTCTTTCTTTCTTTCTTTCTTTCTCCCCTGTATTGGTGAATACTAAAAATAACAATACAATGACAATGAAAACAACAAATCCAGAAAAAATTAAGGAAAAGAGACGAAAAAGAAGAAGCTGTTAGAAGCTTATGCATACAGTAGACTGTTTATCAATATCTAGTCTATAGATTGCTATGTTTATTTGTATGCTTATTGAATATATTTTATATTCTTTTTTTATCCTTTTTTGTGTTTGTGCACCATTGGTGTGATGCCCAAGGAGTCAACCACTGCATCCACCCAGCCCCAATGCTGATGACCAGAGAAGCGCTGCCAGGGTGAACGGACCAGAGGGTGGGGGCAGGTGCAGGGCCAAAGAGCAGCCAATGCTTGGGGGGGGGCATGCAAGCCACTGGGAATGAACAGCATGGCAACAAGCATCTCTGCTAACCATGGGGAGGTGTTTCAAGGACTACACACACGACATGACACAAGGATGCCACACCACCCCGTACAACAGCGACAATGGCACCAGCAAAGAAATGGAAAAAGCAAAGGACTGCTAGGAACCCCTGCACCCAGGGTTCAAGTCCCCTTATCCCACCCACACAAGCACACACATCCAATTAAAACCTTTTTGAGTAGAGCTCAGAAAGGGCCTTGAAAGAGGGCAACCATGTGCAACAAACATGGTAGTGGTTTGGGAGTTGGACTCAGACCTGGAAGATCCAGGTTCAAATCCCTGCTCAGCCATGAAGCTTCCTGGGTGACCTTGGGCCAGTCACTATCTCTCAGCCTCATCTACCTCACAGGTTTGTTGTGAGTACAAAAGGAGGGGAGGAACTATGTACACCACCCTGAGCTTGGAGGAAGGGTGGTATAAAAATGAGAAAAATAAAATAAAAATCCCCCCATTGCAAACTCATGGTTTGAGTCCTTGGGAACACTCGCCACCTGGAATGAACCATTTTGCAAGGGGGGTGGCTGGGACAGGTCACAACGGGAATCTCAAGACAACATAGGCAAAGCAGGGTGCCGGTAGTGCACAAAGATGCAGGCTGGGAGCCAGGTGCGACGGGTTTGAGCCCAGCTAAGGGACTTGCCCTCACCAACAAGGTACTCATCTTTTGCATGACTAGCCAGAAACACCCATGGCAAGCCAAAAGAAAAGAGGGATGCAGATCTAGAACTCACACCAGCTACTCCACAAAGCACCTTATCCAGCATTTAAGAGTGTGCATCACCACAAACGAGCAAACCTGGCTGGGAGGCTGAAGCACATGTACCATTAAGGGAGCATTGCATGGGCCAATCATTGGCTGGCTGTGACAGAGGGTGCCAATTGCAGTGGCCCACCCAGCTAGCCACACTCACACACACTTCATGCCCTTTGCTTCTCTGCTGGTACCTGCTGGCATAGCTGTTGGTATGCTGCCCCTACTGACTCTCTTCTGCTGCCCACCATAAACCATGGCAACAGAGAACAAGGGGCTCATGATCACTGAGAAGTGCCCCCCCCCGGAGCCCATGGAGTCATGGAGTGAGAATGCTGCAGACTCTGGGAGCAGAAGGCCCCCTCGCCCCACAGAATCTCACCCTGAGGCTAGCTGAGGTAAGAAACAACTAGAGTGGGAAGAATGAGATCCTGATCTGCTAACAAAGAGACAACAAGGGTGATCCAGCCAAAGTTTTCTTTTTTCTCTATATATATTTGTATTTTATTAATATATTAAAACATAAAAACAATACATATTTCATAAAGTTATAGCAAGCGCGAAGCAATACATCCTACTAGCATACTATTCACTATTTTCTACATATAATATCCAACTAAGTCAAAATATCACCAACATTCTATTCATTAAATCCGCATTTCATCACATCGTTCTTCTCTCTCTCTCTTAAAAAATCAATAAATGGTTTCCAGTTATTCACAAAAAGGTTAAGTGACCTTTCCTTAATTCAAATTGTAAGTTTATCCATTTCAGCATAATCCAAAACTTTCAACCACCAATCTTCCAGCAAAGGTATCTCTGAATTCTTCCAATACTGTTCGTATAAAATTCTTGCCGCACTTATATATAAAAACAAAGTTTGAAATTTTTCGCCTACATGATCATCCCTCATACCCAACAAAAAGGTTTCCAGTTTCATTTGAACCTTAATCCTTAAAATCAACTGTATCTGTTTGTGAATCTGAATCCATCCAGTACTTCTTTGCTTGGGGGCATGTCCACCACATAAGATAAAAAGTTCCCTCTTGCTTTTTACATTCCCAACAGCCATTCGTCACCTTCTCATACATTTTTGCTAATTTGCTTGGGGTTATATACCATCTATACATCATTTTATACATATTTTCGTTAATATTGATCCAGCCAAAGTTTTCACTGAACAGTATTAGCGATAGAGCAGCATCTAAAACATATACCGTATTGTCCCGAGTATAAGACACACCTGATTATAAGACGCACCCTTAACGTTTGGTGCTATTAAAAAAATTTAATTAAATCACTGGCATTAAATTGCAACAGCCTGATTATAAGACACACCCCTAGTTAAAAAACTGAAATTAGGAGAAAAAAGTGAGTCTTATACTCAGACCAATACGGTAAGTTGGGTTGCCAGCCATTACACAGCAGGGCTGTTGCGCTATTACAAGTTAGGCAACTGACAGCCAGGTAACAGGTGCCATTGAGGTTTGGCTGCACCAGTTGGTTCACTATCTGTCATGGAGTTTACAAGGCCACAGGGGCCTGACTGGCAGGTTGGCAGCCTCACTGAGCAGCAGCTAGGCTCCCAGTGGTCACAGAGCAGGCAGGCTGTGCACTTCCCTTGGAGTCTGCACAGCGTCTTCACCTGTGGTACAGCTGCCTGTGGGGAACAAGGAGTAACAGAGAGAGTAACAAGGAACTGATAACAGAATCAGTTACACCTGTTCTCTGGATTGAGATGCAAATTCAATGCTTGTGAAGGAGAGTGGTGCCACCAGATTGTGCATGCAGTGGCGCCCTGTTGGAAGTGAGAGCATGGTGGCTTGGGGGGGGAGCTGCAGTGGAACTCTGCAGAGGAGCACTGTTTAGCCCCTTCTGGCAATGATACAGTCCCAAAAATCAAACGGGACTCAGATAAGTGTTTGGTCAACAGTGCCAATGGTTGAAGCCTGGCATTCACCAAAAAGGGAGCAGACACCCCCTGCTATTAGCAAATTATCAGGATTCTCAAATAATCAATCAATTGATAATCAGGATTATCAAATCAGATGCATGGGAGTGAGATGCAACATCGATACATTGCATCTTGGGAATTCCCTCTCCCCTCTTTGCTTTCCTGTCTGGGGTGCATAGTCCTTCCCCTGTTGGGGTGGTGAGGCAGAGTTGGGTGTTTGCATGTGGAGACCTCCCGGAGCAGAATACCTATAATGGGAGTTTTGAGAAACAAGAGTTAACCAATTATTTTGCCATATACATGTTGTGAGGGACAAGAGGTTGTTTGTGCTAAGTGCTCCCTTTGTGCACCAAATGCCCTTTCACCATGGTTCCCATCACCAAAGTTCCCCTTTGAGAGACCAGATAAGTATAGCCCCATGATCCCCATAGCCCCCTGTGCATGTAAGCCTCCATGTTTTAATTGCATTCACACATGCGTGTGCAGCGGCGTCGCTATGCCCCCACGGGCTGGGGGCCGTCGCCCCGCTCCCGCGTCGTCACCCCCACGTGGGCGGGCACGTGACATCCCGCCCTGCCTCTGGACAACCCCCCCCCCCGCTATTTTCACTTCCTTTTTGAGGCCGTTCAGACGCATGGGCGGGCCGAAACGCGGCCGTCCCGGCTGTGAGGAAGGTAAGTTTTCGCCCTCCAGCCCGCAATTCCGCCCCTTTGGGGGTTGGTGCCCCAAGGCACCCCCCTTTGACGCCTCTATGTGTGTGTGTGTGTTCAATCAAGATACCTCTGTAGATTAGAACTGATTGGTCTGATTAAGCAACCCTCCTCCCTAACCCTATCCATCTCTCAATTACGTCGGTCTGTTGACAAGTCAGACACATAATTTACTAACTCGCACACGACATTTTATCATATATCTGGAAATCTAGGTACTAAAAAGTTATTCTGCGATGGTCCTATCGTCGTACTCTACTGAATTATGTTCCGAACCCCACATTTGCATTATAATTTTATGCCATTTAGGATCCTTCCCTGTTTCAAATGTGTAGCCTTAAGCTTTGAATGGAAAAGTTAGAGTAGGTCCCAGAGATGACTGTTGAAGTAGTATTATTAGAGACACAAAATGACTAGAAAATTGTTATTATACCATTGAAATGCCATTACTGAGTGTTTTATGCCTTTTGCTAGTGGTTAGAATTGTAATCACCCTGATGAGGTGATTTAGGCACGGGAGAGCTGATGTGCCCATATATCTCCGTCACCCACATGGCTTTCCCATTCAGCTCAATGGAATAGGCTGTCAGCATTTTTAGCTGCAAAGAGGTTTTTCAGGTGGATGAAATATACCCTTGCATTTGTCATATTGAGGGCAATCTAGGAACAATTCTGACCCAGAAAAGTTTTATAAGCACCTTAATTTTTATTTATGGTAATACAGGAAACTAGAGATGAAATTACTCTTCCCGCCTCCTCCCCCCACAATTCTCCTCAAAACTGTCCTCTGAAAGTTTTGATGTGAATATTTGCCAACTATTTTCTGTCTGGTCAGCTATGCTATGCTACACTCATCAGCCACATTTGGTACTCCAGAATTTGTACTACCATGATCTCACAGCATCAGATCACTTGCAAAATAACAATGAACACTATAACAATTAGTAATTAAAATATTTTTTCATAAAACACTAAAAATGCATGTAAATCAACCAGCAGTTAATAAGGCCTGCTCAAATTTCAAAAATCAAAAGATTTTAAAGACTTTAAATGGGATAGAAGGGAATTAGCCGGGGAGTCTTATTGAAAGGATGCTGCCATCAAGAAAAGCCTAGTCTGGGTAGCCTCTTGTTGCTGCACTTCTGATGGTGAGCAAACTGGAAGTAGTGTCTCCCAGTAAGCTTCATGGCTGAGTAGGGATTTGAACCCAGGTCTTCCAAGCAAGTACAAGTCTAACATTTCAAACACTGTATCACACTGGCTTTCAGTAACTGATAACAGTCAGCATTTGGCAGTATCTGATAGCTGAATGCAATAGCTATCATATTTTGAAGTATCTCACATGCAGTGGCATTGCTGGAGGGGGTGCAGCACTATAAGTGGTGCAAGGTGCTGCAGCGCACCTGGAAATCAGTGTAATGTGGCTCCTCCCCCTCACCCCTGGAGCCATTCCAGCAGGGTTGCCTTCACAGTACTTCAAGGTACAGCGCCTTGCACCACTTATGGTGCTGCACCCCCTCCAGTAATGCCACTGCTTGTACAGTATATATATATAGTATATCATAACGTGATAGCTGACCTAGAGCAGAAATTCAGCTTTGAACAGAATCGGACATACACCAACCAACAATTGATATCTGACAGCAGACATGTAGTCGCAATCAGTACAGTATCTGATGACTGTATCTTAAGAGCTGCCTTGCACTGGTATATTATATAATATATTTTATATGGTGTTAATTCATGAATTTAGCCAATCAAAAGTGGCAAATTTCAAATGTTGAGGTCAAATTTTGACATCAAAACCTAATTTTTGAAAAATATTCAGATTTTCACATTTGGCAAATATTTTGTTTCAGCTCCACAGAAGAAGATCTGTTTGTCCAGGGAGACCAGTTCTTTTCTGGCTGCTTACAAATATAGACTATCTAGACATGCTGAGCAGCAAGACTGACACTCTGTGGCTTAGCAGAAGAATTTCAGTGTGTATTACTCCAAAGGACTTCATCTTTTTTGTTCTCTCTAGATTGAAGACCACTTAATAAAAACTCGTTTGAGGGAGAAGAACCACAGATTTGTTAGAGAATTTACGTGTTCTAATGTCATTCAATATTTGACTTCTAGCTTTATGCCTTTGGGGAATTTAAACTGTAAGTTGGTAGTAAAAACAATACAGTATACATCACATAGGGGATGAAGCTCCTCCTACTGGAGGAGGCAAAACTGGATTTTTTTATCAGGAAGTGAAGGAGAAACAACCTCTTTTTCTGAGAATAGGCCAGTGATGGTGAACCATTTGGGCTTGGTGTGTCAAAAATTTTGAAAATGCCTATCTTGACTCTGCTGGTGTGTCGCCCCCCCCCCAATAACTTTTAATAGTACTTTGACTATTGCTACTTTTAATAGTAATTTTGAATTGAACTGAAAACTATAGAACACGTTGCATTTTATTTAACATTAATTAGTTACTTTTTTGTTGCTGAGTTTTACTAGATAATAATTTGAAAGAGGTCTGCCAAAATCCCTGTCCTAAATGTTCAAGACAAGCCTGTAAAACTTTTGTGAAAATGTAAGGTGTGTTGGGACCCTGGGGGAAACGCTGGCGTCTCACCCAAAATGACCTCGTGACACGCGTGTCATAGGTTCGCCATCACAGGAATAGGCCCTGCCTAGTAGCAGAAAACAGGCCTTTTGCTGGGCTCCAGCCTTGTACTGTGAGGAACCCATTGTCAACCAGGTTTTTTGTTTACATTTCCTCTTACTTCATGAGTCTAGGGGGCACTGCAAGGAAAAAGACTCGGGGTAAAGATGCTGCAGGGCCCAGCAATGGCCCCAGAATGGCCTACGGTTCACCTTTGCTGCCCATCTGCCTGAGAAGAAAGCTGTAGAAATGGGCAATTCGGAGCACACCGGCAACCTTAACTTGAGAAGAATGCATGACAAATATTTTTTTTAAAGAATTCTTCTTTAGAACAACAACAAAAAAACCACCTATGTTATGTTAGAGAATATCTAAAGCCAGTTTAGGAACCAGTTCTTGGCCACATCCTAACTAAATTTAAAGCATTAAAAAAAAAAGTCTAGAGATACAGTAGATGACGGGAGTCTGCCAATGTTAGATGGAAGGAATCTAAAGTGGCTGAGATATTAATTGTGAAACTTCAGTGCTTATAGTTGAAATGCCATATTGTGACTTCAGGACCCTGATGCTATAATTTTTAAGAGGGCTAAGTGGTATAATAACATAACGCAATTATTTCACTTGTGAGCAAAAGAAGCAGAGCTTTCTGTCAGTTTACGAGACCAATTTCTTCAGAATCATATGCTAGTCATATCACCCCTTACTAGGAACTGTATCCTCCAGTTACATCTCATTTCTTTTTGGAATGACTGCCTAGTACACTGGTTCTTAACCGGGGTTCGATCGAACCCCAGGGGTTCGGTGAGTCAGTCTCGAGGGTTCGGCGGAGTAGTCCTCCGCCGAACCCGCGAGACTGACTCCCAAGGGCGCGCGCGTGCCGCCCTAATGACCCCCCGTGCCGCCCGACGAGGATGTCTCCGGAGCCGGCAGCAGCGGAGCCTCCACTACCGCCGGCTCCGGAGCTGGGCAGGAGAAGGCCTCGGAGCGTCCGCCCTTGGCGGAGCTCCAAGGCCTTCTGAGGGAAGCCCCATGCGCAACGTCTTATTTATAAGCTTTAGCGCATGCGCAGTACGTTTCTGAGGGCAAATTTGCCCTCAAACGTTCTGCGCATGCGCTAAAGCTTATAAATAAGACGTTGCGCATGGGGCTTCCCTCAGAAGGCCTTGGAGCTCTGCCGAGGGCGGACGCTCCGAGGCCTCCTCCGAGGCGTCACTGGAGTGCAACGGGAAGGGCGGACCCCGCCTGCGCGCGACGCGCGTCACCCATTGCGTGCGTCGCCCCCAGGCGGTCCGCCCTTCCCGTCGCACTCCTGCGACGCCTCGGAGGAGACCTCGGAGCGTCCGCCCTCGGCAATTAGATAGCAATTAGTTTTCTGCATTCTGTATAATCTCCTTTATGAGGTCTGTAATGAGTAAGAAAACTGAAGGTTTATTGAGTGACAGGCTTTTTCTCTGAGTGGCTGCAGGAGTGTGACATGACATGAGAGTGGCACTTGCCAAGGTAAAGCCGCACATTTCTAAACTGGTCTCTGAAAGGCAACAGCAGAAGTCACACTGATTTGCAGTGAGTAAATATTCATTATTATGTTTTTGTTTTTGTGTGAAAATCATGTTTTATATTTGTTCTTAATGGTTTTGTTCTTTAATGGTTTTGTTCATTTTGTGCACCTATAAAAATATACCTATGTATATATACCTAAAAATATATACCTATGTTTTGAAAAAAATCATATTTTATTTTTCAAATTAAGAAGGGTTCAGTGAATGCGTATATGAAACTGGTGGGGTTCAGTACCTCCAACTAGGTTAAGAACCACTGGCCTAGTAGTACAATATTAACATATTTTGGATCTCTTCTTGTTATAAATCTGGGGAGATTGATACATATTTATTTATTTATTTGAAGTCCAGGAGGGCAACAAATACTGAATCCCAGTGTCCCCCTCCCCCCAATGCTCTCCCTTCTGAACAGTATCTGGCAATTTATCAAGGTCTTTAAAAAATATCAGGACTATGATGTTGATGCACTAGCAGCTTGCCACTGCAGTTTCCCTGCCAACCCAAACTCTTACTTTTTAATAAAGAATTTAAACCAGAGAAGTTAAATATTCCTTGGACTTGCTTTTGAGGAGGAAGTAGAAGTTTGAATTGGCGCTAAAACTGCCAACCCTCTTTTTAAACATTTAATTCAATGAAGACTAAAAAAATCCTTTTTAAAACCTGTGTGGAACCCCAAGAACCAAACCCATTAAATAAACAAAAAAAACCTACTACAGTCCTCCCTAATTTCTTTGCTTTATATAAATGGTCATACCTCTCTCTCTCTCTCTCTCTCTCTCTCTCTCTCTCTCTCTCTCTCTCTCTCTCTGTCTGCATTATATTTTACAGCCCAATCCTACATAAAGATCGGGAGGCCGTCCGAGGCCGTCTGCCCAATCCAGTGCTCCTCTGCGGGTAGCCTGCAATAGGCAGCCCGCGGCGGAAAGTCTACTTGAGGAAGGGGACACTCGTCCCCTTCCCCGAGTGTAACGGCAGCTGGGGTCAGTAGGCCTCGGATTTCCGCCAGCTCTTTTGAGACCGGCGGAGACTGGGATATGGCAGACGCCATGTCCCCGCCCCTGCCCGGAGGAGGAGGGCAGCCTGTCAGGAGGAGGGCAAGAGGGTGCCGTGGCAGACCCAATGCAGGGCTTTTCCCCTGCACCCCCAACAACTTGATACTGGACGAAGGATTGTGTGCATGTTTGGCACTTCTGAAAACTACAGCACCTTTTGTGACTGATGCGGACTGCTTTACGGCAGATAGCGTCAGCACGGGAAAAAAACAAAGACGCAGGGTGAATATTGGATTGGGCCCTGTGTTGTGTTATGTCAAGTGAAAAGATGGTTATCTCTTGAGACTTTTGTATAGCTTTATCCCTTGTTTAATGAACCAGAGCCAGGAACAAGATTTCATGTCCTTGGAAAGTGTGACCGAGACCAGTGTTCTGCTTGCGTGTGTGGGGAGGGCATCATAAATCTTTAGTACTCTCTTACTTGCAGGGAAGCAGATGCTATAAAAGGCCACCCAGGAAATCCCTCTTGCTTATAAAAAGGGGGGGGGGCTTGAAATGGTATGTATTGTTGAAACATGTTCAAGCATACATCCAGATATTAATAATAATGCCACCTCCAGTATATCCCCATCTAGAACCAGGACTGACCCAAGACTTCCCGGTGCCTGAGCTGGCAAACCAAATGCCCTCCCCCTTGCAGGATATCTTGCTGTGCCAAATGCTCCCCCCCCCCTTACCTAGTGGTGTGGCAGCTGCTCTCCCGCCTCTCCACGCCCTGGCTTTGTAAAGGAATAACGAAATGGAGCAGAAGAGGAAGTGTGGAAGACAGTAGTGAGCTCAAGCTTCATTCTCCTCTTTTCCCGTTCAGGAAGTGGAAGGAGGATGAGTGGGTAGAGGCCAGCAGTAGGCCTGCCAATCCACTGACCTTATGGACAGGCCAACCCTGTCTAAAACTTGAAGATTAGAAAAGGGTGCTAATATAGACTTTGCCTGGAGTCCTACAGTAGCAAGAGGCACGCACTTCTGTTTTGTTTGTTCTGGTATACAAAGGCAGCCTGTAAGTCACACATGCTTAAAAGTAGACTCATGGGACTGTTTGTACATTACTTCCCCTCATAACCTCTATGCACAGTGTAATTGGAAGCAGGCTTTAGGCTTGTGCTCTTCCTGACTCCTTTCTCCCTAAGTGAATGTCCAAACTGAAGAAGCCATAGTTATTTGAATATGGAATCTCTTCTGACCTTCGACACTGACATCCATTTGTCTAGCACAGCGTTTCTCAAAGAGTGCTCCCTAGGAACTCTAGGGCTCCCTGAGACCCTTTCAGGGTATCCACAAGCACACCAGAAGTGGCCACCATCTGCTCGTCACTACACCACCCCGTGTATGCACCAGTGCTCTGGGGCACCCCAAGACCCTGTGCATGTAACAGTGGGGTTCCCCGAGACCCCGGTTAGAAGCCTAAAGGGCTCTGGAGACAGAAACGTTTAAGAACCACTGGTCTAGCAGATTCAATATCCAGTGTTAGGAAGATTCCATATCAAAGAAACATGGTATTTCCTTATCTTTCATGGGCAGTGAGCACAGGGGATTCCTCTTAAGAAGTAATGTGACAGGAAGAGGTAGAGGTGGCCAGGAAAATGTAGTATCTGAATAGCCCCTAGGTCTTGCAAGAAACAAAGAGGAAGAAGATGTCTCCCAGTCTAAAAGCTGCTATGTCCCCATATTGCATCCATTTCACACGCATCTGAGAGTTACTTCAGGAATGGCAGAACTGCTTTGTAATTGCATCCCAGCCCGATGCCATCTCACTTGGGCTTGCATAAGGGTTTTAGTTTAGGCTTTCCAAAAGACCATATCTTCTGAATTTAACTTAAGGTGGCTGCACCAGGCTTTAAAAGCCCAGACAAATGTACAAAACCACACATTTTACCCATTATAGGATATAAAAAGAATGTTTCCTGTGGTGGAAATAAATAGGCTGGTCACCCACAGCTTCCATTGATTTCAGTTCTACAGTAAATTCATGGGAAATGCAGCTGCTCAACGTCTTTGAAAACCTGGCCACTGTTCAAGTCCCAGAGGCCATATCCTGTACATACAAATTCAAGTGCTTAACCTCAGGCACCCAGTTCTGAATTTTTTCCCCCTCCTTTTGCATACATGATCAGAGGAGTTAATTTCATTGTCATGAGCCCATGATTCAAAAACAGCTCTACCACCTTGAAGTCAAGCTGTATGTCTAAAAATCTAAAATACTTTCATTCCACAACAGAGAAGCTCTAAGATATTGAATCTTACAAAACATCAAGGTACTGGTGAACTGGAGAACACTTTGTATTTGGATTCCTTTAAACGTAGTTTTGTGGAGATAACCAGTTGCAGAGGAATTGTGATCATTCAGGATCCACATCCCAATGTCCCAGTGACTTGGTGGCCCATCGTAGCATCACTCCTGGGCTTTTCTTGGGTTGTTACTGTAGCCCTGGATGTCTGACCTTACAGTACAGACTGGCTCCCTCCCAGCTATCTTTCAAACCCTTTTCCATTGTGCTCCATCCCCAAATCTAAAACTAACTTTCACTGACTCTGAAGTGAAATATTGTGATTTATAACAAAAAAGGTTACTTAGGGAAGTTGGATACTAAATTGTTCCGTTGGAATCTTTATCCTTTGATTATGTAGTTGGCTGAACAAAAGCAGTTTGATTCATTCTGTTCCAATTTAATTCCCCTTTGCAAATGACCTGATAGCTGACCCATTTTTTATGCTCAGTATCCCCAGGAAAACAAAAAAAATTATATATATATATATATATATATATATATATATATATATATATATATATATATATATATATATATATATATATATATATATAGTGATACTTGTTAATCACGACATTTTATATTTCATGTTCCAAGCCTTTGGTTTTTTTTTTTTAAAGGAACAGAAGTTATGCAAATAGATGAAGACTTGCTATATTCTCTTAGTAAAATTCTGCACTAAAATGATTAAACTTTCTTTCACTCTATTTTAATAGTGTAGCCAAGAAAAAAGGTGTTCCTCCCTTTTCTATAAATTGCTTTATGTTTTAACATATTGCAAATTAGGACTTTAAACAAAGTTTCATTTTTCTTCTGTATGTGACCTTTTTTAAGCTTTTAAAAAAATAAATCCTTGAATGAAGGCATGTTTTTTCCTTTCAGTCATAAGAAAGATAATGAGAATCTGTGTGTGTGTGTGTGTGTGTGTGTGTGTGTGTGTGTGTGTGTGTGTGTGTGCGTGTGTGTGTGTGTGATATTTTTTGAAACTGACATTTTAATGAGTGAATTAGATTATATTCACACCATGATAACTTTGCTCTGGAATCCAGATCAAATCGAATTATATGAGCCATACGCTAACATAGGAGAGCATAGGATCAGCCTGAAGGATTGGTGTGCAGTCAAACTTGGTCCCCCTGAAACATCACATCATTGACACTTTTATTTGCCACCTGTTAAAGACACTCAGTTATGTGCGTGTATTGCACTGGTGAGAGCAGGACTTTGGCAATAGCTCACTACATGGCATCTAAGGATTGTTTGAATAGTCTACATGCCATATTGTTAAGGCTACTACCCTGTACCTTTTTAACTAGTAGTCAGGAGTTTTTTTTATAGTCCCTTCTTCTCTACTTGCCAAATTTAGGATGTCACAACTTAAATAATATATTGTTCACACTGTGGCTGCTTTATATGATTAAACTATCCCCCCCCCAAAAAAAAACAACCCCTCCCAATTTTTAATGCTCTTCCGGTTTTTTGTCCTCCATTTATCCTTCCATTGGACTCTCTCCTCAGTTCAGTGTGCACTCTTATCACTTCCTTTGGTAACACTGCTTCGGATGCCTCTGTTGAACTCTTAGGCTACAGTCCTCCTATACACACTTAGATGGGAATAATTCCTTTAAACTCAGTGAGGTGGCTTACTTCTGCCAAGATATGCATAGGATTGCGCCGCCGTTAGCATCTTTGCTTGTCCAATACTCTTGCCTCCATCCTCCTTCCTGAAAACAGCACATTACATTCTCTCTGTATACAGTACTCTACAAGGTTCTCTCTTCCTTTCTCATGTGCCTTTTTAAGTTCTACCTCTTCTAGCTCTCTTTTCATGTGCCTGGAAAAACTACCTGCCTCCATCCCTGGACAATTGTGAAGACCTGCTGTGTCAAGGAACACTTTGGTACAAAACAAAATTACTCTGTCTAAGAGGACTCTTTATTTAAGCTTTTACATTTTTTATCACACCAAGCCCATTTTTTCTCTTCAACTCTTATTTTTAACCTTTTTATAGAAAATTGGCTGACCAAGAATTTATGAATTAGCAAGTCTATTATCATGATGAATGGAAATTACCATTTAAATCCTGAATCATTCATCAGGCTGTTCACTAGGTGTCAGGTGACATAAGAATGCATGAATACTTGTCTTAGTATTTCTTACCCGATTGTTATACTTGCCTGAACTTTAGACTTCTATACCAAGTGCTGTCTAACAGAAATCAGAATGAATCCTGTATAAAATAATATTACAGTTGAAGACAGAAAAAAGAGACAAGTACAAGACAATGCCAACAGGGATATAGGGAGGAAAAGCTTCTTCAACCCAAATAATGTACATTCTGTTGGTTTCTGGAAATAGAAAATTCTATTAGGGTATGGCCTTTCCAGGGCCGTGGGGTGGCGCAGTGGGTTAAACCACTGAACCATGAACTGTCAATCAAAAGGTTGGCAGTTCAGATCTGCGCAACGGGGTGAACTCTCATCGCTCAGCCCAGCTCCTGCCAACCTAGCAGTTCAAAAGCATGTCAAGGCAAGTAGATAAATAGGTACCGCTTGCGGGAAGGTAAACAGCGTTCCGTGTCCCAGCCGCATGCTTTGAGCTGTGGCAAGGAGAGTCATGCTGGTCACGTGACTACGGAAGTGTCTTCAGACAGCGCTGACTCTTCGACCTCGAAACGGGAATGAGCACTGCACTCTAGAGTCAGACATGACTGGACTTAATTGTCAAGGGATATCTTTACCTATAGCCTCTCTCGAAGTCCTCTCGAAGTCCTCTCATAATGGCAGAGGACTTCTGTTTCCAAAACATTCTGCTTACCATCTTTCAGTGAGCCCCTAATGACAAAGCCAATACCAAAACATTCAATACATTTTCCTTCTAGTCTTCTGTGCATAATGATAGTGAACTGTACCAAGTGATAAGGATGCTGAGAGAAAAGTTAGCACTAGGGATGATAACTCATAACGATTTTCTTTTCCTTTCAAATACCATTTCTACTGGAGGCTTAACAGCTCATAAACTGAAGCCCACTTTCAGAGTGATCATTTAATTTGTGAAATGTAACCCATAGACTGGGGAAGAAAATACTGTATATTAATCTTGGCGGCAGATGATAATTCTAGATCCAGAAGCTCAATGGTGTTGAGCTGAATGGAACATAACAAGTGTGTTATCCTAAGAAAATACAATCTTCATCTCTCAGTGGGTTAGGAATGCCCTCTCAGCATAAGCATCTGATCATGGAAGAACATAAAGAGACAGTTAAACCGAGTAATGTTGCATAACAAAACTGCAGGATTTTCAAGTGAAGTATATAAAAACCTGAAAGTATTGTTTTAATCAAAGATCTGATGGTCTGTCAGTGCTTCATTATCCAGATATGGATGTGAGTTTTTATTCTCCCTTCTTCCAAATACTCATGTTTCTGTAGATACGTTAGAGCCTGTGACCCTGGTTCCTTAGCATGCTGAGATCAGCTTGTAGAGGTGCTCCTCATAGGTCTGCAGCAAAATTAACCCCCCCCCCAACAATGAACCCTCCTTATTCAGGGTGCACCACTGATGTACTGTGGGTACATTGCAACACACCAGACCATTCACAGCAAACCAAGGCTCTCCCATCTTGAAGCATTTACAGCGCAATCCTGTGTAACTTTTGCACCGGTGTAACAGTAGATCCACCAGTGTAAGTGCACTTATTTCAGTGTTACTTTCCGTACATTGACGAAAGCAGGATGGATACCGGCATAACCCCTCTCGAACGCCGCACATGCGCAGTTTGGACGCAGGAAGGACGAGAAGGGTTACGCCGGTATCTATCCTGCTTTCGTCAATGTACAGAAAGTTACACTGGCGTAAGTGCACTTATTTATTTATTTTTCACATTTTTATACCGCCCTTCCTCCAAGGAGCTCAGAGTGGTGTACATATTTCCTCCCCTCCTTTTTGTCCTCACAACAACCCTGTGAGGTAGGTGGGGCTGAGAGATAGTGACTGGCCCAAGGTCACCCAGGAAGCTTCGTGGCTGAGCGGGGATTTGAACCTGGATCTTCCAGGTCTAAGTCTGACTCCCAAACCACTACACCATCCTGGCTCCCAATTTACAATTTGCCTGGCTCCACTTACACCGGTGGATCTGTTACATCGGTGCAAGAGTTACACAGGATTGCGCTGTAAATGTGCAGCGTTTTATGTGTGGCGTCCGAGAGGGGTTACGCCGGTTAATCCATCCTGCTTTTGTCAATGTACGGCAAGTTACACTGGCATAAGTGCACTTACACCGGTGGATCTACTGTTACACCGGTGCAAGAGTTACACAGGATTGCGCCATTAGTCTGTTTTTGCCCTGACTCCAGTCTGTGGCAGCCCTTCTCCTTCAAGTCAGCAGTTCTGGGGAGGACTTCAGAATTCTTCAAGGCACTGGCGTCCCTACAGGGGGGGGCGGAGCTGTAAGTTCTGCTGAAATTGGAGCCTCCCTTACACGGAGCAACGAAGCAGCCCCGCCCCCTCACCTTCGGAGCCTTTCAGGGAAGTGAAAGCAACGCGCAGGAGACTCCCTGTGCGTTGCTTTCGCTTCCCTGAAAGGCTCCGAAGGTGAGGGGGCGGGGCTGCTTCGTTGCTCCGTGTAAGGGAGGCTCCAATTTCAGCAGAACTTACAGTTCCGCCCCCCCCTGTAGTGACGCCAGTGCTTCAAGGTGAAGTACAGCAATAGCAAGCACCACAAAGGGGGTGACATGGTGGGAGAGGGCTATGCTGTAGTCCTACGAAGAACCCCTCTGCAGCCTGTTCTCCATACAGGGAGGGAGCAGGGTCCCAGTCTGGAACCATGATTCAATCTCCTGCCTTTTCCATTTTTTCTTCGAAGTAGACATAGGGGAGTCTGAGTTTGATCAAAGTAGTGGTGCTGAGGGAGGAGGGTTAATGCTATTAAGGGTTAATGCCCTGATGCTATTTTCCTAAGCTAAATAGCCCATTGAATCTGCTATTAGCCTGCATTTTTCCCACTATGGGCTAATAACAGCTTCAGTGGATGGATTTAGATCAGGAAAACAGCACAGTCCCATCCCCACCCAACTCTGACCCAACTCAGGGTGCCTTGCAACTCCTTTAAAATAAAAAGTGAAATATGGTGACATATTGACATGCACTTCACATACAGTTTGGCCCTGAGCAGGGTGTTTAGGCCTTCTATTAGCAAAACTGTGTGTCTGCATGTGGACATGCAGGCACACCAGAACCAGGGGATAAACACTAGAACCAGGGACATCCACTAAAATTGAGTGGCAGTAGAGAGGTAGGACAATGATGGCACCTGGTCTAGATGCCTTTAAAGGGGGATTGGATTTATGGAGGAAAAGTCCGTCACAGGTTACAAGTCATGATGACTATATGCAACCTCCAGGTTTTGGAGGTAGCTAGTACTAGTAATAATGCCAAGTCATGCTATCATGCATATCACTGCATTATTACTAATGCAAGCTCCTGCATTCCTTAGTGATGCCAGAACAGTAGCTTTATGGCATTATACTAGCGCCATAGTTGTTGCACCCCATTCTAAGTGCATCCTTCCTCAAAGCACTGAAAGGAAAACTATTTCACTCAGAAGATCCTTAAGGTAATATATTGTTGGTCTGTGGCTTAAACTTTGGAAACTACTGTTTTGAGTTGCTTAGAAAACCCTATCTTCCATAAGCTTTCCTATGAAAAAAAAAAAAAAGCAACTAGTGCACATAACTTTCTTATTCCTGGCCTAGGAAATATATTGCAAGGTAACTAGATGAGTGTGAAATCACGTGTGTGATTGGAAACTAGATGAAAAAAGGTAACTCTTTTTTCCTTTAAGAGATTTAAAACCTTGAATGGTAGCATTTAGCGTATTACAGACTCAAACAGAGCTAACTGATTCTCATTGATGTGTCAAACTGGAGGCTTCCATCTTCCCAAAGCCACCTCTGTATGTCAGCATGTGAAGTTGATCTTTCCCAGCTGATGCCGGACTAAAATTTCTTGGAAGCATTTTTGGTGGAGATGTGCCAAACAACCTTAAAAAATAAATCAGTAACAGTGAAACAGGACAACCCTCCAAAGCCCAGAGGTAGGGTGAGTGTTTTGATACATGCATTACTAATTAACTGTGAAAAGTTTTGAACAGACCCAAAATGGGTGTGTGTGTGCGCGCGCGCTTGTGTGAGCACCAGCTAACTTTTATATGAAAGGTCATAAAAAAGGTAAAAAAACAATTCCAGCCCATGAAATTAACCATACCCCAATTTTGGAATACTGTATTACCTTTCTGAGTTTTTTCCTCCCTCCTTTTTTATTTTAATTTTTTACCTGATGGGATTCTTCACGTCAAAGTCAGTATTCCGTATCATAACTCATCTAACATAACCTCGGGTGATGCAAAAATTTTATAACACTTGTTTCTCTTTTTTTTTCCCTCCCATCTTTTTTTTTCCCCCAGACAATAATGATTTCAACCTGGAAAAAGGCTTACGGCTCAGTCAGAACTAGCCTAAATCTAACCTTCAGTTTGGAGTCTTGGATAATGAGGTAAAATATGTATTCACTCTACTACCTATGGAGTCAAATGACAAAAGGGAGTGAATATTCCAGGCCCAACACATTCTTAGTTTAGGAATCTCAAGAGACGCTTCGCAACTGTGCTATTGCAGCTTGATTTTTGGACAGTGAGGGAGAAATAATGACACTTCTCATGGATTTTAAAAGGTGTTCCTTTGGCTCTCTGGCAGCCTTAAACAAGTCTTAGCAATGGTAAATAAATGAACTGTTAAGTCACCTTAACATCTGAAATATAAGCTGCAGGTCCATTATCATCCCAACATGTTTCACTCTTCTCCACTGTCAAATCTCTGGGCTGTAATTTTGCAGAAATGTGCCTTTTCTCTTCAACCTTTTCAAGTAGATCCACACAGAACATGGAATGAGAGAAGGTTGCTTGTCTTATTTAAATGAACACTATCAATAAATACTGTACATAAGCATTCTAGTGGACCACTTATGCAGAAGCAATGAGAATGATGGCTAGACAACATTTAAATGATGGCCAAATTCTGAGTCAGACCATTGGCCTATCTAGTTCAGTATTTTTCATACTGACCAGTAATGGCTCTTGAGTCTTGAGGGTTTCAAACAGAGAGATTCCAGGGATCGAACTTGAAACCCTCTGTATGTAAAGCATGTGGCGCTTCTCCTGCAAAGTACAATGGATTTCCAATCCATACATCGGATTTCTAGTCTTCATGATATCTGGATCACCTTCTAATTACAGCTTACTACAATCATGCTTGTGCCTCTTCTATTTCAGAGAAAACTCAGCCTGTCAAATATATACTCAGTAGTTGCAACCTATCTATGCGTACATGCTGAACTTCCATATTGCTGTTCAGCAGTGATTGGGAAGAGGAAGGTCAGCCAAAGAAATATTGTACGCACTGCAGTGTTGCATCTGAATAGAGGCCTCTGCTCATCTGATTGATGTGAATCATTGTCATCACTGGCATACGCAAGCCAGAGACGTGCGGTGTGGGCGCAACAAGTGAGGCAGCCCCCGCCCTGTCATAGTCCTCGGAATGAAGCCACAGCTAAACCCAGAGATTGTGTGTGCTACCCGCTTGCACCAGAGTAAGCGAGTAGTATGCGCAATCTCTGGGTTCGGCTGCAGCTCTTTTCTGTGAACTATGAGGGGGCGGGGTTGCCTCATCTACCACGCCCGCACTGCATGTTCCTGGTACAAGCCCTGGGCAAAGCAGGCTCCCTCACCCCTTGAAGTGTACAGTCCCTTCTTGTTTTCTTGGCTGCCACTCTGCCAGCGCAATCCTGTGTAACCTGTGTAACAGCAGATGCACCAGTGTAAGTGCACTTACACGGACACATAAGTGCACTTACACCGGTGCATCTACTGTTACACCAGTGCAAGGTTACACAGGATTGCGCTGTGCATCTTGAAAGTGCAGTGCCCATCCACACACAATTTGCAGTAGGACTTAGAATAATAATAGTCTAATTAGACGTAACGCACAAGTATGTGTAAGAAACTCCTATGCCCTTTTTTCACAAAAAGCAGCTTCAGGAGGGATGGTGTAAAGGGGGGAGATGGATGGTGGGGGGAAGAGTGCCCCTTTCCCACTTTCTGGTTGTCCCAAATCACTTTTGAAACTCTAGCAAGGAGAAGAGACTGGGTGTGTGATTGGTAACAGAAAAACAGTAGATGGGAAAGCATGTTCCTCCTCCTGCTTCTCTGCTTCACATTGGGCTGACACAGGATCAGCACTGGCGTCACTACAGGGGGGGGCGGAGCTGTAAGTTCTGCTGAAATCCGAGCCTCCCTTACACAGAGGAACGAAGCAGCCCCGCCCCCTCACCGTCGGAGCCTTTCAGGGAAGCGAAAGCAAAGCGCAAGAGACTCCCTGCGCTTTGCTTTTGCTTCCCTGAAAGGCTCTGAAGGTGAGGGGGCGGGGCTGCTTCGTTCCTCTGTGTAAGGGAGGCTCGGATTTCAGCAGAACTTACAGCTCCACCCCCCCGTAGTGACGCCAGTGCCAATCAGTCCTACCCACCATGTGATGTGGGGTGCAAGCGTGTCCCATTTTGTTCCACACAATCACATGAGGGGGAAACCACCCCCACATGCAGTTTAAATACTAGGGTGGTTTGGATGGTGCACCCTCCTGATTATATGAAGCAGAACGGTGCCCAGAGAGTGGGGCATGTGCACTCATGCCCCCCATCACATGATGGGCAGAACTAGCAGACTGTATTGTTCAAATCAACTTCTTGTCTGCTCCCAAAACTACACTTTGTGATAAAAGGGCCATGGAAAGTTATTTCACATGTTTGTATATAATGTCTAGTTTGGCACTCAGATTCACAAAGGTTCTCCCTACCAAAAAATATTGTGCAGGTGGGTAATTAAAGAGAATGATAGGAGATTGTTAGTCATAGAGTGCTTTCAAGAGGTTTTCAGAGCAGAAGAACAGGATGTCAGGCTGTTACAAGCTCTCTCATAGATGCCGTGATCACTCTTAAAGATTCCCAGTGCATTGGGGGATGTATTGTTTAGCCAAACATTCTTACTCATTCAGATAATGTATACATTCCGAAACAGATTCTGAAATATAAAAAATTCAGCCTTCTAAAAACTTTTCAGACTAATAATAAGAATGGAATCGAAAACGTATCCTATTTCCATAGGAATGAGAGCATTCCAACACCCATTCATAGGTATATCCCTACTGTCTAGTCAAGGGGCTTTCTAGGATCAAGGCATGTATGTGTTCATTCCCACCACAGTTTGACTTTACCATCAGTGCTTCCCTACTCGTCAATCCCCCTACTCTTACATTCAGCTCTCCTGAAACAGCTCTCTCCATTTATACCTGAACTGGCAGCATGTTTGGTGGGACTGAGGCTAGAGCTATATCTGTGATGAGGGCTGGGCTGGCAGCTATAGTGGAAACAGTTTGAATTCCAGCAACCATGATAATAATAAGCAACCACTGCTGTTGATGGGCATAGCCTAAAACAGATAGTGGAAATCTTTGTATTTCCCTAATTAAAGCGGCATTTATATTCCTGCTAATATGTATGGACAATGCTTCCCCTATTGGAGAAAAGCATGGTAAAAGTTCTGAGCAGGGATTCAGTGCAACTTCTTTGCAAGCTATATGTGGGGTTCCCCAGCCCCTGGCCCAGGTTGGAGGAGGCTGCTCCCTTGTCATACAGAGCTGAGTCTCATCCATCCTATTGGATCCTATTGCCTGACCTGGAGAGCCTTCCCCTGTCCCCTCACTGCCCAATCATAACTAAATCCCTCCCCCCCCACCGATGCAGCCACGCCAATGGGGCGCGTACTGTATCCTGCAGGGAGGGCAGTCCTGGCGGCCTCCTCTAGATAAGGGAACATTTGCTTCCCTAATGATAGGTCTACTCGGACCTACCAGTTCCGATGGTGCAGTGGCCTATTAGGATTGAGCCCTCACCTCAGTTTGCTTGGGGAGGGAAAGGGGTTATACAGCACCTACTCCCTCCTCTCCCCAGGACAGCCTCCTCCTCAGGCTATTATCTTGGTGGCTATTGTCTCTGGCTGTGGAGAGAGAGAGAGAGAGTCCGTCCACCTACTGGCTGCAGTGCTTGCTGTGGGGTTAGTGACTGGCTTGGTAGCAGTGCAATACTTGATTATCTAGGTAACCCTGGCTTAGGGCTCACTGGCTGTACACGGGGGGGGGACTCGGGGAGGGTTTGATGGCAGCTTCTCCTGGGGGTCTTGGTGGGTGCAAGGACAGGGGTGGCAACACTCCTCCCAGACACTATACCGCCATTGTGTTCCAGGAAACCACTCAAAAGCATGGAACCCCAAAGTCTTAGCACTGACTACTATCAGGATCAGATAACTGTGCATAATGTTATTATCAATGGACACACACTGTTGTGACCTATTTCACTGTATAAATTTGATGTGATAAAGATAAACATGTATCGTCTTTACTAGCGACAGGAAGAAAATCATTCACCTCTACCTACAGGTATTTGCTTTGAATTACTATAAATGGCAGCATATGACTCTGCTGGAAATAGAAGAGGGAAAGCACCCTTGAAAATAGCCTACTGTCCATCACAAGGTTCTTTAACAGAGGGGTTTAAACTGCAGAGCTGAACATGGCCAGTTTGAAAAGGTTGACTTTGCTTGGGTAAGGTGATCCCTTCGGTGGAGGGTACTATTACTGAGATTCTGTAGTTATCCTCCGTGCTGAATAAAAAAAAATATTCATGCCTTTAGGGGTTGTAGGGTCCTTGCTGTGATTTACATAACTTGCTGTCAGCTGGCATGGCAGACACCAATTATAGGGAACTTTGAAACGGTGCTACCTGTAGCTCTCAGTGGAAGCCATGTTTCTGTTGTATTAAATCTGTACAGAAATGACAGTGGGGGGAAAAGGAGAAAAATAAATGGTGCTGTGAATGTTACAAGTAAACCTTTGGGAACAACAATGTAAGTAGGAGAGTGATACAGATAATGCATTTTTGCTTAGTGTGACACAGAATAGCCAAAGTCAGAAAAATGGAAATACAAACTGTGCCCCTCCACCCCAAAAGTCATTCCGTAAAAAGTAGAGCGGCTTTCAAGAGCCCATGTGACATTGACTTCTTGCCAAGTAATTCCCCTAGAAAGTTAAAATGCATGTTGCAATTTAGCTTAGTGTGGAAAATAGGTCCAGCCGGGCAAGCTAAGTAATAAATCGACCAAACAGTTATGTGCAAGTAGTACGAGTCAAATAATTGCTAGGCATGCAGCAGTGTGCTGCCAGAACGCGGGCGAGACATAGGACTGAAGTTATTCCATGTATACAAATTTTAGGAAATTTTTTATTCTTCACCTTAGATGTGATTCTGGACCTATGCTCTACAGATTTTCACTGTACCTGCTACCCTCTAAATCCACAACCCCTCCCCTACCATTTCAGGTCCCAGTATCCCTTTGCTTCCTTCCTCAAAGTGACTTCTACACAGGGAAGTGGCAGGGAGCTACCTGAACCCCGTAAAAAGGTAAAGGTATCCCCTGACAATTAAGTCCAGTCGTGTCCGACTCTAGGGTGTGGTGCTCATCTCCATTTCAAAGCCGAAGAGCCAGCGTTGTCCGAAGACGCCTCCGTGGTCATGTGGCTGGCATGACTCTCCTTGCCGCAGCGCGTAGCATGCAGCTGGAACACGGAGCGCTGTTTACCTTCCCGCAACCAGTACCTATTTATCTACTCACATTAACATGCTTTGGAACTGCTAGGTTGGCAGGAGCTGGCCAAGCAACGAGAGCTCACCCCGTCGCGGATTCGAACTGCCGACCTTTCGATTGACAGCTCATGGTTCAGCGGTTTAACCCACTGTGCCACCCGCTGGCCCTACCTGAACCCCGTAGTTAATATTAAAAGTTGTTTTTAACATCAGCTCTACTGTTACCCTTGACATTCATGCCGTCCAGTCACATTCATATAAATGCCATGCGGATTCATATACAGGCATCTCTCATTTTACATGGGTTTGATTTACATGGTTTTGAAATAACATGCCTGTTCAATTAATATTGGAACCTGGTTTGTGCTTGCAAATTTTGAAATGATGCAGTCAAGCTTTCTGTGTGCTCGTTCTTGCATGTTCAGCCAGCAGCATAGACACGTGTAATATTTCGGGCATTTTTTTGATGAAACTCTGTTTTCCCTATCAACCATGCTGGAAAACTTCCATTTGCCTTGTCTGGAGAGTCTAAAACTAAAAAGGTCTGAAAAGCAATCACAATTGATGTGAAATTAGATGTGATCATCCATCTTCAGAGAAGAGACCGTTTACCAGATATAGGCCGTGTGCTTGGTTTAAGTGAGAACACTGTTCGTACCATTTGGGACAGTGATGAGAAGATCAAGAAAAATGCTCAAGCTCTTGTGCTCAGAATTCTATAATGGAACACATGGAGCAGATGTTGAGCATGTGGATCGAAGATCAAAATCAGTGCAACATACCAGCCAGCAAGTTCTTAGCCCAGGCAAAAGCACGTGTAGTCTTTGAAGAACTATAAAAGGATGAAGAAGGCCCAGTGAAGCCATTCAATGCTAGTTCTGGTTGGTTCATTACCTTCAGGCAAAAGCACAACGTATCACAACGTAAGGATGAGTGGGGAGGCTGCATCTGCCAATGCAGTGGCAGCGGTTTGTTTGAGATTCTGAAGGCTATTATTGAGGAGGAAGGCTATTCCGCAAAGCAGATTTTCAATCTGGACAAAATGGCTCATTTTTGGAAGAGAATGGCAGCTTGAACATACATATGTTGCGAGGAAAAAACAGCACTCAGCTTCAAGGCCTCTAACTCTAAAGATCGTTACACCTTACTATTTGAGGGTAATACCAAAGGTGACTGCAAATTAAAACCAGTGCTTGTCACTTGTATATCATTACACAACACAGCATTATACAATTTATACAATACACTACATACAATACACGCACACACACACACACACACACACACACACACACACACACACACACACACACACACACACACTTAGCTCTCAAAGCCACATCTGGGAGAAGATTGATCCCAAACATTTTTTTTCTTAGCTTCAGCATTTTTCACATGATGTGTGTGTGTTTTCAAATGCCTGTCCACTGAAAGAATAAAATCAGCGTGTGAAGCCTTCACCAATTCAGAATGAATAAGAAGAAGCCCATTGTATCTCTAGTGTTCTTGCCTGCCAGAGAACTACCCTGCTCCACGCACTGAAGCTTTTTATGCTTTACATTTTGCAAAATTTTGGGCTGGGTTTTCAACTTACAACCATAGGTTTTCTTTGAACCAGGCGCGTAACTGGAGTTCCCGGTGCCTGGCTCGGGAGCTCCAGGTGGCGCCCATGTGGTACCCTGGCGCGGCCGTTAGGCCGTGGTGCGATTTGGGGGGTGACTCGGAGGGACTCTGCCCCGGGCCCCCCCCCCGCTGGGTGCCTCCCGCCAAGCAGCGCCACTAGACGCTCGTCACCCGGGAGCAGGAGGGCGGGGAGACGCGCGTCACCCCCCATCCCCGGAGCCTCCCAACGGGTGATGCGGGTGGGCGCTCCGAGGCCTTCTCCCGGCCTCGGAGCCGGAGAAAGCCTCTGAGCGACTGCCACGATCGGCGGTCCAGGGCCTTCTAAGAAGGCCCACTGCGTCGCCGCGCTATTTATTCTTTTTTTCACGCATGCGCAGAACTTTTCTGAGGCCAAGAAAAGTTTTCAGGAGGCTCCGAGGCCTTCTCCCAGGCTCGGAGAGCCTCCAAACGGTGACGCGGGCGGGCGCGCGGGGCTTGGAGCCTCCGCCCCTCGTGCGCCCCCGAGCGTGCGGCACCCAGTTTGCGGGCGCCACGCACTCCACCATTGTTTCAGCTCTGCTTTGAACCTTAAGAACATAAGAAGAGCCCTGCTGGATCAGCCCAAAGGCCCATCTAGTCCAGCTTCCTGTATCTCACAGTGGCCCACCAGATGCCTTAGGGTGGGAGCACACAAGAACATAAGTATCCCGTCGCCACTCCCTTGCATCTGGCATGAAGAGATAGCCTACTACTAAAACCAGGAGGTTTCTTCTTCCCATCATGGCTTGTAACCTGTGATGGACGTTTCCTCCATAAATCTGTCTAATCCCCTCCTTAAAAGGCATCTAGGCCAGGCCTTCAGTTTCAGTCCACTGAAAACAGCAGAGGCACAGTAGAATTGTCCAGATGCTTTGGCAGCTTTTCCCCCAGGGTGAGACTGATGTTTCTGTAAAAAAAAAATGGAGTTCTCTCTGACCTTGGAGAAGCCTGGAGAAATCTATTCTTATCTCCCTCCTTCGTGTTTATGAACAAGTCCTGGTGAGCTTTGCAGTCTAACAGAACCAGAAGCAAATAATTTGATAGAGTGTTTTTGCATATGTTATTAAAATTCAAGCCTTGATTTTTTCCCCCCATTATAAATAGTGTCTCAAAGACCTGTGATATCCACTTTGTTAAGTGTTGGGTTCAAGAGATTAAGGGCAATGACGGGCATATAGTTCACTTTTATTTCCATCTCACTGCAACCTCACATCGCCATACATCTGTTTTGTTGATTCAGAAGAGCACTTGAGCTGCTTTACAGTTGATTTTGACAAGTGCTACAATTTGATATGGGTAGATAATTCTTGCTGAGATGATTTCAAAGTACAGAAATTATAATTTTGAGTAGATATTACCTTTCTTTATGATCAGAAATTTCATGTAATATACTGTGCACTTAAGCATCTTAATCACATTTTTCTCCCTCTTTTTTAAACATTACATTCTTTTCATCTAATCGAGCAAAATATCACAAATTAAAATATTGTTCTAAATATATCTTGTTTTTTTTCCCCACTGCTTGGTGAAGATCATTTAAAAAAGAACAGGGGAAAAAAACATTAAAAATGTTCATTCCTAACCTTCTCTTCAAAACTATTTGGTTTGGGATTTAATTAAACAGTAAGACATGACAGACTGTACAGGAGGGCTCATTAATGCACACCTTGGGTGCATTTCACCTCCTGCTTCTTGCACAGCTGAGGTGTGGATTAATCAGCACTACCCCTTGGCCCAGAGCATTTATTGTGATTATAAAATGACCACTTGGAAAAAAAATAAAACAAAATGTTCAAGCGCCAGGAAAGATCATCCATCATGCTTGATGATTAGGAGTTAAGAGCAACATTTTAAAAAAAAATGATGTTCATGTTTTATGCAGAGGTGCAAACAGAGTTTTCTCCATATTTGGAAGAAGTTTTGTGTTCCTTCCAAAGCTGCACCACTTATTCTTTTAGGCCTGAGACGTGGAGTCTGCCGCACTTCAGATTCTGGTTTTAAAGAATTAAAGAGAGAGACCCTGACTCACCACATGTGATTTCATTTTTTATTTTTATTTTTTTGGTGCTTATTTCACATGGGAACCTCCTTGGACAACATGTGTTTTAGGGCAGGAGGTGTGGTCTAGTGGTTGAGCTGCCGCCTTGCTTGAAGAACAACTAAGATGGTATCAGTTTGAGACAACCAGAAGCTGCCAACAAGCTACCAACAGCTGTGATATCTCAGCTGACAAGCTGAGATTGCCTGCACTGACCCTCTGTGAGAGAGAGGAGTTGCTGGACATGCGCGGAGCTCGAAACTGTGAACAGTCAGGCAGATACCACACCATTGAAACAGCTGGAGAAGCTGTTGTAAAAAAAAAAAAAAAAACACCTCAGGGGGGTTGTTAGAAAAGCCTGCCTGAGTAAGCCACGTTTTTTGAGCACAAGTCTCCTGTGTTAGAGGTCAGCATCACTGAGCTGCTGCCAGGAGCCCAGAGCTTTCAGAAGGGTCCATTGCTTATCGCTGCAACCATCTTTCCACCCATAGCCTTTGTGTGGTGGTAACAGAGCTTCTCTCTCAGGGCCCATCCAGGTCAGAGAGGAGGCCCACGGAGGGCAGTTCGCCGAGGACCCTAAGATGTCTTGGAAAGATTTCTGTCCAAGTCCCATTCAAATGAATGGAAGGTGTACACTGACTCTTGTTCAACTCCCATTTCTTTCACTGGGGCTTATGTAAGTGATGTTTCTGATGGACGTGACTTTTTCTCTTTTTATACCTTACAAGCCACATCTCTGTCCTTGCCTTGGGCTCTGATCCAAAGCTAATGGATCCCCCCCCCAAAAAAAAACCCTTGCTCCATAGGATATTAGGCAGCAGTTCTCAACTGTACTGACAAAGCAGAAAGGACAGCCTAAGAAATGTCTGTGATTCTGTGGACTTAAGTGCAGGCTGAGGCTTTCTTTCCACAGAAACCATCCATTTTGAAAAAGGGATTTTGGCTTCAAGATTGTGAGTTTAAACTACTAGAGTGCCTGGCGTGTGTTTTTTCCCCTTTAATTTCCTCTCAGGAGGAATATAGCCTTGAGTTTAGAAAAATACTAAGAGAAAGTACAGTAGTAAAACCTGCTCCATTGTGGAGGAATGTTCAGGGTCCCTGAAGAGCAGAACAGAGGGAGCCTAGTACTAGAGGGGTGGGAAACAAGGAGCAGAGATAACAAAGGAGGGCTAGAGCTAAGATACCATAGAAAGCTGTGGGATTTTCAAGATGGTCTGTACCAGAAAGAACATTATTAGAGCAGCAAGAATGAGATGGGAGTTCTTAGAAAACGTAGATTCCAGTTGTGCCTCAAAAATTAGGATTTGATCATGCAGCTTTGCTTATTATTGGGAGGCTTAGAAGCAACTCTTTGGGGATGCAAGAAACCACATGAATGTCCTTCCTTATACAAGGAATTTCACAGGCTAAGGCTGCAATCCTGTACACACTTTCTTGGGAGTAAGCCCCATTGAACATGGTGAGACTTCTGGCTTACTACTTAGACATGCATAGGCTTGTGCTGTTAGATACATGACACACACACACCCATTAAAAAAAACTGATTGTGAAAATGTTCTTTTCCTTTTTAAAAAGTAGGGTCTTCCCAGCAAAGGAATATGCCAAGTATGGAAATAACAACAAGGTGTGTGGGCCTAATCCTGCGAAGACTGCATGGTGTTAGTTTATCTTTGGTTTTATAGGCTTATTTTTCCTAGCAGAACTCAGGACTCTGGGACGGAAACTATATTGTGCTTTTTTCCAGAATGAACATAAAAATGATGAGCCATCCTTTACTTTTAGTGATTTATTTCCGTTGCATTGAACTTTTCTTTTTCTACAGATTTTCGAGTGCATAATTAAAATCATGTCACTGATTTGCGTCAAGCTGGACCATGTGATTCTTACTCATGTGAATAATTCCTGCACAGAGAAATAATTTTGCTGAGGTCCATTGGACTTCATGTAAGCAGGAGCAACGTAGGAAGTTAGTATTTATCAGTTCAACCTCATAAATAGCATAGCGAAAGCAAGCAATGGATGTAATTCATGCCTAGCTATAGATATTTAATACATTGCTTGGAACAAAGTCTCTTCTTGTGTTAGATTTGTATTCATATATGTCAAAAATGCAATATTTCTTTTTTAAATAAATTGGAAGCACTAGTCTATAGTGTATGATTATTTTATTAACGGATAAATCAGCCAGCCAGCTCTCAAGGGCATGGAAGAAATAGATTTATTTAATTTACAAATAAACTGTATTCATTCAGCATTTCCCTCCCCTGTTGGAAATATGCGTTGTAGTAATAACAGCTGATGCTTACCAGTTGCGAAGCATTTTCTCAGATGTCAATTCAAAAATAGTGCTTATTAACCCTTCCGAAACATGAACATACAAAATCTGAAGGCATACGCCTCAGAATCAGCTAAACTCGCACAAATCCAAATCTATAATAAGTTGGCTTACCAGATCCTCACTGGGACGGGAGCGGTTAGCCCCCCCACGCCCCGTCCCCTTAAGGGTAGACCGCTCCCGTCCCGGCGAGGATCTGGTAAGCCAAATAATAAGTATTGCATGATCTGGTTTTTTGACTTCAAAAAAAAAAAAAAGTTCTGTAAGGGCTAAATTACATTTAGATATAATCACCTTGAAAGTGTGCTTCTTGACTGAAAAGCTGTGTTGTAAGGGGTGATTTTCAGCAGTGAAACGTATCTGGAAATGTGTGTGGGGGGAGGGTAGTTGCAGTTGGAAAGTGGTAAGCAGTAAAAGGGTTAAGTATCCCTCCCCTCAATGCTTCTCTGTTAAATCAGCCTCTCTGAAGCTGCTTTTCACTAAAAAAAATAAGTAATAACCACTGTGTTTAAATTCACATATTTTAAATTCACATGGCAATTTGACCCTAAGGACTATAGTGTTCTGAATAAAATGTTCAGTCCAGAAGTTCTTCTTGCTTGCAGAATGAGAGAATGCGTACATACTGTATTGGTCTGAGTATAAGACTCACTTTTTTCTCCTAATTTAAGTTTTTAAACTAGGGGTGCGTCTTATAATCAGGCTGTTGCAATAATGCCAGTGATTTAATTAAAAAATTTTAATAGCACCAAACTTTAAGGGTGCGTCTTATAATCAGGTGTGTCTTATACTCGGGACAATACGGTACTTTCTTCCACTACACAATTTCATCAGTGGCTCATAGGTTTCTCCTCATTCTCATTGAGGTAAAAAACAACAACACATCCCTGCTTTTTCACAATTGCAAAGTTCCTTTAGTGGATGCATACAAATCGCTATCTTGTCGTGCATTGTGGGGGGCTTCTCTGTTGTTGAGGCCGAAGTATGTGGACAAGGTCGGTGCTTGGAGGAGAGCAGCCCCCCACCCATTTACATGCCCCATAATATCAAGCAGGGAATGGTTGACTGGATCCAGGAGCTGATCAATGCTTCCTTGTGAGAAGGAGTGGCCCTGCTTGCCA
>JANXHW010000005.1:139552500-139602500 GCA_026170595.1 Plestiodon gilberti rubricaudatus
TGTTTTCTAAAAACTCAAAATCTGCCTGGGATACACTTATCAGCTTCATCCAACTGAGCTTCATTCAACTGAGCTTATCAGTTTCATTCACCTGAGCCAGACCTCTTTCAGGGCAGTCAGGTTCAGTTGGTAGAGCTGCCGGCTCGTAAGCCTGAAGATTGGTGCAGGGGCGTCAGCTGATAGAGGGCGGTGGGCGGTGGGCCCCAGGGCGTAGGGCGCAGGGCTCAGGGAGTGGGGCGGCGGGCTCCTTAAATTTGGTGGGGTTTTTTTGCATTTTTCCACTTTTTTTCTGTTTTCGGGGGTTTTAAGTGTTAAAAGGGCATGAGTAAGTGTATGTGTGCTTTCCCAGCACTTATCTGGAATATGGGGCGCTTCCAGGACGTTCCAGCGATGATCTTCCTGCGCCCGGGCACAGCTTCTCCCTGCGCCCGGGCGCGAACTCCGTAATGCCCCCAGTAGCGGTTTCCGGAGTTTGCGCAGGCGCAGAACGTCCCTGAAAACTCCGTGGTTCTGCGCCTGCGCAAACTCCGGAAACCGCTGCTGGGGGTGTTACGGAGTCCGCACCCGGGCGCAGGGAGAAGCTGTGCCTGGCCGCAGGAAGAAGATCGTCGCTGGAACGTCCTGGAAGCACCCCATATTCCAGATAAGTGCCGGGAAAGCACACATACACTTACACATGCCCTTTTAACACTTCCCCCCCCCCTGAAAACATTTTAAAAAACCCTTTAAAAAAACGGTCAAAAATAGGTTTCGAAACCGAAACCTAAAAATTTTGACAGTTTTATTGGGGGGCGTTGGGGGCCTGGCGACGCCTCTGGATTGGTGAACAGCAGTTTGAGACACGCCGCTGACAAAAAGCTGTGAAGAGATAAGAGTTCCAGCTACACCTGCAAGCAGAGTGCCATCAGCCGGGCGTGGGAGGCGAAGACCAGTGAAGAGGCCAGACTGCAAAAGGATACCATCTGGAATGAAGTTGTTCATGAAAGAGTGAACATTTATATAAAATTATTTTTAAAAAAACGTTACGGGGATTGGGAAAGCCTGCCCATTTAAACCGCCTTGGATTAAAGTCAGAGGAGAAATCCAATGACCAAGAAAGGCGGTATATAAATACTGTATTATTATTATTATTATTATTATTATTATTATTATTATTATTTATTATTATCCTGCAAGTTCAGCCAATTTTCTGTTAACAGAAGTGGCTCCTCAACCACATTTGTAGCTTGGGGTGCTGTAGACACGAGTCGGCTATTTTTACAACTGCATCAATGTGTTCCTACAATGTGTTCCACAAATTTTTTTTTTCTGTGCAGGATTTTGGAATTACATCAATAGTCATGAGGTCAGGTTTAAATTCTACATTTTAAAAATATCCTTCCCATGTTTTCAGAGCTTGAAATGGCCGGAATTGACTTATTTGCTTGCTTCTACCCACCTGTTTAAAATGCAAGCCATTTTGCATTGGCACCATTGATTCCTGTGTCTTCACTGTTGTAAACATCATGCAGCAAACCTAATTGATAGACGTCACATTATGATTGTATGGCTGGCATACACATTTTTCAGCACTGACAAATTTATCTAGCATCAGTTCACCTTCTCAGAAGCCATCCAACAGATGACAGTGGGCAATACTTTCCACACTGAATCCTTTGTGTGATTGCTGAAGTAGGAAGTTACTGTCACAGTCCGCTGGAGCATGAAAAGGTAACAATGTTACCTCAAATCAGTCTGCACTTCCAGTACATTAATACTGTATATTTCCTTGTTTGCATGTGTTCCTGATCTGACCCAGAAATCTTTGCATGTCCACGTGTGCAGCTGAGCAAGCAAAAATATCAGGACATTGGTACAGAGGCGTTGTGACGGTGGGGACGGTGGACCCCAAGCGGCTGGTTGACCTCCAATTTTCTAATGACCTCCAATGTCCCTCTTCCCATCCAGGTATCATCACTTTCCATAACAATCTATGAAAAGCTGTTTTCTAAGACAGCAGCCAAACTGTGGGGTATAAAATCTGGCACCCTATATTTTTTGAATTCAGTATGTTTTTATTCATAAAGAAACACTTGGTTCCCACTAATTCCCCAAAATGCCTTCACCAATTTTTCTAGAACCTTCTTCTGGATTTCTGACTCGTCTAAAACAGTTCATTGCTGGAGATACCACCTTGACGATGAGCACCTTGATGGATTTTGTTTTGTTTTTTTCTCTTTCTCTTCCCCCCCCCCCCCTTTGCATTCCATGGTTAATTTCAGTGCAGTCAGACTACTGAAGAAGTCCTTCAATCCATCATCAAGCTTCCCTAGCAAGAGGGCCAGGTCTGCAAGTTGTATTCAAGCCAAAATCATGGGATGTCCTTGTGTCTAATTTGATGACAGTGTTGAAACACGGGAGCAATAGAACTTGACTGGTCAAAACTTTTTAGAGCTTTTAGAGGTAGAAGTTTCTAAGTTTGGATCATTTGAACTTGTGGTGTTAAAAGCAACCTGAAATTACTCCAGATGGCTAGCTTCATCTGTGATTTATGCCAAGTCTATGCTTAGTGTCAGAATCACTCCAAAGGAATATTTAAACAGTCCTCAAATAAAAAGCATGCCGAGAGGAAGGGAAAAGCACCCCCCCTCCCTACGAATCACTGTTGTCTATGTAGGATCAATACAGCACATTGTTATTCAGCAACATTTCTCCACTTCTGCTCTTTATGAAAAACTCCTTGGCACAGTAGTGTAGCTCAGCAAGCTACTTCACAATGTACTCCTTTCAGGAGTAAACGTCACCTAGTATGTGGTGAGCATGTCTTGGGAAACAACGGACTACAAAGCAAAGTGTATGCAAAGACATAGGATCCACTCAGAGGCACTTCACACATAACATCTTTCCGACACAGAGGCTTTTGGGGTAGGAAAAAGGATTAAAAGCATGTGTGAAGAATGCGCATTTTGATATATACGATTTCGTGTGCCGGACAGCTGCTGGCGTCCACTGCTTCCAAAATATGCAATCAGAGCAAAACTGATGCACTATTTCTTTTCCCCATGTTATGATATGCACATTTTTTTTCATGCTTTTCCTCCACAGGGATAATGACCACAACCAAGTACAGATGGGCTTGAGCATATTTAATTCTGCCTTAGATTATGGCCACTATCTGCTTAGAAAGCTGCCATGTTTGAAGCAGTCCTCACCAGGATGTAAGTAAAGTCTGAATTAGCAGTGGTAGACAATTAACTATAGCTGCTATTCTAGAGTCATAGAAGCCTTTGCTCCTCCTGACACTCTAATGTTTAATTCTGGCAGATAAGGCAGAGACCTCTCTGCCTACCTGGCCAGAGCAGTGGCGTACCTACGCCTGGCGGTAGGGGGGCGGCAGCACAAAATGACACACACACACACCCCTGTGCCATCACACCCAGAAGGGACGTCGCCGGCCCACCCCCGGAAAAGGCGCCCAGTGGTGCGAAAAGGTATCTGGGGGCGGGCGCATCATTTTGTGTTGCTACCCACCCGCAGGAGCAACCGAGCACCACGGTTTTCTTTCTTTTGTTTTTGCTGCCGATTTGCTGCCGATGTGGCCGTTTTGTAAAAAAAAACCACTGGTCACCGCCCCCCTGGCAACGCCTCTGGGGCAGAGTAAAACAAAGTGTGCTGAGAGCAAGAGGATCCTGCAAGCTGGGGCAATTGAAGGGCATGGAGGCCTTTTCCTGAACTGTATTCTGAACCTTTCCATCACTCTTTTCCATAGACCAGTAATCAGGCTCACACAAATGTTCATCTTTCTCCTTCATTCTGTCCTATACCTGAAGCCTTCTGCCATATGTTGTGCTCCTCATGTTACCAAAAGAGCTGGTTCTTAGGGGAAATTAGCACAGCCCAATTTGGAACAAGGGATCTTTTATACTGGATAACAAATCAGCGTAATGCAGGGCTTCCCTTTTAACTTAGCAAAGAGAGAGACTGAGAGAAAATAACTTCAAATAAAAGTTTATGGATTTATTAAGAGAGGACAAAGGTAAAATTATTGCATACAGAGAAATAATATATATTCAGCAATAATAATATGCCCATGGTTGGACACCAATAATGGAAAAATACGTTTCTATTGTCTTAAACATAGTGTAAGTGTTCCTGTTTTGATGATGGTGGTTGCTTGTAATGCAGAGTGTATTTGGTGCAAAGGAAAGGGAGGTCAGGGAGAGAATTTTGGGTGTCCCTGCTTCTTCCAACCCAATTCCTAACAGCTAAGAATAGGGAGAGAAGGGGGGGAAGGGAGGTTTCAGAGATCTTTCATACTACCTGTCTTATAGAGGAGAGCCTTGCCAGCATAGCAGATGGTAGTTTGGAAACTCAGATGAGTTACAAATTGTAAGGGGAAAAGCTTTCCTTTTTAAGGAGTTTTTAGGGATGGTGCTACGTGCAGGCTAGCTTATTCAGGATAAATGTGTAACTTTGGGGAGCTATGTATGATGTGTAAATTGATAACTGGGGATGAGAATAGAAAGGAACTTCCCTAATCCTTGCAGGATGTAGGTAATCTTTTGTTGCTTCATGTGTCAGCTAACATGCAAATGGAGTAAAACAGTGGTGCCAGAGAGATGTCTCGCACCCAAAATGAAGTTTACCCAAGTTAATGCAAACATACAGGTATAATACAATCATTTTGTTACAAAGTTACAAATTACTGAAATTGCATTCAGAAAAGCAAACATAGCTGCAGAAACAAAGGATAAGTAAAGGATTAAAAGTTGCAGTCCACGAGACATGATGGATTTATCTTTTCTTCTTCCAGGATGTGTGTTTGTGGGGTAAAAGTTCATTTAGGCCTGAACCAAAGTTTTTGAGAAAAACATGGCTTGTAACAGTTCAGTTCATTTGGTGCATAGGTTCTGGAAAACAGTTCATTTTGCACCTTAACATTCCTTGGTGTTGTCCTATGAAATATCATGTTGCTTGATATCAGAGTTCATAAAACAGTATGATGAGGAATGAAACAGGGGGTAAATGATCCAGTAGTAACACTCATGCAGTATTGCGCATTCACATGCAGCTGGGAATCTGCCCCCACTTCTCATAGTGGTGAGGAAGCAACCACTCTATGCGGAACTGCACTACAGACTCAGGATCACATCCCTGTAGTCTGCGTTATTTATTAACGTGGGCTGAACAGGTGAAAATACACTTGAGGGCAGTGTATTAACAAACACAGACAGTCAGGTGTGGTGTTGTTTTTTCCCTAGGCATATGACTGAAAAAGATAGCGTTCTGTAATGTTTGACTCCCTGTACAGGCCATGGAATACTCATCACAATATTTTGAATGTGGATTTACTGATACAGCATTTTGGGAAATTAGCTTGAATTACAAGAATCTGATATGGTTTTATGCATATTCAGAGATCCCTGAAGGAAAAAGAATGCACTGACTGGATTCATACTTAATAACAGAGTTACTAATATGCAGACATTCTGTAGTCCTATGCAGACGTGATGATGATGTGGACACTGTCCATGCAACATGGGGATGAAGCATGCCGGCAAGCCCTGACCCCACCCTGATGTGCTCCTGAAGCCCACCCACCCCATAAACACACTCTCCCTGGGATTCTAGTGGTCTTAATCACAAGGAGGATCTTTCCCTAGGGGGAGTTTTGTCACTGCAGACAAATGCTCCCCATGGGGAGACAGGGGGCAGGGCTTCAGGAGTGTGTTGGCATGGGGGCGAGGCTTGCTGACACATATTGGCTTCCCCTATCATGGGCAGCATCCATGCAGTTGTAACATTTACATAGGACTTTTGTTTCCCTGTCTCCTGCTCCCAAACATTGGTTGCTGTTAGCAGAGGGCAGAGAAATGTACACAGCAAGTCCTCACTTAAAGGCGTTTCATTATAAAGTTGATGGGAAAACGCTTATGATTATCAATTAGCCCATGGTAAAATTGGCTTCATTATAAGTAGTTTCACTTAATGTTGCAGTTTCCAAGAAGAACCTATTGACAATTTTAAGTGAGGACTTGCTCTAAACTCTTTAGTTAAGGATATATATACTGCGCTTCTACCTTTACAGGAACTTGGGATGGTGGACAACAAAAGATAAATATAACAAAAAATAATGCAATAAAAACATGCCAATAGACAGAGGTTCTCTAAGTGTGAGGCGCGACTCCCAAGTGCGTCATCGAAAGCAGCCAGGGGCGTCGCGTTAGTCTTTTAATTAACACATATTCTTGCTTGCAAGAGAGAGAGAGCAAAAACAAAGACCCGGAGAAAAGCTGCCTCTTCACATCGGGTCACTCAAAGTTAATTTCAAAACACTTCAGGTTTGTAAGCAGTTTCCATGTCTTGTTTTTAACCACAGTGTGAGGGAAGCCCTTGCTTATCTTATGTTAAAGAACAATTGATAAGCCTGATAAGCCGCTAAGTAGTCAAGCTGAGCTCCTGGAGACAAGACAGCATCTCCTTTCTCTCATTGTAGGTTTGCAGATAAGGTATTTTCATTCAGGTTTCATTCAGACATTGCAGGTTTGCAAGTAAAGTATTTTCTTTCTGTTGATTGTTTTTAATAAAGCAAACACAAAACAAATGCAAGAACTGCAATTGAAAATGGTGCAGAGCAGGTTCTGCTATACATACAGTCTTTGATTTCTATGTTTAGTTTGGTTGATTAATTATTAGGATTTCTCTCCTTCTTCCTTTCTGACCCACCTCTAAGTTAGTTCCCCACTCTATTTTCTGGGACAAACCCCCCCCCCCCTGGAAACTGCCAGGCAGTATAAGAATCTGTTTTTCATCTTGCAAAGATGCTACCAAAAGGAGCTAGCTTTCTCTCTCTTTCTCTCTCATGCAACTGGGATGGGGCATGACCAATGATTCCCTCCCATGCTTTGATGTTTATCTTGCCATGAATAGGACTAACACAGACAACATCAATGCCCCCTACCCAGGCCTGCCAATGGAGGGAGGGCAGCATCCCAACCCCACCCTGCACACTCCTGGCTTAGCTGCTGCTCAGCATAAGCATGGAAAATCCACTTTAGGGCTCGTTTTGGGAATATACACATACATATACACATACATATAAGAAAGGGTGCCTCTGAGCATGTAAAGAGTGCCTGTTTCTTCCATGCACTGTAATGGGAAGTCACAGCTAACGGCGAGGGAGGTCAAGGGAGCCGCGAGTCAAAAAAGGTTTGGGAACCACTGGACTAGAGCATCAAAATAAGCCACAAGGAACAATCATATAACTTAATGACAACAGGCAGCAGCAGCATTTGGCCAGGACCATTATGCCAGACTGTGTTGGCCCAATTCAGAATAAAGTGTGTTGATGGAGGAGACCAGGAAGGCCTCATGGGGCAGGAAGTCCCATCGCCTGGGTGCAGCCTGACAACCCAATCCTGCGTAGGGGGGAGGGAGTATCAGTGGTGCACTCTGCTGATTCCTATCCCCCATCCCAGGCCTGGGCAACCTTACACAGCCTCCTTGGACTTGTGCCAGCCATTTTGCTGGCGCAGATCCAAGGAGGCTGTGTAAGGTCGGCCAGGCCCGGGACGGGGGATAGGAATTGGAAGAGAGCACCACTGATACTCCCTCCCCTATCCCGGACCAGGCCAACCAATTGCCCCCTCCCCTGCCAGCCCAGCCCGCCCTCCCCACACCCTCCCACCATCTGGCGCAGGACTTACCTTCCTCCACTAGTGGTGGCTGCAGTCGCAGGCAGTGGATTGCGCCGTGAGTCTCTGTCCCAAGTCCATCAGTATCACCTGGTGGTAACAGAACCTAGAGGATAGCCTCTCAAGAAGTCTTTAAAGAACTGACAGTTTGATAAGTAAAAGTGTGGAACATCATTATGTCAGGAAAAGGAGGATAAACTACTGGATGTTGTGGAAAAAGAGGAGTATAAGATACGACTACTGCTTTTGCAGCAGCTATGTATTTTGTTTGGGTAATTAGCTTCCTTCAAATGTCTCAGATACTGTATTTTGCCTGGTCAGTGGTCAGGAACCTCCAAATTCTCTTTACATTTTGCTGTAGGTGAAATTCAGTGACCAGTCTCGTTTAACAAATACTGTATTTTATTGCCATATCTGAATGTCTGTGGGTTGTTGTTGTTGTTTTTAAACCTGGGTAACTGTTACTATGCTCTGTTCATCATAGACCTTACTTAGCAAAAATTAAGATAGTATGATTGGTTCTGGATGCACATCAAAAGTGAGTTTGGAATGGAAATGAACTGGATGACATACAAATATTGCAGCTTAGTTAGTTTCTTAAATAAATTGCCAGTTTGCATAACTGGTCTGGAAGTTTGCACCTTTGCAAGGTGTAAAAAAATGACTGCAGTGAAGTGATTATCACAAGTGCAGCTTAGTTTTTTCCTGCTGTTGAAACAAATTGTGGGAGTGGTTCTTTGCCTTCCATAGGTTCAGGGGCACATGCAATGGGATCACAGCCTTTTTTTTTAAAAAAATGGCTAATTAAAATGGTTTTTTTAATTCCTCTGTATACCTACACATCTTCATTTCGGCTTTGATTTTTAACTCGTGTGTCTACTCTGTTTTTCTTCCCGCAGCCTCCCATATTATATGTTGGTTTAAAAGGCAGAAGAAAAAGAGGGTGATCTATTCGTAAATAATGTGAATAACCTCACAAGAGGACCAAATGTTCATCATGAATGATTAAAACAGCATGCAGCTATGATGCTTTGAAACCCAACCATATTTTGCACAGTATGTGCATATGGTGTATAAGGTGAAATTCAGTAAGGTGAGTGTTCTAAAGCACATTTCTAGTCTGTTTTTCCAGCTGGATAATCTATCAAGTTCAGTTTCTCCCACTTCAACTAGCTCTTGTTATAACCTCTCATTTTGTGTCCAAGTGTTAAGATGATGGACAGCATTTGCTGATTCAAATTTATCTATGCTTTAAAGAGAAAAAAGGTTGGGTATCAACTTGCTGAAGTCCAGTTCCTTGCCCTTGTTGCCGTGCTTCCTTTTGCTGACTTTGGCATTTTAGCATCATAGGAATCATAGTATAATATTTTAAAGAACAATATAATTTGTGAAATATTACCCAAAAAAAAAAAAGATACAAATACTGTACCTTTCAATGCACGCCAGCTCTGAAGCTCGTGCGCTTCCGGGGAGGCCATATAAGACCGGCCCAGGCTGCGATGGGGCATAGGATATTGGTGCAACTCAGCGCCAATATCCCAGCACCCCTCTCAGCCAATAATCCCCTCCTTCGCTGCCCCTGCCCTCCCTCCCCCACACCCCACCCCTCCACTGACTGGCGCAGCACTCACCTGTGGTGGTCGGCACAGAGTCAGTCCGGTGGGTCAGTGAGCAGCGCCGGGCCCTGCACCGGCGCTATTTGAGTGCTCGCTCCGCCAGCCTAAAGTTACGGAGGATTGGGCTGCCCATCTCCAAGTGCATACCATAAAATTGAATTGGGTGGGTAGCCTCACCAGTTATTTTATGGGGCATGGGTAGTAAGATGGGAGCCCTGAAATACTTGCTCTGGAAAGCCGAGGAATAAGGTGATGGGATGAAAAAATAAATGGTATACAAGTGATGAGCAAGGTGAGGGAGCAAGGTGACATGCCTGTACTCTGGTTGCAAGAGGACAAGATCAGCCATACAGACTGGAGGGGTGAGACCTCCCTGCTTCCTAAGGCAATATAAAAGAGCTTGGCTTGAATAACATTGAGCCTGCAATCCTATAACACTTTCCTGGGAGTAAGCCCCATTGAAAACAATGGGATATACTTTGTAAAACGGTGGATAACAAAGATGCTGTCAACAAAGGCACCAGAGACTTCATCAGGATGCTGAGACGGGTTGAAGGGAAACTCTTAACAACTACAAGTAGTTTCTCCCCATCACAGGGATAGTATCCATGCCGCTGCAAAACATTTTTGGCTTGGGACCTGTCTGTGCAATAAGTGTGGATCTGCATTGCACGCTACTTTGCAAATTTTGATTCCCTTGTGAAACAGCCAGATTCCCATATGGAGACTATCGCCGCAATCCTGTGTAACTCTTGCACCGGTGTAACAGTAGATCCCCCGGTGTAAGAGTAACCAGTGTATGTGTATCAGTATGCCAGTGTAACTTGCCATACACTGACGGACGCAGGATGGACACCAGCGTAACCCCTCTCGGACGCCTCACATGCGCAGTTTGGACGTGGAACGGACACCGACACAACTTCACCGGTGCAGGGGGCATTCTGGGGGCATTCAGACACCCCTGGAATGCCCCCTGTGCTGGCGGAGTTGTGCCGGTGTCCGTTCTGCGTTCTAACTGCGCATGTGAGGTGTCCAAGAGGGGGGGTTGTTGTTGTTGTTGTTGTTGTTATTGTCATCAGTATTTATATACCGCTTTTCAACAAAAAGTTCACAAAGCGGTTTACAGACAAAATCAAATGATTAAATGGCTCCCTCTCCCAAAAGGGCTCACAATCTAAAAAAGATGCAGAAGAACACCAGCAAACAGCCACCAGAAAAGACACTGTGCTGGGGTGAAAGGGGGGCAGTTACTCTCCCCCTGTTAAATATAAGAGGATCACCAATTAAAAAAGTGCCTCTTGCCCAGTTAGCAGGGGTTACGCTAGTGTCCATCCTGCGTCCGTCGGCGTACGGCTAGTTACACTGGTATAAGTACTCTTACACCAGGGGATCTACTGTTACACTGGTGCAAGAGTTACACAGGATTGCACCCTGTGTCAATCAGGTTCTGGGAGGCAGTCATACCAGGTAGGTACCAACTCTCACTCGGTGGAACAAAAGTCAAATATAAAGGTCCAGAGATGCAGAATGTCTTAACACAATATAGGAAAGAGGCGGCAGGTGGCTTGATGTGTGTGTGTGGGGGGAGACCAATATCCCTCCTTACCATACCTAAATGAGTTTCCAGCATTTTCATGGACTGTGGTACCTGGCTACTGAACAACTAGGCAAGCATATTATTGTCAGGGAAACAGACTGATTTTAGATTTTGACTGGAAACACAAAATTAAATGATGCTTTTAGAAATGCTCCAGATTTTAACTATGATCCAAAGGAGCTATGGTCACATTCGGATAGGATTCAGATGCATAGTCAGAGCTTCCTTCAATGCTTTTGTGGCAGCAATTTTGATAGCCAGTGAAGCAATCCACTTTTGAAACCAAAAAACCATGTGATAAAAAAACTTCAGACCGAGCCCTGATCATGTGAATGGTTTCCATCTACATGTGTGTACTACTTCTTTCTGCCCTTGCACAAGGAATCCTATGCCCTTGTTTCATTACTTCTGAAGGTGAATTAGTGTCAATGCTGTTGCTCTATCAGCAATGTTCTTATTAGCTCACCTTGATGGAACATTGATACTTGTCCTCCTAGTTTTGTATGAATAAGAGAAAGAGAGTATGATTCTCCAACTGATTTCAAGGGCATTTGTTTATCTCTCACTGAAATCAATGACATTTCCAATGCAATCCTATACACGCCTACTCATAAGTAAACCCCATTTTAAGAGCCAGGATGGTGTAGTGGTTTGGGAGTCGGACTTAGACCTGGAAGATCCAAGTTCAAATCCCCGCTCAGCCACAAAGCTTCCTGGGTGACCTTGGGCCAGTCACTATCTCTCAGCCCCACCTACCTCACAGGGTTGTTGTGAGGACAAAAAGGAGGGGAGGAAATATGTACACCACTCTGAGCTCCTTGGAGGAAGGGTGGTATAAAAATGTGAATAAATAAATACATAAATTTAGTTTCAATGTTAGCTATTCCCAGGTGTGTTATAGGATTGCTGCCTTACTATGCAATCCTGTGCATGTCTACTCAGAAGTAAGTCTTATTGAGTTCAGTGGTATTTACTGCCCAATACTATGCTGGCAAATCTCACAATCTACCAGCATAAAGCCAGGACCGCTGGCACCGCAGCCGGTCTTTTTGCGGCTTGCTACTGATGGCACCAGAACTGGTAAGCCCCATGCTGGCTCTGGCGAGTCACAGAACCTCTGCTGGAGTGGTAGGTTGGCGGCAGGGGCAATTCAAGGGAGGATCGGGGAGGGAAGCAGGCTGGGCTGGGAAAAGAAGGGGGAGGATCACGGTGAGACTAGCACATGCCGAGATCCTATCTCCTCTTCTAGGCCCAGACCCACACCCTGACTCTCCTCCTCCTCCTCCTCCTAAAGAGCTAGCATAGGTCAGATGAGACCCATTGGAGACCAAATGGCCATCACAGAGGTAAATAAACAACTTTTTTAACAACCCCCCAATACCCATATATACTCATGTATAAGTCGATCTCATGGATACGTCGAGGACATGTTTTAAGCCAAAAATCATGGCATTTGCTATGACCTATGGATGTTGAGGGTAAAACTTAGGGGTGTATCTTTGAATTCTTTGAAAACGACTTACTTACTAGTAAGTATTCTGAGGCAGCAACATAAATTCTCCAAACAGGAAGAAAGGTGAAGGAGCTTATGGGAGTTGTAGGCGTTGTGAGGAGTACAGTACTTCCATAGCTGCAGCCCTCACAAAGACTACAACTCCCATAAGCTCCTTCACCTTCCTGTTTGGAGAATAGCTCCATTTCTGTGCTGCTTCAGAGCAAGGTAAGACAGCTCTGGGGGTTTTTACCCACCCCTGTGCATCCTGCTTCATCACACACACACCCTGCCTCACCAAGCAGCTGTTCTTAGAAGCCCCAAGTATAAGTTGACCCAGGTTTTCAGGGTCAATTTTAAGGCATAATTTTTTGACTTATACAGGAGTATATACAGTACCTCTCCTGGGCTGTCTGGTCCCTCCCCAGCCCATAGCATACACTCTGTGGGGGGGGGGGCGCTGCATGGTCTGGGCTGGCAGGGGATAGGATTGGGCTAAGTCTCAGGTAAATGTGTAAAAGATTACAGCCTTAATATCCTTAACTTTGGCTGGATCATACCCCTTAGCTTCAGAAGAACAGAGCTTTTTTCTGAAGAATGCATTTGGCTGGTCCATCTACCTCCTGACATATAATCTTCACATCAATAGGCTATAGAAAATGCAGTGTGGAGGAAATAAACTAGCATAGAGAAGGGGGTTGGGAAATGCAGAGAGAATCATACATGCTAGCATCTGGAGTGGAAGAGGCCTTGCTGGATTGGGGAATAGAAAAAGAGCAAATTAATTCTTTTAATATATTTTAAAAGGCTTTGATGTTATTGTGCATGGAAAGAGGGCCTGTTTTCCCCATGGGCTTCAGATAGTTGGCTGCCACAGGGGTGGAGTGGGTGATAAGTTCTAAAAACCTAGTTAAAACCTTTTTTTTTTTTTCTTAAGAGAGTTCTTGGCTTCATAAACATTTCTAGTTTCTTCTGTTATGCATGTTTTTCCTCAGTGCCTATAGATAAGAGCAAATTGAATAGCAGTGATTGTGCAAAGCTCTCTGTTTTATGTTGCAAAGGAAGTTTTCAGTGCATCTTTGAAAATTCCCTTCGGTGACAATACGCAGTCAGCATATATCCTTGTGAAAAAAGAAAAGATGAAGGTATTAGGCAATCTGATCTATCTAAATATACCATCAGAACTGAGAAAATAATTTTCCATAAATAATGTATTTTTAAGTTATCACATTTTGTTTCTTCCTGGATTTTTCAATAGATTTAAATAAAATAAAAAGTACATCAGTAAGTGAATAGGTTCTTTGCTGTTGGTTGTCAAAACTTTTACAGCTTAGTATCCTTGCTTTTCTTTTCTGGAAAATAACTTTTTTAAATGTTTGGATTATTATTTTTTCCGGGGAAACTACCACCAACTTTTTGAAAATCTATAATCTTCTTCCAAAGTCATAATCAATGATATTGGAAACACACTGACAGCCCATTCCAACCCAAGTGCTAAGCAGCCCAAGTCAGACCTAAAGTCAGCCTAAGTCGTTTAGGTCGAAGTTAGGTCTGGAAAGCAACCATTTAGGGCGAAGTTAGGTCAAAGTTAGGTCAAAGTTACGACCAACGGACTAAGAACAGCCCATTCCAACCCAAGGGCTAAGCAGCACAAGTCAGACCTAAAGTTGACCTAAAAGTGGGCGGAACATGGGCGGACCGTGGGTGTAACGGGGGCGGCAACCAATTAACGTTGGATTCCAGACCCTGGCAAGCACAGACACGCCCCCTCCAACACAAATGCTGACACAAAATTTAGGTCGACCAAAAAGGTGGACCCAAATTCGAGGAGACCCATATGAGCCATTTTACCTTACCTAAGCCAGCCCTCTCCTGAAAATTTCTAACACCCTACTCCTGAGTTAGGTCAGAGTTAGGACGGAGTTGGGCCTGCTAGGTCTGGAAACCGACAGAGTTATGCCTAAGATAGGGAGCCTATCAGCACCCAGCCCCACCCAGCCTCATTCCCACAAAAGCCCAGCCCCAGACCTCCAGTCACTCTCTCTGTCTCTGAGCACGTGGTGTGGGGTTCTGTCCCTCACAGCCACAAAGTGGGACTTTGTCGGTGGAGGGCAAAATTCACAAACACCCCACTTCTCTCTTCTCCTCTCTGCCTCCCTCTAGGGCAGAGAGGGCTTTTCTGGCTGTGGCCAACCTGTTTACAGCTGTGCCTGGGCAGCTGCCTCCATGCAAGTGTTTGCTAACCCATGTCTTTCTCCCAGCCCCTCTCCCCCCCCCACAGGCAACACCAGCAGGTAAGAGCAGGCTTTGTGCTGACATGTGGTCTGACTGCTGCCTCTTTGCATTTAGAAATATAGGAAGGATACATGCCTCTCTACCAATGTGTTGTCTCATAGCTGTCTGCATAGCCGGCCATGACATGCCTCTCTACCAATGTGTTGTCTCATAGCTGTCTGCATAGCCTGCCATGATATGCCTCTCTAACAATGTCTTGTCTCATAGCTGCCTGCATAGCCTGCCATGATATGCCTCTCTAACAATGTCTTGTCTCATAGCTGCCTGCATAGCCTGCCATGACATTCCTCTCTACCAATGTGTTGTCTCATAGCTGCCTGCATAGCCTGCTATGATATGCCTCTTTACCAATGTGTTGTCTCATAGCTGCCTGCTTTGCCTGCTATGATATATAGGATACATGCCTCTTTACCACTGTTGTGTCTGATTGCTGCCTGTAGTCATGTGAGCAGACAATGCCACAAGTGTGGAACTGTTAGCCTTATGTAGACACCAGCTGTTCCCCCCCCCCCTTTTCTCCACAGGGTCTACTGACAGGTCAGTATTGCTAGGTTTGCCATGGTTGTGACCCCCAAGTTGTGTTGTTGTCTCTCTCTTTGACCCTTTCCCCTTACAGGATCATGCTCTCCTTACACCCAGGTAAGCAGCTCAGACCATGCTATGTGTGTCACACCTATCAGCTGTGTTTTATTTCTCTCCCTGCAGGCTTTTGCAACCAACACACTGGCTTGTAGTCAATGGTGACTGCTTCCACATACCAGCTGACATGTAACTCCCCCTTGTTTTTTGTCTCCCCAGGAACGTCCACTACCACCTACCTTCCTGGGAGCACCCCTGGGCCTGCAGTCTGGTTGCCCCACTGTCGTCTGCCTAGATGCTGCCAGAGGTCAGGGAGCCAGCCCTGCAACCCTCCTCAGCTGCCGGCGCTGCTGCTGCTCCCTGGGTGTCCTTCTTGCTGCCCCTCCCCTTTCTATGGAGCAGGCTGTGGTTCCACAGGGGAAGAGCCTGCATGTCCAGGTCCATGGGGCAGGTGTGCTGCTGCTGCTTTCTGAGTGGCTGCTGTGCCTACTCCTGGCAGCCTCGCCTGGCCATCTCTGCTAACGTTCCAGAACAATAAAGATGCCCCTTGGGCAGAGCCCCAGTGAAACATATGTGCCCAGTGTTTACACAAGCATTGCCCCCCACACACACAGACAGCCCCCAGCACTGAAGCCCCTACATGAGTCCCATCCAGGGACTGCCACGGCCTTCCCTGGGAGAACCCAGCAGGGGCGCTGCGAGAGCCCCATGGCACAGAGGGGAGGGGGGAGTCAGGGGGGCCTCTCAGGCAGGCAAACAGTGACAGCCAGGGCGTCCGCCCGTAATGCAGGCGCCTCCGGCGAAGGTCTGCCCGTAATGCAGGTGCCTCCATCGAAGGTCCGCCCGTAATGAAGGCGCTTCCGTCGAAGGTCCACCCGTAATGCAGGCACCTCCGTCGAAGGTCCGCCCGTAATGCAGCCACTTCCGCCCAAAGTCTGTCTGCATAAGAGGCGCCTGTTTATGCATCACCTTCATCTGCGGAGCGCCCCCTGTGTCCCTATCGGTCTCTGCAGACCCCTCTCTTGGAATCTGTCTCCCACCAGCCTTGTTGTCTGTCTGTCTGTCTCTGACCCACCCATGCCCCTCCCCAGCACCCCCTGTATGCCTGCCTGTGTGTCTGCCTCTCCTCCCACTCCCTGATGATGGCTGCTGGCCACCCCCCAACCTGCTAGAGCGCCTACCGTGAGGCGCCGTCGTCGCCCCATCTGGGGGTGTGATGAGCTGTGTGAGCCCTTCACGCTCGCAGCAGACAAGCCCAAGGCATCTCTTGGTCTTGGCCGGGGCACAGAGCAGCAGGCACGCCGGGATGCCTTCTTTGTGGGCATTGCCCTGGCCTTGGAGGCCCAGGGCTTCAGGCAACGCACGGGCGAGTCATGTTAGAGGCAGTTCCAGTCCTCATGAGACCCCCCTTGTGTGTGACGTTCCCACCCCCTCCCCTTCCCTTCCCTCCCCCGCTCACCCCCCAGTGCAGTCTCAACGTGACTTGGGGGTGGCATCGCCTTCTGCAGGAGGGAGGGGACGGCCACTCTCCCCTGCAGCAGGTGGCTGATGCACAGGGTGCCCTGTGGCGGCTGGGCTCAGGCACCTCGCTCACCTGTCACCTGCCCTGTGCCCACCACATGACTGGCGCAACCCCCCTGCCTGCGGTCAGCCCCTTTGCGACCGGGCTGCGACAGACCCTGTGGCAGCTGCCATGGATGGACGCTGACACATGCAGACAGAGGCCTGCACATGCCTGAGCCAGACACGGAGCCTGGAGAAGAGTCTGCCTGCCTGGGAGGTAAGTGTTGCCTGGATCCTGGGGTGGTGCTGGGCCACAGAAACTGCAGCCTGCCTAACTCAGGCATAACTCTGACCTACCTCAGGCATAACTTCTGTCTAACTTAGGCTGCACTTAGGCCACACTTATGCCTGACTTGGAGAGGAGTTGGGTTGGAATGGGCTGTGAGTGAATTTTCTTCTGCTTCTGAATTAGAACCACTTCAACCTCCTTTCACTGAATCTACCTCCTTAATACACATTTTTGACATGACAAAGTCACTATGATGTGACTTCATTATTGGTGACCATTTCTTTCTTTAATCCAGGGAGGGGGGGGGACTAAAGCTTCAACTAAAACCCTATAGTACTTTTATTTTTCATACCAAGTTTAGTACATGCATCCCTAGTGCGATTTAAAAAAAGAAACAAAAATGGGTCAAATTCACATGTTCTTCATAACATGTCACTTAGTATCCCACTTCCTCCATTAGAATTGAGTGGATTATATGTTTGTGCAGTTGTCAGCTGTCTCCTTTAGGGGCTTCTTCAGTTGATTTGTCACTCTTGCCTTGATTAATTTCCTGGCAAAATGTGATACAACAATGCATGAGCTGATTGCATAATAATAACCAATTTGAATTAGCATTCTAGGGTAATTCATTCAAAACACTTGGTGAATTTGTATGGTTTTTTGTCTGTTTTCTCTTAGCTTGTTTGTCTTTTTTTGCTTTAGTAAACAGCTACGGAAACCTAATATTCAGATTTGTGAGAGGTGAGGACTAACATAGGGAGCCTGGGTTAAGATATTTTAATATACAATATGTCAGGACGTGCAGTGTGGCCGCGGCAGGTGAGACAACCCCGCCCCCTCGTAGTTCACAGAAAAGAGCCACAGCCTAACCGTGATATTGTGTGCACGCGCTACCCACTTGCACCCAATTAAGCAAGTAGCATGCGCAATCCCTCAGTTAGGCTGCGGTGCTTTACTGGGAACTATGAGGGAGTGGGGTTGCCTCACCTGGCACGCCCGCACTGCACGTCCCAGCAGTGGCGTAGCTAGACTGGAGCGGAGGCAAGTAGTTCTACAAGACTTCGTTACACCGGAGTCAACGGCCCCTCCCCCTTGCTGTTGGAGCTATTCTGGTGGCAATGGCAACATGCAGGACACTCCCCTGTTGCTGCCGGAATGGCTCCAACAGCAAAGGGGAGGGGCCGCTGACTCCGGTGTAACGGAGTCTTGCAGAACTACTTGCCTCCGCTCCAGTCTAGTTTCACCTCTGCGTCCCAGCAACATGTATATGATGCAATAGACGTGTCTTCACTGTGACTGTGAAGGGTAGCTATTAAGTTAACCTCTGTTTTCTATCTAATATATGCAATTCATTTTGAAGTGACATAAAGAAAGTGCTTCTTACAATACAAGTGAGCTGATCATGTCCTTCTTTCCCAGGTCAGAACCACCACCCACACACAAATACACAAAGTTCTAGCAATGTCAGCTGATGGAGACTGAGCCACAAGAGTGGCTACCCCTTCCAGATTAGGGGGGGGCACTGAGGGTCATCACCATTCACATGAGCTCCCCCCCTCTGACATCACTGCACTCTCATGTCAATGAATTGAATCTGCCAAGTTCAGATTCAGCATTCTGTTCCTTGCACAATGGTGGCTCAGTTCCTTTGTGCATTGTAGTCATCGTGCTATATATTTTTCAGTTCTCTTGTAAAGTATTGATGCACTTTCCAAATTTCTTTTCACTTCATCATATTTTACACACTCTTTTTTTAAAAAAAAATCATTTTTTTCTAATATAAGCAGACTTGGGAATGCATGAAAACCAATTTCCTACCAAGTAACTCAGAAAGATCTCTAATGCCGATACTGTTCCCAAGTACAAAGATACCATTTGGGTAAATTATCAATGTATAACACTTATGAGACACACAAAAATGGCTTGTTTGTACTGAGTTAACATAATCTGCTGTATTAATTGTTTTCTCTTTTTTTGTCAAAATGCTGCTAATTGTGATCCACTTATCGCCTTTGTTCAAAGCAAAGAATTTTAATTACCTTTGGAAAATGTAATTAATAATAATTACATTATTACAAATGCACAACATTAATTGCAATTATATTACAATAAAGAAGTCAAGTTCCATTTGGAAAATGTACAAGTCACTCTAACGAGCTTAAGGCATGACTGAAAATGGTGTTTCACATTTGAATGAAAGACCCACATTGCTTGCTTGAAGTTCCAGCTTTGTCGGATATAGTTTGCAAAATACTTCATGATTTTCTTTAATGCTTGCAAGCTAGCGGGGGTTGGGTTAGGTACTAGCTACACCTAGGTGCAAAATGGCTTCTCCTAATTAGCATTCAAAGATTGCACTTCTGTGCAGTGAAAGAGGAAAATTGCCATGAATGTCTCTGACCTCTGGGAATATCAGCATGTTAATTTTTTCCCTTGCACTAACCCAAATAGGTTCTTGGGACATATTTATTTCAAATGTGTGTATCTCACCTTTCCCCTCCCACAACAGAGGCACTCAAGGCGGCTCACAATATGTTAAAAATCACAGTAAAATACAAGGGAAATGGGGGTGGCTGATTTGGAACAGCATTCCTTTTCTTGGGTGAACTTTACCCAAAATGCAAAATGCATAAAAAGAATTGCAGAACTGTTGCAATGTGTCCTCAATTAAAATATGCATGAATGCAGCGCTACACTGGTGGATAGCTATTAAAAGCAAAATGATGTTTTTCATTAGTGTTTCAAAGTACTTGTTTGATTCTGTATGACTCTTGCAGCGCAATCCTGTGTAAGGATCCGGCCGGCGGCCCATGGCCGCCCACCAGATCCTGAGCCCCGGCAGCCATTTTGCCGCCGGGCCGGAGGTCTACTCAGGGAAGGGGACACTTGTCCCCTTCCCCGGGTGTAATTCCAGGCCGGCTCCAGCTAAATAGCTGGCGGAAGTCGGAGGAGGCCGTGTAATGGCTCAGCCGCCTGGCGGGGACCATGATATGTACGAGGCCATCCCCCTCCCGGGCCGGTTGGCCAATGGCCACCCTCCCTCCCTCGCCCGCTGAACCGCCCCCGCCGGATCCTTACCTGCCTCCTCCGGCGGCTGCTTGGGCACTCTGGTGACAGAGCAAGGGTGGCCGGCCTCTGCACCAGCCTCCCTTGCTCCAGAGTAGTCGCGAACCGGTGATGGAATTGCTTCCGGTGATGGAACTGCTTCCGGTGATGGAACGCGTTCCGTCGCCGACGCAATCCTCAGGATTGCGCTGTTATACAGATATAAAAGGAGCTGTGCTGATTTAGGATGAAGGATAAAATACACGCAACATAATTTATATGGAAATAATACAATTTGGTATTCCATGTCATGGAATCAAAACAATTTTGCAAGGGAGAAAAGAATCTAAATATGACAGAGCAAAATATTGGTGCTTCTGTTCTGTTCATGTAGTAGATGAAAACCATGTCCAGATACGACTATTGAATCCTCTCACATACCTATATACTTATTGGTTGGCAGAAAAAATTAGACAATGTAATAGATGCGACCTAATTGAAATGAGTATGAATGGTATGTTCTTTCAGTATCGCTAGATTCTGCAACTAATTTAAAATTCAACAGAATAATATGAAGTCTTTTAGTACTTAATTAAACTTTTGTAATGCCTGTTTTACCAGGATGAATAAAATGCATAAATTGCATGAGGTGACATCTAATGCACACAAAAAAGAGAAATGTAAAAAAAAAAAAATCGGAACAGTGGGTACATTAAACTGATCCTTAATAATTGAAACCAATTTAATCATTTGAGATTATTTTATTCTAGCTGACGTAATACTGTAGCAGTTTTATTCTAATTATAACCTGTTTCATTTTACTCTGCCTTTCTAGTTAATTATTACAGTCAATTTGTAAAATGACATGGTTCCACATTTGCATAGGTCACTATTAAATAAATGAATAGCTGAAATTACTGTAGCATTGAAGTGTCAACTTTGGTAGAAGTCAAGAGGACTTCAAATGTTCTTCTAACACCCCTTAATGTGTTAATGACCACTATTAAACTGCAATTAAAAGGCCAGGGGAAAAATGCATGAAACAGTTAATAGAAAAATAGCAGCGACACAATTAAAATGCTTCAGGTTTTTTTTTTTTTTGACTGATACAAAATAAAGTGATATGCTAAAAGAAGTGTAGTATGAATCTATGCTTAATACATGACAGAGCTGACAGTTTAATGATAACAAATCATAGGCTGCCTTTTTGGGGGAGCATTACACGTCAGTTTAACATTAGCATCACCAGTAAACAAGACAATGTGGTGATTTTTACCTTGTATTTAAATTACTACTTATTATGGCACTAAATAATAGCTTTAAATAACCGGTGTCCAGATCAGTGATATACTGTATATGCCTGCCTGGGATAAAGAGAAAGATGGCTCTGAAAGCAACAGTAAAAGTTTTTGTCATGCTAACGAAAGGAGATGTGCACGTCTCACTCAGCAGCACAGTTTAAAGGCCTTTCCAGGCAATTAAGAACGTAAGAAGAGCCCTGCTGGATCAGGCCAAAGGCCCATCTAGTCCAGCTTCCTGTATCTCACAGTGGCCCCACCAGATGCCTCAGGGAGCACACAAGACAAGACGCCTGTATCCTGTCACTAGGGATGTGGATCAAGTCTCTGACTCCAAGTCTCAAGTCAAGTCCCAAGACTTTGTCCCCACGTTCTGAGTCTTTGGTTGCAAGTTGCGAGTCCCTATCTATTTAATGGGGAAAGTGGGTTTAAACCTGAATAAAATCCGACTTGTAACAGGCTCCAAGTCTCGATTTGAGTCTTTCGAGTCTTTTACTATCGCTGAGTCGTCCGAGTCAAGTCATTGACGCGACTTGAGTCCAACTCAAGTCCAACTCAATAGACTCAAGTCTACATCACTGCCTGTCACCACTTGCATCTGGCATTCAGAGGTAGCCTATTAATAGGACCAGGGGGTAGCTTATCCCTATCATGGCTTGGAACCTGTGATGGACTTTTCCTCCATAATTCTGTCCAATCCCCTTTTAAAGGCATCTAGGCCAGGTGCCATCACCACATCCTGTGGCAAGAAGTTCCACAGACTAATTACACGCTGGGTAAAGAAATATTTTCTTTTGTCCTAATTCACCCTCCACTCAATTTTAGTGGATGTCCCCTAGTTCTAGTGTTGTGTGAGAGGGAAAAGAAATTCTCCCACTCTGGCAAGAGAGATCCGTAGGCAGATGCCAACTTCCCTGTGCATTGCATTGCTGATGCGCATATGGATGTACACGGCCGTCTGCATCATGATGCTCATCTAAACATAATGTTTTGCTGCAGGTGGGAATATAGGATTGCATCCATGGCCACCAGTTGTTTACATGAGACTGGTTAGTAGTTTGACTTACAGTTGGATCACAGTATTTTTTAAGCATTATGATAATTGAATTGTTGTTCATCTGTTGCATAACTGCTATCCCAACCTTCAGCAATTCAGACCTAGAAAATGTTATTTCGTCCCCACCCACCACCCGAAAGCATGACAAGCGCGATTGTAGGTGCAGTATGAAACGTGGTTATGTGTGCATGACAAGCACCTATTGGAATGTATCTATGCCATCATCAATGATAAGTGGCACAACTCTGCCTTGTCTTTACTGCTATGCCTGCACAATATTCTGACCATTTAGGTTAATTTCTAAAATTTATTGTTAGATGCTAAGCACTCCTTCACTATGCTAGCTGCTTGCAGAAGGATTCATCCTCTCACACTCCATGTTGACTCCATACCTTAGCTCGCAGAATTTAAAAACATAATTTGGTAGATCTGGTTTTCTGTCTTTTACAAAAATGGGATTTTGACCTTTATGGCCATATAGAATATTTTATTTCTTCGTGTGTGTGTGTGTGTGTGTGTGTGTGTGTGTGTGTGTGTGTGTGTGTGTGTGTGTATTGTATGTAGTGTATTGTATAAATTGTATAATGCTGTGTTGTGTGGATCCAAACTGGTTCTGAGCATGGTTCTCACAAAAGTTACAAGCATTATATGACTCCATCTACCTACAGCCATGTTCAACATTTTATACCATTCATCATTTTATACCATTAAGCTGGAAGCGTGTGAGCTTCTGTAGTTTTATCTTTATTCACAACATGTAGGAGGATATAATCTTTGGGGGCTTGTATGGTCGGCACCATAGGCCAGCGGGTGGCGCAGCGGGTTACCGCTGAACCATAAGCTGTCGATCGAAAGGTTGGCAGTTCGATTCCCGCGACGGGGTGAGCGCTCGTTGCTTGGCCAGCTCCTGCCAACCTAGCAGTTCCAAAGCATGTCAATGCGAGTAGATAAATAGGTACCGCTTGCGGGAAGGTAAACAGCGCTCCGTGTTCCAGCTACATGCTACGCGCTGCGGCAAGGAGAGTCATGCCGGCCACATGACCATGGAGGCGTCTTCGGACAACGCTGGCTCTTCGGCTTTGAAATGGAGATGAGCACCACACCCTAGAGTCGGACACGACTGGACTTAATTGTCAGGGGATACCTTTACCTTTACCTTTTTATGGTCGGCACCAACATTTCAAAAACCTGAAATTCAAATGAAATTTCAGAGTTACTCTCAAAAAGAAATTTCTGAGAATTTTCAAGGAAAGCAAAACAAGTTTGTTTAAGTCAAGTGACATTTCCCAGAAGGTTTCTGTACATCCCTGATTGGCACAGCGTTTCACACAAAGTAAAATTTGAATTTTGGAGTTTCTACTAAGATGAAATGACTGAGAACTTTCTAAGGAAACCAAACAAGGTTGCTCAAAACAAGTGAAATTCTGTTTCTGTACATCCAGCATGCCTCGGTTAGATATAAATGTATAAATAAATTAAATAAATAATGATAACTTAAACCTTCCTGTGTGGTCATTAATGCCCTCTGTGGAAATAAAAACCCTTCTGATTGAACTGGGCAGAAGATGGAAATAGAGATAGTGCCCTGCATGGTTTTACAGTTCTTTTTTTTTCTGCTTAAAACGGCCGTGAAAGAACCAGCAATTTCTTTAATATTTTGGGAGTGACTTAGGTGGTCATAACTGTTACCGGGGGGGGGGGGGGAACCACCCGTGGTGCTGAAGCAATCATCATCATCATAATCAGTGTAAAGTTGAGAAAAATGTAGATCTATTTAAAGCAGGGATGACAGTTGTTGAGCATTGTGATGTATCATCTTGACATGAACTGAATGAGGTAGATTAGTGACTGACACTAGCAATGTCAGAATTTACATTGCTGCACACACAAACTCTATGGAAATCTACTATTAGCTGCACTCCCAGTAAGCAGTGATGAGTAATGAGGTAAAAATTGACAATGTCAATAGTCATAAGCCCTCACAGGCAGGATAATGAACTGTACTCTGTGTGTGTGCATGTGCGCACGCGCACACGCGCAAGTGTGTATATAGATGATGAAATTTTAATTGCTGCATCTTTCATTATAGTTTCATTACACACCGCAACAAATATCATGTGAATTGAAAGGCGATATGATTAATAAGCAAGGCTTGCCATTTATAAACCCAGGCTACATATATTTGACACATACATCATCAGTGAGGTAGACTTGAGTCTATTGACTCGGACTCAAGTCGGACTCAAGTCACATGAATGATTTGACTCGGACTTGACTTGGCGATTGTAAAAGATTCAAAGACTCGACTCGAGACTTGGAGCCTTTTACGACAAGTCGAATTTTATTCAGGGTTAAACCCGTTTTCCCCATTAAATAGATAGGGACTCGCAACTCACAACCAAAGATTCGTGACTTAGGGGCAAAGACATGGGACTTGACTTGAGACTTGGACCCAGAGACTTGAGACTTGACTCAAGACTAGAAGTCAGAGACTTGATCCACATCCCTGTACATCATACGTACGGAGAGGGGAGAGATACACAAAATACAGATCTCATGGAAATTTAAATTCAAGGGTAAATTAACAGCACAAACCTATGCATGTTTACTCAGATGTAAATCCCATTGTGTTTAATGGGGCTTGCTCCCAGGTAAGTGTGCATAGGATTATGGCCTAAGCTTCAATGAGACGTAGGTTTGAGTAGACATGCTTAGCCCATGATGTCTCACTCTCCCCAAGTGTCCAGTGTGGTAGTGCAGATGTGGGAACAAGAAGGTCACTCTGGAGATTCCAGTAGCTTCAATGATGATCTAAGCTAAAGTCCCTCCTGAACCTTCTAGGCAGCATGGTGGTTTCTTTCAATGTTTTTCTTGTGTCTTTTGAAAAGCCTAGGTTCAACTTCCAACCCTGCCTTGTGTGGAGCATGGGTGGAATACTGAGCCGAATGCACTACTGAGGGGTGTGTGTGTGTGTGTGTGTGTGTGTGTGTGTGTGTGTGTGTGTGTGTGTGTGTGTGTGTGTGTGTGTGTGTGTGTGAAAACAACTCCAAAATGTAAAGTGTTTTATATAAATGCCACCATTCTATGACTGGCACTGCCTCTCTAAGCAGCCATTTTATGCTGAAAATTCCCAGGCTCTGGCCAAAAAACAAACAAAAACTCCTGAAAGTCTGCCCACCTCTGGTGTACTGAACAGAGTGTTGGATTTAGACTGGGAAGAACTGAGTACAAATCTTCATTCCATCACAAAGCTTACTACGTGAATATGAGTTACTGTTCAATCCTAGCTGGGCTTTGCGCTACCTGAGCTCGCGGTCTGGCAGTGCAAGGCCCTTTGTGGTGACACGAAATCCAGGACACCATCGCATGCTTCCAGGCCACTGGCGCAAATGACTAGGGGTGCAGTGTGCATGCCAATAGTTCCCAGAGGATGCTCTGGTGTTGGTAAATTTGTGGCGGGGGTGGGGAGGTTTGGGGGCATTCTAGGGCAGGGGGCAGGGGGCAGGAATCAGGCTGGACAGGGTGGATCTCAATGGCAAAGGCACATGCCAAATCCTATCCCCCATTTTTCAACCCACTCCGCTCCTTCGTCTCCTCGGACATATGCCAGCTGGTGTGAGTCTGAGGAGACCCATAGGCAACCAGAAGTTTTAACCAGAGGTAGTTTTTTACTTACCTCTGGTTGGCCTTCTGATTACCCCCCCCCCCACCACCATAGCATGCAGTGTATCTTCCATTAGCGTGGCTGCATGCTATAGTATAGCATGGTGGGGGATAGGATTGGGCTCTGAGTCACTATCAGTGTAATCTACCTCATAGGGTTGTTGTGAGGATTAAAGCACCACTCTGAGCACCTTGACTTACGAACTGCTCCCTCCTTGGACACTTTCCGGCGAGGCCTAAAAACCTTCTTGTTCAAAGAAGCCTTCTGAGCCTTTGCCTTTTTTAACATCTTGCTGGTACGGGTGGGGTGCTGCTGTTTTTATGATCTGTTTTAAATGCAATCTTTTTAAATCAATTTTTAGATGTGTTTATTAGTTAGTTTTTTTTTTTTACTGTTTTAAAATGTAATTACCTATATGTATTTTTTGTATTCTGTTTTGTTGTAAGCCGCCTTGGGTCCCTTTGGGGAGAAAGGCGGGATATAAATAAATAAATAAATAAATGGTAATAAAATAATGAGTAGGTGCAAACTATCAGGACAGAGGGATCCAAGATGCAGGTAGGAAACCTTCAAAAGAGAGAGGGCAAAATTTGTAGATCATATCCAAAGAATACAAATTACTTTTCGAAACTGGAAGTCTAAAAAACAGGGACATGAAGACAGACAAGTATTAAAGAATAACATACTGTCCTCATTTAGAATATATATTGCCGCTTTTGGACAGGAAAGCAAACAACTGACATCTGAATGTTGTCTCTACTATGATTTTATTTCACTTGTTCTCCTTTCCTTCCTCAATTAACTAAAGTTTCCAGGATGATTTATATCTCATGAGTATATTTCAAGATTTTCTAACGTAGCCAATTTTTTAAAATAGCAAAATGCTTTCCTTTAACCTGTCAGTGATATCATACACCACATTGGATCAATTATCCATGTGCTAAATAAAGTTTAATTTTAATTGAACTGTCTTAAATATGTGCAGCTGGAATGTACTGCACTAGGTGGATTATCTCATTAGTACTAATCTAAATGTTCTGTGGTCTTTGCACATTTTTACGTTTGTGGAGTGTATATTTTGTAATGATTTTTAAGTTGTTTAAGAAAAAAAAGGAAAAAAGGAAAGATAAGGCATACCCGAAAATTGTAACATCCATTAGTGCAAGATTTGGTCCTTAAATGGGATGAATCAAGTTCACTAAAATAGTAATTCAACAAAATCTGTTCCAGCAGACACAGTTAAAAACTACTCATTTGATTCATAAAATATTGTCAGATACTTTTTACTGATTTTTTATGAACTGATTTCCGACTGTCATGCTTTGAAGAAGTAGTGATGGAGTTACTCTTGCAAGATCATTGCCTCAACCAGCAGCAGAGATCCATGTGCACACATCGACGTCTATGTACATGGTCAGCGCATATGTGCGTGGCACATCCACATTGCTCATATGGGCCATGTTGAACTGGCTGGATGTGTCTTTTGAGTTGACTTGGGCCAGTGGCGTTGCTAGCCTGCCTGGAGGGGGTGATGACACGTTTCACGTCATTGCCCCACCCCCTGCACTCCCAGAAGGCTTCATTCAAAGCCTTCTAAGACCCGGGGCAGGAGGGAGGGACCAAAAAAGTGCCAAAAATGGCACGAAAATGCTCCACGGCTGCAAACGCAGCCACTCTGCTGCAAAAAAGCAGCTGCGGAGCAAAAAAAATGCCACCTCACAAAGATACCACGGGCAGCACCCGGGGCATAGCACCTCCTGGCCCCCACCTAGTGACGCTACTGATTTGGGCTACCGGTTGTTGTGCCTGAGACCACAGGTGGATCAAGACCAATGGGCTTGAGTTTTATTACGTAGCTGCTTCCATTCACTCAACAGCATACAGTATAGGCATTCGCTCAATGCATATAACCATGCACTGTGCTCTTCTCAAGTATCCTTCTCAATGATCTGGCTCAGTATGAGGCAACTTCCTATATTGTGATGTTCATTATTGGGCTGTCTCTTGAAGTAACTGTATACAGAAACGTTATGCAAGAGGGCTTCACTCAATGGCAGGGGCAGTTGTGCATGTACTGTACATCCCTATCTGTGCATAGAGCTGCTGCCCTTTCCCTTCAATGGATGGGACCCTCTGTACTCTTGCAAACCCCCCTGTGCCTGGATAAGGTTGCTGGATCGGAGTTACGATGCCAAGGTGTCCCTTTTTATTTCATTAACCTTTCAAAGTCACTTTTCTTAACACATGTGCCTGGTCTCTCCCGGGCTTGCCTGCAGCCATGTCTGCTCAGGCCCAATTTCAATAGCTTTAACTGGATAGCTTTCCTTTCAGCTTAATGACCACAACGGCTTAATATGTCACAACCGATTTTTCTTTAGGTGTCAAGCACTTTATCATACAGGAATCTTTTATCAACAGATGCTTCATGGGTCCAGCTTGGTGGTTCTTGCAGATCAACAACGCGGTGGTCCAGCTTGGTGGTCCTTGCAGATTGACAAGCAGGTTGAACGTTGATTTAGACTTATATGGGATATATAGTTGCAACAGTACTGAATGGTGCACCAGCTGGAGATCTGAGCATGTATGCAGAGTTGTGAAGCAAAGAATAATGGAACGTTATGTGTATATCCACCAATCTGCTAACACAGTTGTAATGGTGTAAATCTGGGGGTAATGCCACTGAAACGCAGTAACCCAAGTGATATTACTCTGGATGGATACCTATGTTTACTGCAACCAATTAGATGAAAGAAACACACAGAAATGGTGAGCCATGATACAGTCAGTGACACATGCCGGTTGAAATCAATGGCACTTAAGCATGCGTATCTGTGCCTTGAATTGCAGCCTTAAATTGCATGGTTTATGCCCCAGTGACAAACTTATCAATAAGAGCAGGAAGGGAGCTACTTTCTGATAGCTGATGATTGGCACAAATGGATCAGTGGGGTGCAGGACGTAAAGGCAGCTAGCAATTGCATGTCTCTGGAGTTCAGATGTTGCATATATGTCAGGCATTCCTTCAGAAAGAGGAGTTCTCCCTCAGGGAAACTGAAAAGAGAACTGATGATGACATTCCTGGCACTACCCCGTTCACAGCAGCGTAGGAAGGGATGGGATGGGGAGGCGGACCGCCACAGGGCAGCAGGGGAGGCATCATACCGCCAGCGGCAAAAATAAATGCTTGGAGGAGCCTGCAGAAGGCTCCTGCCGCCTCCACGCCATGTTGGTTTTGTCCCCCTCCCTCCCGGCTGACCCCCGAGGAACATTTGGCTCCGGCTGATGTCACTCTGGGGCGGGGCGAGTGACATCAGCTCTGACAGGGTGGCGGCGTTCCTACACCACTGCCCTTTTGACAAAGTAACGTGAATGGAATCATTCTTTCCAAGAAGGAATTAAGTGGCAAAATGTGGGAGAGAGGGAGGAGGTACTTGTCCCGGCAGAGGCGTAGGAAGGGCGGAGTGACCGGAGCAGTGGCTCCAGGTGGCTCCGCAGCTCGGACGGCATTCCGCTGTAGCGCCCGCCCGGTGACGCGGGCAGGCGCTCGAGGCCTTCTCCCCCGGCCTGGGAGCCAGAGAAAGCCCTGGAGCGTCCGCCACGACCGGCGGCCAGGGTTTTCTGAAGACAGCCGACTGCGGTGCCACGCTATTTATCCTTTTTTTTCCTGTTCTGCACATGTGCAGAAAAAAAAGCATAAATAGCGCGGCGGCACAGTCGGCCACCTTCAGAAAGCCCTGGCCACCAGTCGTGGCGGACGCTCCAGGGCTTTCTCCGGCTCCCAGGCCGGGGGAGAAGGCCTCGAGCGCCCGCTCGCGTCACCGGGCGGGCGTGCAGGTAGGCCGGGTCGCCCCCCCTGCGGCGGCGGCGCCCCGTGCTCCAGGCAGCCTCAGCTGCCGGGACACCTCTGCGTCCCAGTGTTGGTTAAGACCATGAGCAGAAGGAAAGGAAGCACCAGTCCTGTCCTGCAAAAGTGCTATGCTAGGTAAGCTCAGGCCGCGGGGTGGCATAGTGGGTTAAACCACTGAACCATGAGCTGTCGATCGAAAGGACAGCAGTTCAAATCCACGCAATGGAGTGAGCTCTTGCCGCTCGACCCAGCTCCTGCCAACCTAGCAATTCAAAAGCATGTTAATGTGAGTAGATAAATAGGTACCGCTTGCGGAAAGGTAAACAGTGTTCCGTGTTCCAGCCACATGCTTCGCACTGCGGCAAGGAGAGGCATGCCGGCCACATGACCACGAAAGCATCTTTGGACAGTGCTGGCTCTTCGGATTCATAACGGGGATGAGCACCGCACCCTAGAGTCGGGCACAACTGGATTTAAATGGATACCTTTACCTTTAAGTAAGCTCAATAGCAGTTCTCATGCTTCCACTTGTTCATGAGCAAATTCGTGTGCAACCAGAACAACATTGTTGGATTTAATTTCACAACAATTGCTCCCTTACCCAGAGGAGTCTTCCGCAACTCCCCCCCCCCCCGCCAGATACAGCGGTAGTCATTTTGGCGCCTCTGCATTGGTTGGGACACACATAATAGGATTGGGCTCTTAAACTTACAAAAAATGAACAAAGTTATTAAAATCTTGTCACGATTCATTCATATATTTTTCTTTCCTTCTGGTGTTTTAGTAGATCTTTTCTACTCAGCTAGAATCCAGTCCAATGGATAAAACCTCTTTACCTGGGAGTGTCTCATGTTAAGTGCTCTTCCTAACATTTCATATCCTTTTGACTGTTGATAGAAAATTCTGAAACAGCATCAGAGCATTTAAAAAACAAAACAAGTGTATAGCAGTCAAAGTCTATAACAAAGAACGTTGTATGATTCTTCAAAATCTTTTGAAACCAACAGCTGGTGAAATCTAATTTTATGGTGCATTTGGTCACCCTGTGTGGTTCATCAAAGTATTAGGTGATCAATTCTTTTTTTTTTTTACAGGCCAGATAATTTTATGGCCATTAATAGATTTTCCAAGCAAGTTAACCCTAATCAAATCTCACACTGAAAAGTCATAAACAGATTGCTGCGGGGTTAGGAAAAAAACTGTTTCCCCCCAACTTTCTTTAATCACCCCCCCCCATAATATGGCAAATCCAATATTTCATTGCAATTCCAATAAATTGTTAGGTTTCTTCTGATTCTGGGAAATAACATTTATTTTCTTCCTACTCCTCTTCCTGCAATCATCTCTCTTGAACTTCAAAAAGGATTCTTCCTGTTTTACCTGTCCATCCTTTTCTTCAACCTTTTTTCCTTCTCTGTTTGACTGCTTGTTGTAATACTCTTCATCACTGGGGAGAAATAATCCAATTTGCGGGTCATGAGATCGGTCAACTTCCATTTTTTAAATAGGAGTATGAATCAAGCCTCAAATATTTGGCTTTGTAAGTGTTTTAATTTACATGAATTCCTTGGGCTCATGTAGCAAGTGACAATGAGGGTCACACAATCTTCTTTTCCCTGGGATAGTTTGTGGAGAAGCAGAGATTTCTTACTCTGGACACTTTAGGGCCAAACTACATGCATAATGTGGTCTGATGGGGTTTCAGTTTTATTTATAAATAGCATGTGAGGGACCCCATAAAACATGGTAAACACATGGCAGGGTAGCGGATTTTAGTCCTATGTCTCTGTCATAGTTGTAAAGCCCTATTGCACCCCTCTTGTGCACAAGATGGCACATTGGTTTGGGAGTTGGACTTAAGACCTGGAAGATCCAGGTTCAAATCCCCGCTCAGCCATGAACCTTCCTCGGTGACCTTGGGCCAGTCACTCTCTCTCAGACTCAGACTCACCTACCTCACAGGGATGTTGTGAGGATATTATTATTATTATTATTATTATTATTATTATTATTATTATTATTATTATTTATAATGGGGGAAACTACTATTTAAAACCAATGGAAGTTTCCGCCCCACACTAAAAATAGATCATGAAAGGGGGTCATGATAGAGATCAAAACCATTGCAGGGACAAAGTACTAAAAACACTCCACCAGCTGTGATTTCACCACATTCCACACTCTCTCCCTCCCCATATACTATTTATGAATAAAACTAAAACCCCATTGGGCCATATTACACATTTAGCACAGCGTGTAGATTGGCTCTCAGAGCTACCAGACCCAGAAACCTCAGCTGAAGCCCTGCCTCCTTCCTGGCAGCCACACAACCACCCTTTCTACATGCTGCCACAGTCCCATCCTGTAGTGGTAATCGCGGAAGATCGGCGAGGAGTTAGTGGTGTTATCAGTGATCCCCTGTTTTGACAGATCCGGGAAGGGGTTAAAGAACCTGGATGACAGGACTGGAATACCAGGGGTTAACACCCAGGACTGCATGGGTGGAAGCACAGCTGTAGGCAATTGGGCGTGGCTCCACATCTGTGGACCATTAAGGACCTGAAGTGCACTGATTGCCAGCCCACAGCTGTGCCCACTTATGCTTAATGAAGACTTGGAGACATAAAAGGAGGCCAACTTACCAAAGAGGCTTGCCAACTCACCAGAGGGACATGCTGTTGGATTGCTGCGTGATGACCTCCTGCCAGACGATGACTGCTCAGATGGGGAACCTCTGCTGGACTGACTACTTACCTGGATGGAATGATACCTGGACTGACTTGGATTGCTCCACCAGTCTAAATGTAGACAGGATTGTGTAACTGATTTACTGATTATCACATAGGCACAAACCGTGAATGGAAGAACTGCACCCCAAGTTGAGAATAAGATTGTTTTGTAAATATGTCCACAAATGAAAGCAAGTATGTGAAAAGATTATTTTTCCCAGTCACTCACAGATGTCTTTTTGCCCCATAATGATGCCCAACCTCTGGAGGAAGATACTTCAAGTATTTGTTCTCGAAGGCCAGTTCACAAGTGCATGGTCATCACAAAATGAAGGAAAAACAGATGTTTCATTTGAAAAGACAACGTTTCAGCAGAGTGGGGCTACCTTTGAGTCATTCATCTGATGTCACCACTGGTGGACAGCTCATAGTAACTGGGGCTCTATGACAGACATAATTGCAAGTCTTTCTGTGGTGTTCAGTGGTGAAACACTTATTGCCGACAGCGGGGTCAGAATTCACGCTTACAGGATAATGAAGGAAGCAGTCATTGTACAGGTGTTAATGCTGTGAAAAAAAATTGGCTGATGAGATAATCAAGTCTGAGTGGGCAAAGGGAAAACCTACTGGCTTCCTCCGCCCAAACCAGAAGATGGTCAAGGGACAGGGTGTGTTATTGTAATCAAGAAAGGAAAAGAAAATGTAAAAAGAGCAAGAGAGAGAGAGAGAGCATCCTACAGCTTCAAGAGAGTCTCTCAGTTTTCTCTTCAGTGACATATGGATTACGTGAACCTATTTATTGTATTAAGGTATTATAAATAGCAAGACCTGGATATATATTGCAGCAAGGGGCATGCATGTTACCATTTATATATCAAATGACTTTGAACTGCAAACTTCACAAACCTTTCAAAGAAAGGCATCTCACGGCCGCAGCAGGCTGGAGGGAGGTGGCAGACTTGGGGTGAAGGGTACCCCAAATCTGCTGCCCCTCGGCCCCCACCATCTGCCACTGGTGGTGCAACTACATCAGGTCACCCCATGGCCGGGCCAGCAGCGTGCAGGACACTGACTGATGTGCCCCCTTCCTTCATTGCCACGTTCCAGTGCTTCCTCATAATTATTATTCATTGAATTTTTATTTTATTTATTGAATTTTATTTAAAATTCAATTCTAAAATTTATTTAAGAATTTATACCCCGCCTTTCTCCCGATAAGGGCAATCAAGGCGGCTTACAGTTAAAACATGGTAAAATACATAATAAAATACAATACAATAAAAACAATTAAAATAGGTAATTAAAAACAATTAAAACAAACAAACCTCAGTGGGTCACCTTATGATTAACATGCCCTTGTTAATTAAATTTATTAATTAATTTAATTAAGTTAATTAAAATTATCCCACCCTTCTCCCCCCCCCCATAGGGAGGGAGATTTTTCCCCCCCATAAGGACAGGATACCTTTCCTCCTCTCAATCACTCCTGAGTAATGACTGAGGGTTCCACTTAGTAAACTGCTTAAGTGACTACCGTTGTGGTTCAGTCAAAGTTGAGTGCTCTTTAAATCCCACTGATTTCCCAGCATGCTCAACTCTCTCCCATTGAAGCCACCAGGAATTAGGAATTACAAGTGCTTATGTTCAGCTGTATTATGGCCTCTATTTTTTGCAGGGCATCAGAAGTACGAGAGGGGTGCAGAGAGCCAGGCCAGCCCTGGTGTTTTTGTAAAATTGTTCCACGCCCACTCACTCCCTAAATGTTGTCACATGCTAGATAGCATAGCAACTGTTTACTTGCAGCTATACATGACAGCCGAGAGATAGCACACAACATGGCATGCTTCCCTTTCTCATGCACATAGATGGATCATGGATGTGCCACTCATGAACATAGTCAGAAAGGAAAAAGTGTGTTTCATACACATAGCATCCTTTTTAAAAAAAAATAGCATGGGAAGAAAAGGAACTGACCCAGCCAACAACCTGACCAAGTAGATAATTTTTTATTTCATGTTTAGAATTTCAGTAAGGGTGTTGTTTTGCCCTTAGGATACATATCTTCCATTATCCAAGATCAGGTCTGAACCAGCTTGTCTCCAATGAAGTTACATTATCTTGGCTAGAGTCAAGCAATCCCCATCTCTAACGGTCAAGCTAGACATTACCCAAAATTAGGCTGACCATATCCAAAAAGGGACAGGGTGCCTATACCTTTAACCATTGTAAGAAGAGGGAATTTGGGCAGGTGTACCTTGTTGCATCCTTCCATGATGAGCTGCACCTGCCCAAATTCCAATGGTTAAACGTATAGGCACCCTGTCCCTTTTTGGATATGGTCAGCCTACCCAAAATGCATAATGTGACTCTTGTTTCCCCCACACACACTAAAAATATAGTTGGACCTTTTTATCCACAGTTTTTCCACCCACGGGTTTGAAACAGCATGGGTGGCAAAACTGTGGAAGAGGGACTCCACATTACCTTTTTTTCCCAGCATTGTCGGGGGCCTGCCAGCCACTTCCTGCCTCCTGCATGTATCCGAACCGCTGAAAAACCCTGCATCTGGGAATCTGACAGGGGCCGCTTCCCAGCATGATTAAACTGCTGAAAAAAAGAAAAAATGCAACCGAGAGTCTCTAGTGCCATCTACAGGTTGCTTCCGGTAGCGTTTTTTTCTTTTTTCAGTCAGTTTAAACAAACTCAGGAGGAGGGAAGCGGTGAAGATGCTAGAAAAAAGGTAATGTGACACAGCTCCCTACCCCGGTTTTCCTATAACACTGTCTTTTTATCCACTGGGGTTTCAGGAACAGAACCCTAGTGGATACAGAGGATCGACTGTAGCATGGAGGGAGGGGCTGCAATTGGGATCAGAATTGTGATGGGGCAAAGTACTAAAGCTCACCTATTACCTGCTGTGTTTCAGCCCATTTCACTGTTGTCATCCTGAGCATACTATTTACTAGGACAGGGGTTCTCAACCATTGGAGACCCGGGTACCCCCTATCAGGGTCCAATTTTCTGAAGTACCCCCTGCTAATTAATTGGATTAATCAATTAATTAATTAGGTAATTAATCATTAAATGAAAAAGTACTAAAACAATTTTAAATGTGAAAAAGTTTCTTATTTAACTGTGAGTGTGAGTGAGTATGAGTGAGTGTGAGAGAATGAGAGAGAGAGAGAGGGAGAGAGAGAGAGAGAGAGAGAGAGAGATGCAAGGATCTCTTTTTTCTCCAAGTCACACTTCCCAAAATCAGCTCCTCCCTCCCCACCCCACCAAAGTACATTTTCCAAAGTACAAAAATAAGCCCCAAACCAAAATCAGAGAGACAGAAGGGCTCCGAAAATAATTAAAATTTAAAATCCATGTTAATTAACACTTAATTAGCTACTGATGGGGCAGATAAGGGGCAGGGCTTGGCGTACCCCCAGCAAGAGGTCACGTACCCCTAGGGGTACCCATACCACAGGTTGAGAACCTCTGTACTAGGAAATATGAGGGGGAAAACCCATCCCCAGGAGACATTGTGCATTTAGAACAATATGCTGGTTGATCTTCAGTCTCCCTGTACTTAAGGGTTTGAGCACTCTCCCTTCTCAGCCTTTTTTCTTTCTCATTTCAAGCAGCAGGAGCAGCTACACTATTCTCTCTGTGTCTAACACCTGGCAGCACAGAGGATCAGCAGAGGCACCAGTCCTGCTTCCTTCCTCCCACCTCCAGGATGGATTTATGGGCCCTTCCAGCTTTTAAACCCTGCCATGGTCATCACCCGATTAAACCAAGGGGGGGGGGAGAGAGAGAGAAGAGAGAGAGAGAGATGAATGAGAGCACAGGCTAGGAATTAGTCCAATGGAAAATAACTGGCCACCTTGCTTCTAGCTCCTCCTCCTGAGATCTAAGTTCTCCTGGAGATCCTGAGAAGAACACTTGACACTTCGGGTTAGAGCTTGAGACCTGGCAAACCTACCTGAGCTCGGATAGTCCATTCTGAAGTATGAGGGTGCTGCAAAAGTGTGAGGGTGATGCCCTCACTGACTTTAACAGATCTCCTCTTGCATGAATGGGACATGGCTTGTAGTCTGACAACCCAATTCCTATCCAAGTTTTGCAGCAAATTTGTGTGAAAACGTACACTGAATCTTTCATTTCAAAACACCTAGCAGGAGCCTCCCTTTAATTATTCCGTTGGTGTGCCAGTTGTGGAGAGCACATGAAGAGGGTTTCTTAGAGGCAGTTCCAAAGGTATGAAACATCTTTCCTCTGGGACACTTGCCAGAACTTGTTGGAAGTTCTGAAAGACCTTTTTATTTGGTTTGGGGGAAATTAAGCTATTAGTGCCTGAGTTTTATATGTGTGTATTAATTTTAGACACTGTGACCAGCACCACCACCCCTGCAATGTGATCAGCTGGAAACTGATTTTTATTTATTTTTATTTTTTATTTTTGGATGGCTCTGTGGGAAGGCTTTGCGAATCTTCTGGATGAGGCAGAATTGCAATTTGAAGATGTATTGCTCACGATCAGCCATTTTATAAGCAAAAATCTATGCTTTATACCAGGGGTGGCCAACCTTCCACCATTAGGGCCTCTGCATTCTTAAGAATTGTGAAGAAGACAGAATCTTGGCAGCTGCAAATGCTGATGGTGCTGCTAAAGCAGCTGCACCTGCTGAAATGCCCTCACATACAACCGTTAAAGGGCCAGGAGCATTCGTGTTGAAAAGTTGGTCACCTCTGCTTTATACTGAACCAGATCCTTGATTCACCTTGTTCAGTGTTGTCTATATTAACTGACACAGGCTCAGCAGGATTCCAGAGGGGGGGGTTCCCAGGGTGTCCTCATTTGTATCTGGTCACCCTGTCCACCAGTTCTACATTTTCTTCTATGCTTTTGTAACTCCAGCAGTATCAGGTACTATACCACCCCGGAGCTGGACATGGTCACCCATTCCAGGCTCTGCTAGCTGTAGCATAGGAGATTCCTGATAAGGAAATCTTGGTTTTTAAAAGTTAATAGCCACAGGGGCCCCAAAAATAACACCTTTACCATGACACTATAGCAGGGTGACCAGATACAATGGAGGACAAAGTGCCTATACTTTTAACTAGGCTTACCATAGCCCCGGAATCGAGTCGTGCTGCCGCCTAGAAAAGACACGCGCCGCTCCCAAGGATGCACCACGGCGGACCAACACGATCGTATCGTTTACCGGAAGCTCCAGAAGCCGTGGCTTGCATTGGCCCGCCGCGGTGCATCCTTGGGAGCGGCTCGTGTCTTTTCTAGGCCGCAGCGCGACTCGATTCCGGGACTATGGTAAGCCTACGTTTAACCACTGTATAGAAGAGGGAATTTGGCAGGTGCAGCTCATCATGGAAGGGTGCAAAATGCTGCACCTGCCAAAATCCCCTCTTCTCTACAATGGTTAAAGGTATAGGCACTTTGTCCCCCATTGTATCTGATCACCCTGCGATTATAGGAAGATGTTTAACTCTTACATAACAGCTCTGCTGCGTTAGATTATAGGCCTATCTGGCCAAGCATCCTGCCCACCGGATCAGATCTGGTGGGACCAGATTTCATAACCTGTTTAATCGGCTAATTACACACTTTGGGAAGAAGTACCTGCTTTTGTCCATCCTGACTCTCCCACCAATCTGTTTCATTGGATGACCTCCTGGTTCTAGTGCGGCAAGAGAGAGAGAGAAAAAAGTATCTCTGTCCACTTTCTCCATACCCCTTTCCTGCACTTTTCTCCTAATGAAAATCATCTCCCTCCATTGCTACATGCCTTATGGGGAAAATACACAGGTTCCTAAATCATGTCTAGTTGTGCTCAAAGCCCTTCCTAACAAAACCGCTTACAGCATTGCACTACCTTTCAAGATGTGTCAGCCTGAAGTGTTCAAAATCTAATTACTCTTTTACATGGGCTTATTTTTTGTCTTTTGAAATGTGGGCCTCACCCAGAACGTGCCCGAGACTTTAGGTGCTGTGCGAAATATAGGACAAAAAAGCATGTCAGTCCCCGAATGATGCCAGCTCCCCAATGAAATCACCTGACTGAAACCAGAGCAAATAGGTGAATTTATATCTGTCACTTAATGGTTTATTGAGAAATTAAATCCTACAATCCTGATATAACCCTGATAGATTTGCTGCATTTTTTTTTCTTCTTTGGGGCCAGGATGGAGATTTAAGAATATCATCCTAGGCAGAAATGTAGCCTTGAAAGTTTGGAAAAAATGCAATTAAAAACATACATAATTATCAGCGAAGTCACTTAGCAAAAGAATGCTCACACTGGCTCTGCTTTGGGAGTCTGCCCTTGATTTCCTATGAAAATTAATCGGCTATCAAACAATCTTCAGCCGCTGAGGATGATTATAAAAAGGGAAGAAAATGCCCTTTGTGTAGGTGAAATGTGTCGTGGACTGTCATCGTAATATACCTCAGTGAAATGAAGGTTAATTCTGATGTACAACCTGCATGACAGTCATTATCAGTGAATCATGAAAATAAATTAAGCTACTGAAATAGATACGTTCTTCTCTCGTACACAGTGGGTATCCTGTGAGGAATGGACAGATGAACTTTACGGATTATTATTGGAAAATAGTGTGGAATTCAATTAATACACCTAAAGACACTTTTATAGAGGGCAGTCATAATTTAAATGACAGCAGGAAGTAATTTTGCTGGATATAAGTCAAATTTCCAGAATTTCATGTTCTACATTATTAATTTTAAAATATCTTTTGGGAAAAAAAAAACCACGAAGAGAAGAAGAAACCCTTGCACTGCTTCCTAAAAGAAGGAGCCCCTTTTGTTGAAAGTTTCCTTAAACTGAAATAATTTTACTTAACTATTCTGGCCTTTTCCTGGCAAAATTAAGTCTCCTTCCTCATTGAGAATGAGAATGAGCCCGGTAATGTGTCCCTTAAAGATTCCCCGTGTTTTTCTGTACTTAATGCCTCCAGGTTTCTTCCTGATAATGAAATTGGTTCTCTAGATTTGCTCTGAAAAGCAAATAGATGATAATTTTTTTTTATGTGGAAATTCTGGGAGGAAAATAAATTGAGGTACTAAGAATAGAGTAAATGGCAACCTTCAACAAGAAAGGTTAGATTTAATCCAAGCAGGCATCTGACAAGCTGCTGTACACGTTGAATCCATATCAGTGTGACCCTAGCACAGCCCTCCTTTATCCATTAATCTACACTTCTTTTAGCAGGGAGCTGAATTAGCTCACTGACAGGGCATTGCTTGCTGATTAGCGTACATCATTCTATAGAGCAAGAAGAAAAGAATCGCCCTCTTTCGTTTAACTCGACTGTCCTACAAAATGGTGCTAATTTCCCAAAAGCAACAAGTTCATATTTAGAGTACACACCAAGGCACGGCCGCTATATTTATATTGTACAGAGCCTCCCCACCCTTGACTAGTCCGCAGGGAAGAGGATTTTTTTTTAAAAAAAAAAGAAAGCCCATCACAGTTTGGCCGAGGAGCAAGACTCGAGGAGGCACACCTAAGAGAGTCGTCTTTGAATTAAATGGACAAGCTTAAGCTGTTTGCATTAACATTCCTGTGTTGTAGTCTTCCAAGGGAAACCAAAGCAAAGATATATTTATTGTGACACAGTGAATGACAGTGGTTTAAATTATTCCTTATTGTTTATTTCAAAGTGAGGTTAGTGAAAGGTTGAGGGCTTTTTATTCCTCCTCTTCTTGTTCTCGTTCGTTTCATTTTTTGCTTTTTTGGCGGAACACATTTAAAAAATATTATTGATAAGCTTCATTTGTGCCCTAGCCTGCTTATTTTATTGAAAGGGAATGTTTTAAAACTGTGCCAAGGACAACAACAATATTGGGGGAAGAAGAAGGAGGGGGGACAGGCAATTAAAGCCACACGGAATTGCATGCTTCAACTGAGACTATTTAAAAGGAGGGGGAAAGACACATTATCATTTACATTTAAGTAATTCCTTAAATACAAAGCAAGCATACATAGAGAAAAATGTACTTTGTGAAAGGGATGCATACTAAATACACGGAAATGAAACTACTGTATGATATTTAACCAGATGGGCTTTCTAATCGGTTCCATATTCTCTACTGTAGTTTTCGTTGCTAATCACAAAACTTCATTTACTTTTCTTTATGTTTTTATTGCAACGAAAGGGGTGACCTCTAAAAGTCACCAGTTAGGTAATAAACTTTGCAAATCAGAGCTAACTATAATGAAGCCTTTTAAATCCATTTCATCTTTGCCTGACTACATAGGAATGTGATTTATTTGAATCAACAAATGTTAAATGTACATGATCAGAAAGGACATTTTAAGGCTGCATTGTGTTAAATTCTTATTCAGGTAAAATGTGTGTGTGTGATGTTCTTAAATCATATGCCTGAATAAGAAGAACTTACAGAAAAATTTGATTATTTATAAATAGCAGAATTAATGGCCAGAAATCATGTGTGTATATCTAGATTAAGATTAACAGCCCAGTCCTATTCTTCCCCTGCCCGCCAATACAGTGATGCTAAAATGGCTACCGCTGCATCCCACGGGAGGCAGTTGCAGATGTCTCCTCTAGGTAAGAGACCATTCATTCCCTTATTTGGGGGATAGCCTCCGCAGAGCAGGGAGGGTTATGCAGACCTGCGCTAGTGAATTCGCCGTCCCACCTCCCCTGCTGTCTCAACTGCCTCATCGGGTGGTCAGCGATCCCCTGACATGTGCGAGAAGGCTCTGGCCTTCCCGCCAGTGCTCTGGCAGTGTGCTGCTACATCGCACACTGCCGGAAGCACTTTTATAGTAGCCAATAAAGCAAGTAGCGAGCGCTACGAGCCCATAGGATTGGGCTGTAAAAGTGCTAAGGAAAACTGTGTGTTATGGCTGTGATCCAACAATAGGAGTTACAGGTGTGATAGGAGTCATATATGTGCAACTTTTTGTTTTTCCATTGTCAACCCAGCTTCACTGCTTCTATGCTCCCCCAGCATATCCCCCACCCCCTCTGCAAGCTGGAGATCACAATTCCATCAAGGAAAGGACTGTGTCTCCCACCATGGCCTGTAAGATGCCTCTGGGAAACTCACCAGCAACCACACCCTCTTGGTTGTCCTCAGAATTTAGTACTCAACAGTATACTGCCCCTACCATTGGAGCTTTGAACAGTAAATTAGTGTAAGAATGTGGCGCAGGTATTTAAAGATTTTTCACTGTACAATTCTATGGAAAAGAATCCAACACTCTAGGAAAGTATAATCACCTTCAGTGACTATTCTGTATTGCCTCAGCCCAGTTTCTGGAAGATGTGAGTCCGTGAGCGCTCTATAGCAATGTTCTAATCTATAGCGTTCTGCAAGGCCGCTGCCAGAAACAGCGAGTGGAGCCAGCCGCACAGCAGCAGCCTTCCTGGATCCTCTTGCACCAGTAAGTCAGTACCTCTAACCCCTGTGTACATTGAGCCATTTAACCCCCTAACAGCCCAATCCTATCATCAGGCTGCACTGCCAGATCAAGTGTTCCGGCAGCGCAGCCTGACCTATGGTGTTGCAAAATGTGACGCTCTATACTAGCAAGGGTAGCCAATCTTGCTTCACGTAAGAGCCACCTACGACAAACTTCACTTGTTTGAGAGCCACAAGAGAGATGTTTGAGAACTGCAATATTTAAGAAGCATTTAAATTCTTAACTATAGTTACTCACCATGAACATTAAACGTACATTGTAATCTAGTGGTTTATACGCGGTAAATACCGTAATTATAAAGCTTGAAATTTTTATTTACCTTCTATATTAATTGTGATGCAAAAAGAAGCACAGCCAACATATTTCTGTGAGCCACACGTTATATGTCAAAGAGCCACATGTGGCTTGTGAGCTACAGTTTGGCCCACCCCTGTCTGTAGCTTGCTGGCAGGCCACTGCCAGAAATGGTGAGTAGTTCCAACCACTAGCGTCACTACAGGGGGGGCGGAGCTGTAAGTGCTGCTGAAATCCGAGCCTCCCTTACACAGACGAACGAAGCAGCCCTGCCCCCTCACCCTCGAAGCCTTTCAGAGAAGTGAAAACAACAGGCAGGAGACTCCCTGCCTGTTGTTTTCGCTTCTCTGAATGGCTCCGAGGGTGAGGGGGCGGGGCTGCTTCGTTCGTCTGTGTAAGGGAGGCTCGGATTTCAGCAGCACTTACAGCTCCGCCCCCCCCCCTGTAGTGACGCCAGAGGTGCCAACTGCCCAGCAGTGGACATCCTGGATCCTCTGGCACCAGTAAGTCACCAGCAGGGGCAGGTCACAGGCAGGGAGCAGGATTGGGGCATTCCAGGGGAGGAACTGGGGGGTGGGGTATGGGAGTGAGGGGGTGGATCTGGCAGCAATGGCTCATGCCAGATCTTTTTAAAATCTCCCCTCCCCTTTTCACTCCTTGGGCACGCCACCAAAATAGGTGGCATATGTCCAAGGAGACCCATGGGTGGCAGCCCCAGGGCTTACACAGGGGTAAGTTTAAAATATTTTTACTTACCTCCCATTTTCCTTCGGGTCGCCAAAGGATGTGGCATGTATCTTTTTGGTGTGGCTGCATCGGTGCTGGTGGCAGAGTATAGGATTGGGGCCTCAGTTATCAAACATCAGTAAAATGTAGGGTTTTCATATAACCTACAGCTAGTATATCTCTAGACCACGACAGGGTGTGAAGACCCTGTCGATATTACCTACTTAATCTTCTTGGTAGTTACAATGATAAATATAGTTGAAGTGGCTAGATTTTTTTTTTCTGGATTGATTCGAACTGTAGCTTTCCTTATCCCAAATGCTCATAATATTAAACTTTATCACCAGCCTCCGGAGACCAGTTGTTATTTTCTTTTTTAAAGACTTATACATTCTGGAGATGATTAGACTTTGATGAGCGTCTAGGGGAAAACAGTTGCACAGCAATTATGCCCATCTGTGCAATTTTGGAGTCTTAAGGACACATCAGTGGGAAACTTCACTGCTATTCAAGCTTTGATGTTCTGGTGGACTTGGAATTGGAGGTCATCTTTCAGGTATGTTGACTACAGGACCATTGGAGTTTTATAAGTCAGAATCCTGAATTGAGTCTAGAAGACAATAGAAAGCTAATCAATATGATACAACAGGGGGTTCTCAACCAGTGGTACTATTACCACCAGTGGTACTTTGGCCGACTGCTGGTGGTACTCAGACTGCTGGATCACTGGAACCCCGCTCCAATGCGGTGCTTTTGGTGGTGCGTTTTAGCTCCCGAGAGGCTCCTGCCTTTGGCCAAGCCTCTCGGAAATGCTGAGAAGGGCCCTCCCACCCGCCCAGTGCGTCCTACCTGCGTTTTCTGGCCTCCAAAACCCTGAAAACCCGGACGTAACTGGCGATAATGTCATCGCCAGTCACTTCCAATGGTACTCAGCAGGAGAGGGGTGCTGTAAGTGGTACTCGGCCAGGAAGGGGTTGAGAACCCCTGGGCTACAACCCTGGTGTAACATGCTCCCCAGGGTGATGGCAAGAATGTACCTGAGGACCCACACCCACAGAAGACCCAGCCAGCCATACAACCCCCTGCACCCCCACCCCAGTGCTAGTCAATCACAACAATTCCCTCTTGTTGAGAGGAGCTGCCACCAGGAAGCTTGGGGGTTCCCAGTGTGAAGCTTCTGCTCAGGGTCTCCAGCAACCTGACAATCAGCCTAAAACATAAGGACACAGATTGGTTCATTTATGTATTGTGTTGTATTGAGATTTACACAATGTGTTTGTCTATGAACTTGTATTACCCGTGCACTGAAGAGCATTTTATTCTTGACTATCTCTCTGTCCTCTTTCTGCCAATGTATAGGTATATATTATGTAAGATTTGTTCATTGCCATCAAGGGGATGAACCCTCAGTACTGGTGGCAATGGTAGTGCCCAATGTGCCATCAGGAAGTGGGCAGGGGGGTGCTATCAGAAGCCCAGAGCATGACAGAAACCTGGCACCAGAATTGATGCTAGGCACTGAACCCAGACAGGTCAAAATTGCTGACAATTAAAGATGCAATCTAAAATTAAAATCAACAGGAGAACCTGACATCCATAGGATCAAAAAAGACCGTAAAAAAACAAAGGGGGAAAGGCAGGATTTGGTAAAGGGGCAGCAAGAATGTGAGAGAGGGAAGGGTTAGAGGGTAGATTGCCTAGAACAGGTGAATATAGTCCAGGATTGTATTGTTCTAGGTTCATTTTCATACCTTCTTGGCTGCTTTACCCAATCACCATCATCATCTAAGTTCCCTTCTCAAGTTCCAGTCCTCATGACTCCCTCAAGTCTTGTCTTCACCATTCTTCGTCCCCTTCATTTTAGCCTTTGATTCTTATCTTACCAATGTGACATGGTAGCTGCCAAAAGTTCTCCTATGCTTGGATCCACATTGCTTGAGTAATATATGACATTCTGAGTTATGTGGGCTCATTTGAACATGTCTTTGCTTCACATGCCAACACTGTAGCAGCTCAACTCCTGCATCTACTCCCAAGGAGGCCAAGAAACATGTACAGCATACTGTAATGCAAGCCTTTGACCCTGGAGACATCACAATGAATCTTGATACATATGTTTGAAGTTCAGTCACCAACTCATGCCCTGCACCGATTTTAAGATGATGGGAGGAAAAATACAAAGCAGATTGAAATGTGAGGCCTCTCAAATACTATGCCTTACCTAAGACATTAGTGGCATGGGATCAAATCACAGGAGAGTAGTTTTTCAGTAGTAAACATGCGGCCTCTGTAATTGGAGACTTGGTCCCACCTTAGCTTTTGTTGAAAACAATTTTTTTGTTGTTGAAAAGTGATATATAAATATCCATCAGCAGCAGCAGCAGCAGCATCGGTCCACTCTATTCAAACACCCAATCTAATCATAAAACTATTCGTGGACTTTACTAGTTCAGCCTACCATGGAATTGAACCACAGGGGATTGAACCTCAGGGGAGCCATTTTTCTGTAGCAATCATTCATTCCACCTTGGTAATAGGAGAATAGTTCCTAATTTAGGCCCAGTCTACACACATATGAACACATAACCTCATCTTAACATTGTTCCTGGATTGTACCATCTCACATGGCAGGTGAGGGAGTCAGATGCTGCTCCATGTAAAAATGTAATAAATCATGCTTCGTCATCTCCCCAACATGTTCTCTCTCTCTCTCTCTCTCTCTCTCTCTCTCTCTCTCTCTCTCTCTCTCTCTCTCTCTCTGTGTGTGTGTGTGTGTGTGTGTGTGTGTGTGTTTTTGCACAAGGTCTATTCGAATACACAGTCCTCCCTCTGCAGGAAGTCGTACATCCCAGGAAGAGTTTCATTATCAGCAGTTTGCCTACCTAGACTGAGTTGTTGAGTGCAATCCTTTTATACAGGCAGGGATTGTGACACTGTTATGTTCTGAACAGTATTGAACACAGCATTGGGGCTTCATAAATATAAACCAAGGGTGGTGGTAATAGTGAAAACTGTGACAAGAATGACTTGTGGCCTTGACACAGGCTTGTAGACAGACACAGGCTTCTTACAAGTGCTTAATGATCAATTCTTCTAGTGGATCTCAATTCACAACTTTTGGCCACAGATTGCAATAGATAAATTTATCCTCTTGCTTCTTTTGGCCAAAATAAGGTTGCTCCAATGGGTCTGGTTTGAGGGTAGCACATCCACCCAGCCATCTATCCAGAGAAGACATTTTGTGCCAAAATGGAAGTGCAGGAGAAAAAAGAATCACTGCAAAGGGCTCCTGCCTCCGACCACGTATAGAAACACAACCATGATTCAAAGAGCAGGTGTCAGGACATACTGTATTACATTTTATGGCCTAGTCTGGCACACAGTCTCCAGGTTTTATGTCGACAAAACACATTTTCCTCAAATGATCAACCTGTCTCTTCCCAACAAGAATTCAGGAATTACTTGGTTTTACGTTAGCAGGAGACAGAGACTCCAGCGGAAGCATCTTTAGCCTTCAGTGTTGGTAGGAATAACATAAAAAATAGAGTATGCCATTATTATCATGCAATGCCTAACCTTCAGGGAACATTTCAATTGATTCTTGACTGTGTCAGATATATTTGTATGGCCGGCTAGATTCATTGTGCGAATGTGAGAATGCCCATTTGGCTACATATATTTATGTGTGACGGATAGCTAGATGATCCCTGACTCCTAACATGACAGATTTGTACAGAATCTTTGGCTCTCTCTTTCATATCTCTGTGCAGCAGCTACCTGCATGACGCACCAAACTGACTGGAGAAAGGGAAAGTCAAAAAGCGATTTGGCAGTTTGGAGCTGGGAGCTGCCGCTTGGAAAAACAGAGGAAAATGGCTCTGAGTGATGCATAGCCCTCTCATGTGAGCATGCTCAGCATCTCTGGATTGTGGCGAAACACCTGGTGCAATGAATGTGCCCCTGATTCACACAATGAGCCCTGTATGCAAGGTCTGGCAGCCCTATTCTTGAGCATTTCCAGATGAAGTGTTTGGGGTTGCCACACTTTAAGAACATAAGAAGAGCCCTGCTGGATCAGGCCAAAGGCCTATCTAGTCCAGTTCCCTGTATCTCACAGTGGCCCCACCAGATGCCTCAGGGAGCACAAGACAACAAGTTAGCTGTATCCTGTCACCACTCCCTTGCATCTATCTGGCATTAAGAAATAGCCTATTATTAAGACCAGGAGGTTGCTTATCCCCATCATGGCTTGTAACCTGTGGTGGACTTTTCCTCCATAACTCTGTCCAATCCCCTTCTAAAGGCATCTAGGTTTTGTGGTGCCATCACCACATCCTGTGGCAAGGAGTTCCACAGATTAACTATACTCTGTGTAAAGAAATATTTTCTTTTATCTGTTCTAATTCTCCCTCCATTCAATTTGAGTGGATACCCCCTAGTTCTAGTGTTGTGTGAGAGGGAAAAGAACTTCTCTCTATCCACTCTCTCCATCCCATGCATAATTTTATACGTCTCAATCATATCCCCCCTCAGCCACCTTTTTTCTAGACTGAAGGGCCCCAAACGGTGTAGCCTTTCCGTATAAGGGAGATGCCCCAGCCCACTCACTCTTTATGGGTGTTCACGTGATGTAATCATCCATCTGCTATCTTTCTGAATTTTCCCCATGCTTAAATTGGTACACTTATGTAGAAACATGTAGAAAATCTATGAATGAGGAACAGTGGTATCAACGCTCAGTGACCACATGTGCAGACTGTCGTTCATGCTACTGTTCCATCTTTTTTTGAGCAGCGCATGGCCAGATGCAACAGAAATAGGAAAGGTAAAGAAGGGAGTGTCCCCAAAACACATTGTATCTGTTGCGATGTGGAAGAAATTCAAATCCTCATGTCACAGCAAGCAATGACTGCAAAGAGCCCATCTGGAAATGCCCTTCAGTTCGGTGCTGGAGAGCTTGCTGACATGGAAGAAGCGCATGAGGCAGCCCTTGCTTGCCCTGCGCACACCCTGGAAGACCCACGCAGCTTTGGATCTCAGCCAGTGTGACTCAGTTGCATCAAGTCAAAAGAGAAAAAGCGGTCAAGTCATTCATAGGGCCTCTTTGGATCTTACACTAAGCAAAGTAGCAAAATTAAAGCACTAGAGCCACCTTCTGACTGCAATGAGACTGCTGCATTCTGATAATAGCCACAGAGTGTTAATAAGTTTAGTGGCTTCACGAATAGCTTCCTCTTTTGTGGTTTAATTTTCTTTGTACTGTTCTCGTTTATCATTTTTCTCTTAATTGTTTCTCTCCCGCCCCCCCCCCTTGCAAATTGCTTGGAATTATTATGGCAGTATGTTGTGTGAGCACAGTCTTTTTTTTGTTGCAGAGAGAGAAGGGGGGATGCTTGTGAATTATATACCTTTTCAAGCAAAGATCACCGGGTACATTTACTGTACAGTGAAGAAAATGAATGAAGGGTTGCTCTCCAAAGCATTTCAAAAGAGGTAAAGATTTGCCAGCAATTGCACTTGAACATTCATTTCTATGCTGACCCTACCCAAATTGGCCCTGACGGGCAGCACAAACATGTGTAAGATGCGGCAGCTCAGGTGCACCTCAAGGGAAGGGGATGATTGTCCCCTTCCCTGGGTGTAAGTGGCCTGAGGCCCAGTGGGCCTACTCGAATGTATGCCAGCTCTGGAGCTGGAGTACATGCAAGCCCTCCATGTTGGGGCTAACAGGGGCAGGAGAGGGCTTTGGATATTGGTGGATCTCTCTGCTGATATTCCTGCCCTCCCCCTGCCTGGTGCAGCCAATGGCTGCCCTCCCTCACTGCCCGGTCCGCCCTCCCCCCGTCCCTGCACTGACTGGTGCAGGACTTACCTTGCCTGGTGAGCGCAGGGACGGTCCACCGGCACCGGGGAAGAAAGGGCCACCGGCCTCTGCACCGGCAGCCCTTACTCTCCAGGTGCTGCAAAAGTGCTTTCTGACACTTTCGCGACACCTAGCGGTGGGGAAGTGCGCATTCCACCAATGCAATTGTACACAGGATTGTGCCGTTAGAGTTGCCTGTGTGCAAGAGTGAGCAATGCACACATGGTGGAATTGAACTCTCTCTCTCTGGAAGCTTGTTACCATGTGCACATTTACTCTTGCTGGGCTAGGGAACGATTGGCTGCAGTCTAGCACACTGTTAAACACACTCAGGTTCCATTTGATTTCACTTGGAGTTAAGCATGCCTGAATATACACTACTAGATTTTGGCCCCTGTATAGAAGCAAGCCCAGCTGATTCAACAAAACATACTGATCCAGCAAGAGCAATATGTGGATGTGATCTTTTAAGTTCAGGTCTTATACATGCATGGGGCAAATCATCCACATCTGGTATCCCGGACTGCACACACAACGCTTCTTGCTGGATTTGGCTGTGAACACACTGCTGAACAGATGAATGGTGGTCAAGGATCACCTGTGAAAGGTGATCACCTGTGCAAGGTCCTGTGCAAGGATCTGGCCGGCAGCCCAGGGCCACCCGCCAGATCCTGAGCCGAGGCTGTCCGTCAAATGGCAGACTGGAGGTCTACTCGGGGAAGGACGTTCGTTACAGAACATACAGAAGAATGCCCTGAAAGATGTATACTGCATATTTGCATGTTCATATATAAGTAATCCAGGTATACAATATACATGGCAGTATATACACTTAGCAGAGAGAAAGGTACATAATTGCTTTATTTTGGTAAACAAAATGCATTTCAGGTTTCAACAGAAACGTTGGACAAGTCTTAAATGCAAAATGAAATATAGGTAGACTGTGCATATTCT